>OU343216.1:4714785-4725106 GCA_910596185.1 Chrysanthemum makinoi | reverse complement strand
TATAGCTGAGCTGAGAGCAAGAGAAGCTTCTGGATATCTAATCTCGATCGTTCAATCAAATCCCACATCACCAACTCTGATTTCATCCCTTGGATCATATTGATGAGGTGTTAGGACCAATGAGGAGCCTCTAAACTGCCACAGTGTCATTCCTTGAGTGTATGGATTGCCAGGTTGTCAAAAAACCTTCTAGAAGTACACTTAAGTGGGGTTAATTGATGTGACATGTGGGTAATTTGGAGAGGGAAGGAGGGTAACAGTGAAACGGGTTTTTACTCAGAATTTTGGGCGCGCATGAGGTGAAGGGTTGGGGGATATTTTATTTTTGTTTGGCTTTGGGTGAGATGTGTAGACCGGGTTATAAGGAGTACGGGTTGGATATATGGGTTGGGATATATTAGACCGGGTATGTAAAGGATATACGGGTTAGGATTAAAAGGGTGTAGGCTTTTGGGCTTGGGTTTATTTGGGTTGGATTTTGGTTTATTACTTGTAACCGGGTATAGGATTTATAGATTTTTAGGGTAGATTAGTTAAAGGTTTAAGGTTTTAGGGACCATTTATGCCAATTTGTGAATTTAAGGGACTTTTTCCACCACCTTTGTAAGATTTATCCAAGGACCATTCATGTCTTTTGTTAATTTCTGAAGGTTGACTTTTGACTTTTTGAGCATAAAAAGTATTCGGCTTGATAATCCTTTTCCCGACCTCGGCTTTTGCACTCTTCTTACTCTCGTGCTCGGTTTTCTTCGGTTTTGGCTTTCTTTTGTGCTTTTGTCATATCCGTATTACACACAAGCACAAACTCAAGAAAACCACAAATATTAGCAATAAACGGCTCTTTCTTGGTTATTTTGGGTCAGTTTGATAATGAAAAGGTATGTGTTTTTAGCACATACAAAATACCCCAGACGAGACTATTGCCGTGTCCTCACGCAATGCAATCAACTCACGCTTCTAAAACCAAGGATTTCAATCTCTTTCTACTAAACCATTGATATGTCCAAACCGTCAAGTTATCTCACACCAGCTAGCCACTTGTGAATGACTAACCGTAAGAAACTTCAAACATTCGGACAAACCAATTAGAGAAGTAGTAGTCAATGTTCCTCAAAAGAGATTAAGAAAGCCTTAATTCTAAAAACGCCCCGTTTACCTTTCAATTCACATATAGATATTATGATTAAGCACGTTCCGATTATGAATGACGGTTTGTTGAACTTTCATGTCGATCAATAACTCCAACATTTTTCAAACGACACGTTAGGATCACGGAGTAGAAAACACAACACAGCGTGAAGTGACCATACGGATAGAATACATCGTCCCTGATTTTCACAAGTCCCCAAACTAAGCGTAAAACCAAAATCATTGTTACATACGACTCTAGATGCTAACACTACCCATGGAAGTTACTTGTGTGATTACCTTTTGTTCCCATTTTCCTATTTCCTCTAGAATTTTTTATTTTTTTGTGAGAGATGAATTTCTTCAAGTTCTCGTTTCGATAACTTTTATTCCGATAAAGATACAAAGCTAAGTCGATAATTAGTTATCCGCCTTCCCTCAAGAACCATTGTCGTAAAAATGAGGTCCACATCAAGGAATTTTTATTCACCAACTTTTTGACTTTTTTTTTCAATTTTCATCATCATTTTTTTTTTTTTTTTTCAACATTCATTTTCATTCACTTAGACTTTTACGTGTATGAGCTATGAACCACGGAGCTTCACGGGTAATTCCAAGACTATAGGCTTCATGAAATGAGGATCCCGGCTGGCTAGGCTAAGACCTCACTCAATCTTGGCTAAAGATCCAAGGGTCCGATCTCGACACACGACTCAACTTTACTTATTACATTTCACATATCCCTTATTACTCATTTGTTTATTACGGATCCTTGATGTATACCCAATTTTTAAAACAAAGATTCTTTTAAGAAGAAAAAAAAACTAACTATCGCCAAAAACTCGACATCTCTAATTATTTAGACAGATATGGGGTGAAACAATTTTGTGGGAACAAAAAGCCATAAGTACCTTCGATGGGCTCTAAAGAGAACCAACTACTCCACGCTTAGCATCTAAACTCATAAGTAACTCTATCATTTCTCGATCTCTGCAAATTTTAAATCCCAAATAATGAGATCCGAGATGCTTAGCCTAATTTTTAGATTATCTATGGTTAAGGAACAAGCTAGGGCTCAACACGGTCAAGTCGAATTCTATTCCTACTCTCACCAGAGGAAAGTCAACAAGGTGTCAAAACATATATTAACTTAGCAAATGCTTCGTCTAATGAAATCAAGTCATGCATATTTAAAGTCACTCAGGGAAACTTGCAAATTCTTAGCCTTGTGAGCTAGAATTCGCATTTTATAGCTTCTAATCTAAGAGACTAGCAAAACCTTTCAATCAAAAAGACTAACAAAAGCAAAAAATTTTAAAATTTTTCACATTTATGCACAATTTTTTTCATTTTCTAAGGAAAAACAGGGTTACGAGAGAAACACGACGAAAATAAGCAAGTGCGGTCAAATCAAATCGAAGATTACCCTACCCCAGACTAGAACGAAACATTGTCCTCAATGTTTAAAGCAAGGGTATCACGAAAATCTAAAAGCCGTTTATTAAGTATGCTCAAAGATAAACGTTAGTCGATAAGATTAGGATATCGGATTTCCATCAGCATCGATTATGAGACTCGAGTAGAGAAAATGACAAACTTCGAACGAGTCTTCATATCGAACATCCTAAACACAACATCACAAACAACCAAACACGAGAAATCAAGAGGGCACCCTTCACGCCACTTATTAGAAAATAGAAAGAAGATAGATGGATAAGCATGGGGTGCCTCCCGAAAAGCCTCTTGTTTTTCTTAACGAGTCGCTAGCACTTCGCCCCGAATTCATTTGTCCTTGGGGGAGAAAGTGGAAAAGATAATCTCCATCGGACTTTCATTCAAGAGGTTTGGATAAACATTGAAACATAAGAAAGTTCCACTCCGACGAGATACCCACGGTTCTAATAGCAAAAACTCGAATGGTGATCTGGGGTCAAAGATAGTATCTTCACTCACAAAGTGAAGAAGAGGAGAAATCATATTATATAGAAGAAATGGAATAAAGATTTTGATAACAATGAGGATCCATTCTTCATCTTCAAAAGCAAATTTTATATAATCCTTAATTTGATTTTCAACATTTAAGCTCGTAGGGTGATTTTCAACAAAAATATCGGGAAGAAGAGGCGGGATGATGTCATCAATAACGAAACTCTTTTGAGAGAGTTGTTCTTCCCCCAAACTAAAATCTTCCTCAAGATCAAAATAGACACAATCATACTCCGGAGGAGATATGATATGAGAGAGTTCACCGGAGAACTCCTCGAGAAGTAAATCAAGAGACGAATCCTTGAGCTCAGGCTCCGGAGGATTTTCATTAGACGATTCAACTTCTTTAATTTCTTGGCGAGACAAACGGAGGTGGGATTTGTGTGGTACTTTGTGAGCTTGGAATTTGCACCTTTTCCATTATAATCTCCATGTCGGACTCATCACTTTCCTCGTCAAAGATTTGATTGTCAAAATTGAGTATATTAATCGAATTCAAACAAAGGATTTGTGAAGGTCATTGTGAAAGTTTAAATCGAATCGAAGATGTCTCCGGATACCCTTGGGATTGGAACAAAGTCATCAATATTCTCAAGAGGAGTACATTCGACTTCCTTATCCCCCATTGACAAGGTATCCGAAAGTTTGTTAATGAACGGATCACAAACAATTTCCGTCGAAATTGGATCATCGACTTCTTCCAAAACAACGTCACTTCTCTCCAGCCGTGAAGGGGAAAGAGTCGGAAATGATAGGATTAGAAATGGGAGTGGGATTGCCACTCGAAAAATTGTCATCAATCTTTAAGTTCTCTTCTTCAAACGGTTCATCGTCATCACTATCGCTCAGTGGAATAGTAAAAGGTGGATTGATAACTTGGTCTTTGTTGATAATGGTGACTGATATAGCTTTCTTGCTTGCCAAATACGTCAATCTGTGCACTCATAACGAAACTTTCTAATAATGATCACTCAACATAGTAGTAGAATTGTAAGGAACGCCAACATCCCACCGAAAATGATGTTGTGTCATGTTCTCGATTAAATCATAAGCTTCTTGAGGTGTCTTCCGCATGAGATTTCCACCGGTTGGCAACATGATTTTGTCTCGATCAATCGTTGTGATACCATGATAAAGGTTAGGATTTGATCAAGCAAAATTCTATGATCTGACATTTCAGTAATAACAATTTGAATCTTTCCCAAGCTTCAAATGCAGATTCCTTAGGTAATTGCTGGAAATTAAGAATTGCTTTCCCAATTGCATCGTTTTCGAATATGGAAAGTATTTGGAGAGAAACATGTGAAACATCTCTTCCCAAGTATGAATCAATGTTTTTCAAGAGTATAAAACCAAATTTCAACCGTGGGTTAAAGAGAAGGGGAAGAGATTCAATCGGATATCATCTTGAGAAACGTCACGTTGCTTCATAGATTGAGTGATAAATAAAAACTTGTTCAAGTGCTCATTAGCATCTTCGTTGTTAAATCCATGAAATTGACAATCCGTCGAAGAAGGCGAACCATACGATTTTTCAATCTAAACTTGGTTCCCGGAACGATCGGTCCTCCTCGATCGATAAGTGAAGGACGATAGAAATCCTCCATGGTCCGAGGATCATGGGGATCAAAGGGTGCAAAATCGAGCATTGTGGAGAATTAAACAATTTAGAGGGTGAAGAGATAAGAATTAAACATATAGAGGGAATGGAAGATTATTTTTGGGTTTTCAAAACAAATTTTGAAAAGGAAAATCTTTTTGGGTTTCTATAAAAGAGATATTTACAAAAACAACGATAACTTCACTCGGGGAAGGATCTTCAAAAACACGTGAATCGAGACGGAATCGAAAACTCACTACATGCCCTCCCCGGCAGCGGCGCCAAAAATTGATTCAGAGCCAAAACACGTCAAGCTTGCTCACACAAGCTAGCCACTTGTGAATGACTAACCGTAAGAAACTTAAACGGCTGGACACCGATCAATAGATGAGAAGTGTGTAGTATCGCGGGTAACTCAAACGTGTTAGGTTTGAGCACCGAGATCGTTCCGAACGAGGGTTGAATGGAATTTTCAACTCACGTCTCAATAATCGGGATTTGAATGAGAAAAGGGGATAATATGATATTATCTAAACTACGGAATAAGGAAAGCATAAGGAACTTAAATCTATGGGAAATCCTAAGAACTAAGGCAAACTACGCAACTCTAAATTAAAACGAAAAAACGGAATTCTAAAACGTGAATTAAAACTAAATTAAAGAGATTTAAGCTAATTTTGAAAAACGTAAACTAAATTTAACTTATAAGAAATGCAATTTGATAAAAAGAAACTTTTAGAACTTAAAACGTAAGTAAAGCGTGAAAACAGTGCTTCGGGTAAAACCCGAGCACAGCATAAACTATTTGGAAAAACGACCTAGGAATGAAAATTTATTTTTCCTCTGAAGAATACGACAAAAAATATAATTTTAGGAAAAGCGGAATATTTTTTGAGTTTTTATTTATTTATTATGAATTAAAAACTAGGAAATAGAAATTAAATGATTAAAAATATCAAAATTAATTGAAAAAATACAAAACTTTTCAGGAAAATACTTTTTGGTAAACTAAATCTAAGAAAAATGAGAAACTTGAAAATTCAGCAACCAATAAGAAGAAAATAAGCTAAAGGCCTTATTTAGCACTAAAAGTAAAAACATTATATAAAAAATTAAGTGTGCAATGGATGACAAGAAAGACCCAAGGGCTTTGATGGTACAGGTGGTGTGGTGTGGAGCGTCTAACAGTGAGGTACGGTCTGAGCTCGAATCTCAGCAGCCCCCTTTTTGGCTATTTTATATTTTTTTTATCTTTTGCAACTTTTGAACAAACTTGTAAGTTAGATGAAAACTACCAACCTTAATAAAAACTCTTTTGCTGAGAATACTAGAAAGCAGTGATTAAAACATTAAGAAAAGGGATTAGGCAGTTAAGCAATACCAAACCTTCTAAATGAATCCTAACTATAGCAAGCTCTCAACTATACACCTAAAATAAGCTATAAGGAAAATAAACAAACCTAGTTAATTAAGCTTTATTAATCCTAAATAAGCAAAATAAGCTGAACTCAAGTCAAGTAAGAACTAAATAAAAAAAAACTACTGTTGTAGCAGACTAAAAAGGACAAGGATGGGGGTTTTTAAGGCCTAATAAGCTAACTACTACTAATAAGAGGCACAATAAAGGACACTTATACTATAAGCTATATGGGGAATCCAAAATCTATCTTGAACATCAAACAAATAAGTGATTACTCTACTGATTTAGTTGGGATAGCAAACTAAGATAGCAGTAAACTAAGGGAATGAAAGGACTTTTTGCAATCTAAATAAGCTAGGTAGATAAGCTCCTAAGGCAAAGTAAAGGTTAAGCAAATGAAATCTATCCTAAAGGCTATCTAAAGAAGCAAAAATCATCCAATAACATCAATGAAATAGGCAAGTAAGTGGATCGAATTTAGTGAATGACGGAGTATGTGATGTGCAGGGGAGGAAAGGCTTAGACCACCAACTTCTAGCTTATCAAAAGCTATGCAGAAAAAATCACAAAAATAAACAAAAATATGGGTTAAAAAGACAAGCAACTAAATATTTATTCCCCAAAATCTCAGATGAAATGATTAAAAGATGAGTAAATGAAAAATCAAAACCAAAACCTGTTTGGAAAATGTAATGTTAATTTTGACTTTTTCAGTTTTTGAAATGTTTGACTAAAACGAAATTTGAATGATCCTAGATTACTGAGTTAGATGAAATAAGCTATATTAAGACACAAATAAGCTATGTAATCAACTTATGCAACTAAGGAGATGAGTATGCAACCGAATAATGAGATGTGGATGCAGAAAATGGGATCGAAAGAGCTTTTTGACTTTTTATGAAATTACTCAAATGAATTATGCAACATCTAAACTAACTAAACCTATGAAAAGCTAAATGAAACAGTTTATGCTACTGAAACAAACTTAATCATTTAATAAACTACTAAACCAAACATTGTCTAAAGCACCAAATTGAGATTTTACTATGCACTCTTAATGAAATATGACATGAACAGAATTCAAATGACTAAACAAGATTATAACTAAGCATTTAAACAGATTTGAAACAGAATTAAAGCTTAAAACAGTGTTGACTATCAACTTTGACTAATGTTGACTTTTTAACAAAATTAGAAATTAGAGCAAACTAAAGCAACACTCAGCCCACATAAGCTATGAAAAGCTGACGTGAGCTTAATGAACAGGAAAAGAAACCACTGAAACAGTAATTAACAATAATGACAGTTTAAAATGAAATTGGTACAAGAAATTTAGATTAGAAATGAAACTTGCATTAATAAAACTGAAGATACAAATTATAACTGAGATTAATAACTAATTAACTATTCGAAAACATTTAAATGACAGAAATTAAACCGTAATGCTTTCTAAAACCTAAAAACTGGGCGAGTTACTTTGTGATGGAAATGGGTCTTTATAGCTGGTGAGAGCAAGAGAAGCTTCTGGATATCTAATCTCGATCGTTCAATCAAATCCCACATCACCAACTCTGATTTCATCCCTTGGATCATATTGATGAGATGTTAGGACCAATGAGCCTCTAACGCCGCAGTGTCATTCCTGAGTGTATGGATTGCCGGTTGTCAAAAACCTTCTAGAAGTACACTTAAGTGGGGTTAATTGATGTGACATGTGGGTAATTTGGAGAGGGAAGGAGGAACAGCGAAAGCGGGTTTTACCGAAATTTTGGGGCATGAGAGGTGAAGGGTTGGGGATATTTTATTTTTGTTTGGCTTTGGGTGAATGTGTAGACGGGTTATAAGGAGTACGGGTTGGATATATGGGTTGGGATATATTAGACCGGCTATGTAAAGGATATACGGGTTAGGATTAAAGGGTGTGTAGGCTTTTGGGCTTGGGTTTATTTGGGTTGGATTTTGGTTTATTACTTGTAACCGGGTATAGGATTTATAGATTTTT
Source organism: Chrysanthemum makinoi (assembly GCA_910596185.1). Taxonomy (NCBI): domain Eukaryota; kingdom Viridiplantae; phylum Streptophyta; class Magnoliopsida; order Asterales; family Asteraceae; genus Chrysanthemum; species Chrysanthemum makinoi. The sequence goes on along the minus strand of OU343216.1, from coordinate 4,716,970 downwards.
AGGGTAGATTAGTTAAAGGTTTAAGGTTTTAGGGACCATTTATGCCAATTTGTGAATTTAAGGGACTTTTTCCACCACCTTTGTAAGATTTATCCAAGGACCATTCATGTCTTTTGTTAATTTAGAAGGTTGATTTTTGACTTTTGAGCATAAGAAGTATCCGGCTTGATAATCCTTTTCCGACCTCGGCGCTTGCTTTCTTCTCCTGTGTTCTCGGTTTTTCTTCGGTTTTGGCTTTCTTTTGTCTGTTTTGTCATATCCGTACCTGCACAAGCACAAACTCAAGAAAACCACAAATATTAGCAATAAACGGCTCTTTCTTGGTTATTTTGGGTCAGTTTTGATAAAGAAAAGGTATGTGTTTTAGCACATACCACTTTGTCACATGCTCTACAACTTGTCCACCCGTCAACCATTCAATTTAGCCTACTACATTGCTAAGAGAATGATTGACATTCTAACTCAAGGTTCGGTTGCTCTTCCTTACGGGATGCTTCTCACCCGTCTCTATAGAGCCTTTGCACCCATTCCACCAAGCCCAAAAGGGTTGAAGCTTGACTATGAGCTCATCCCTCATATTTTTGTGCCCTTGAGTGGCAGTGAGTGAGCTAAGACTAAAGGCAAAAGAGCAAAACCCCCAACTCCATCATCATCATCATCATCATCATCAAATAGCTCAGGATGGTCTTCTTCAAATTCTCGCCTTCCACCTCAAGAGTACTATGCGTCTCTCCCCGAGATTGAGAATGAATCGGTGGAGTTCAAGCAAACCAAAGGGATGTTCAAGTGCCTTGGTAGGATGATGAACAAGATTTACAAGAAGTTGGACAAGTGAGGTTCTTTTAAGGAGTGTTTGGAACAAGACAATAACTTTGATGTATGATACAATTTGGTTGTTTTTAATTTGTAGGATGATAATATAACTTAAAACAATGATGTATGCTAACAATTACATGCAGGGGATAGCACAAGTGTGTTATCAAATTTTACCTATTTTCACTTTTATGTGAAAATCGTTAGCCCTTGGTCAAAGTCTATGCTCCACTATGTTTGTATATGTGTTATTTACTTTTCCTAACTATAAAGGATTAATGTCACATGTTTTCAGCAAAAATTCAGGTTTTGGAAAAGTCCACGACACCTAAAAAAACTGCTCTGTCTTGATTTACGGTGTCCGCAGTTAGACGGCACCAAATTTATGGTACCGTCTTTATAGATTTTGGTACCGCCGTGCACATACAGGCGGCACCCTTTAAAGGGTTCCAGCCGTATTTTTTTGGTGTCGTGGATCCTACATGTGATTTTCTCATTTCAATTCTTTTTCATTCTTCAACCCCTTGATTGCTTACGAGATTTCATAACTAGAACCTTGTTAGGTTTATTCAGTACTAGCTCTCGTCTCAGTCACTTTTCTTCCCGTATTCTCATTTTTCTCCTTTTTTATAATACCTAAGGACTTCTACACTATCTAGTTGATTGTCCCTGGGTAGATCCCTCCGCTCACAGCGGATCGTGGGAACGAATAACTAGCCTAACCATCCTTATAACACCATGCATAAAGTAAATTGGTCAGTATTTTTGGTACAACTCTTTCCTTCATGAAACCACTTGAAAAATCATTTGAAAAATCAATCAAGGTACTTGTGATATAATATCAAAGCATTTAGTACCTTAATTGTTTTGATCATTTAGAAATTCTCCCCCTCAACATGTGCATATGATTTTGAAATTGTTTAGCACATGGAGGCAAGAGTTCTTAGAAATGGTTTCTTGATCACAATTTCTGTGGAAAAAGCCATTTGATTTTCTTGGTAAATTCTACCCCTCAAAATGTGCGTTGGTTGTGAAATCATTTAACACATAGAGGAAAGAGGTTTTTTGTAACATATTGGATTTCACAAACACACTAAACCATAATCACAAGTGGCGTACAAGAAGGTCTTTAGAGAGAGAAAGTTAGAGGTTTAGGGAACTTAGTGAGAGAAAGAAAAATCTTATTATGAGCTCCAACTCTCTACCTTGGGAGGTAGAGAGTATTTATAGTCTTACAATAAAACACCACACAACGGGATGTGGATCAGGCATACAGTGGGTAAAGACCCGTCCGTCCTCCACGGTATTACTTAACTAAATACAACAACATAAAATAACTACGACTACGAGCTTTCTAACGAATATATATTCC
>OU343216.1:4687868-4714685 GCA_910596185.1 Chrysanthemum makinoi | reverse complement strand
TGACTCTCGGATAATTATTCTTGGTAGCGACTTGCTTCTTTAGTTTTCAGCAACTTGTAGGTGAAGTGGTAGCGACTTGAGCATTAGCGACTTGTCTATTGAGACAAGGCGACAAATAGTACAAAGTAGTGGAGGTACCACTTCGGCTAGCGACTTGTTCAACGTAGCGACTTGTCTTCACTATTTTCAACGACTTGTCTTTGTTGTGACTAGCGAGTTGCTCTTTAGCGACTTGACCTATTAGCGAGTTGTTCTTTAGCGACTTGTCTACTTAGCGAGTTGGTACACTTAGCGAGTTGTTCTTTGGCGACTTGTTAACTTAGCGAGTTGGTACTATTAGCGATTCTTTAGCGACTTGTTTACTTAGCGAGTTGGTCTTTAGCGACTTGTCGACTTAGCGAGTTAGTACTATTAGCGAGTTGTGTCTAGCGACTTGTATACTTAGCGACTTGGTTTCTTAGCGACTTGTCTTCAAGGGTTATAGCAACTTGGTTGATTATTGTTTCTAATACGGTTTTCTCTTGATTTAGTAAAATCCCGTGAAAGAATCTATTTCCCGATTTAATCATAGAGTTATAAAATCATGTGAAATCTGTAATCATGTCTACCAACATGCCTACAATCATCTCTTCTGTAGCCGAGGACGTTCAAGCAGCTGGTTCAGATACTCGTCCACCCATGCTTGACAGAACTGACTATGACTCATGGGCTCAACGAATTAAGTTGTATTGTTTGGGAAAGGAAAATGGGGTTAACATCCTCAAATCAATTGATGAAGGACCTTATCAAGTTGAGACAACCAAAGACATACTTGAGACTGCTGCTGATGGCTCAGTAATATTAGGACTGGACAGACCTAAAATATATGATGAACTGTCTGATAAGGAGAAGAAGAGATACGATGCTGATATCAGGGCTTTAAACATTATACTTCAGGGTCTTCCAAAATATATCTACAAACTTATCAATTACAACACTGAAGCCAAGGCAGTCTGGGATAATGTCAAGATGCTTCTCTCAGTGTGACAATCCGTACTTTCAGGTCATTTCTCGACACGATGCATGTCTCATTATTTCAACATTTTTAGTAAACTTGGTTTACTTGTTTCAAATTCGCGTAACCTTGGAGGTTTAGCGGCGAATTCATGATCATGACATCACGTACATTTCATATGGACTATGAGTAGTCTACATTTCATTGACATCATGTGCATCTCATAAATTCATTCACGACATTTCATTTCATATTTTACGCGTAATTTTTATATTTAATAATCTTTATCGCGTGAGTTTTTATTTTAACATTTAATCCGTTACTTTCAAAAATGATCCCGAGGTATTTTTAAACTTACATTTAGTTTATAAAAACTATATTTTTAGTTTTCCTAGTGTTTCAAATTTATTTGGTACTTAAATCGTTAAAATTTAATTTATTACGTCGCTTTTCTTAAAAATTGTACGATAATTATTTTATCACCCAAATTTCACAAGGAATGTATTTTTAAAATTTTTATCATCTCAATACAATCTATTTTGACTTATTAAAAACTTACTTGTACCAAAAACTTCCATTTACCTTACAAGATTTATTTAACTTACATATTTCTTATACTTTGTCAAATATATACATATACTTTCAATGTTAAAAAAAAAAAAAAAAATAATTGGGGAGCAACAAGCCCCAAAAATCCGGCCCCCTAGAGGGTGTATTTAATGTTTGAGTATGGTTTCTTGATTGCTAAAACTCATACACAATCTAAAGTCTTACTTGATTATTTTTTTTATCTCATTCATTCACCACTTATTCACCTAGAGTTAGCAACTTTCTCTCTTGTCTTCCTCTCCTTCATCAACCGGTTTTACAAAGAGATCATCAAGGGATCAAAAATTTTCAAGATCAAGTGTTATTACAACCTAGTATATATCCTTTATATGGTTTTGAAATAAAAACCAAGGATATTTAAGTTAATCCTTGTTACTTTCACCTCTTCATTATCACTAGTAAGCATGTTTTTATCATTTTTAAGTTTCCTTTTCATTTTCATATGTTTCTTTTCATTTTTGGAGCTTATATGCATGATATGTGATTTATACCATTTATTTCATGATTTTAGAGTATATATATACATATTGGTCATCCTATAATTATCCCCTTGGTATTGGTTGGTCTTGATGGTGATTAGGAACCCATGACACCCTAAGAAGGTGTATGGTAGGATTAGATTAGTTTTGGAGTTGATTTGAAGGGATTAGAATAGGTTTTGTCCGAGAAAAACTATTTTCGATAAGTATATTTTGTGTTCTGTCCTTGTTTTGCTTTTCTGGAAAATCCGACAGAAGGCACGACTTTTTGGCCTTGATTTTTAGAAAATATACTTTAAAACGAATCCGTGGCCGCTTGAACGGATAAAAACGGACTTATAACGAAGAAGTTATGGATTTTACAAGTTTGACGACGAAATATATTATTTTCTGGATTTTCAGCAAACTATTTTTAGTTTGTACGGGTCAAAAACGAGCCTTAAGCTTCACAAATTATTTCGACTAGTCAAAAATATATTAGTATACTTTGATACGAAGCTAAGGACATATAAAACGTAGAAAACGGATTTGAAACGACAAAGATATGCACTTTTTCATAAACTTGCCGTAACTAATTTTCTGCACTCAATTGGCCAAAAACCACCATCTTTAACCCTTAATATCTTTATGTTCGAGACCTTTTGGACGAAAACTCCTGAACTGAAACTTTTAGATATCGATACAAACTTTCCAAAACAGTCGAGTTCGTTCTCTAACGATCGACGTACTCCATTTTACGACTAGTTTTCCAAAGCCATTTTTGGTAATTTCATGATTTTTCCGACGACATTGTTTTGCGACGAAAAGTGGTAATTTCACCAAAAATCATTTTAAAACCATTGTAGGATGACATTTTTTACGTAAAAACATGTAAAGTCATTTTTGATTGGTCAAGACGTCAAAAGAGTATTTTTCGACGTCGAGTAATATTTTCAAAACTCATAAATGGTATAAATAACATATCAAGTGCATGCATAACATTACATTGCAATTCATGACATATCATATCATTGATCATAGGTCCCGGTTGACGCATTACATTAAACCTCGGTGTACTCACATTTGCCATTATTTCAGTTTATCCAAGTGAGTTTTCATAGCCCCGTTTTTACATGCTTTCGATTATTTTCAAACCCACGGGGGAGAATACATTGCACTACATTTTTCTTTGTACGATACCAAGTATGTTAAATTCATTACATTGCTTAAGTTACCTCATTTGCCAATTTGAAAGTCCCCATTTCCTGAACCATGAACCGTTAATCATTGAAGCGAGGATGAGTGGATAGATCTATCGAGGGTGACGCCTCCATCCGGGTTGGTGAATCCCAACCAGGAAAACGGATGCATTTCATTTGATTTCATTACGGAGTTGTCTGGCAAACATTCCGTGGAGGGGCATACATAATTGATCAGTCTAGTTTCGGGGTCATGGGCTTAAGGCAATTGTAACATTATTTTTACGTGACTTGATGGTCATGCATGCTAGATACTTGTGTAGTCGTATAAAACATTTACATAAACCTATGATTTCTCACCAACATTATTGTTGACCGTTTTTAGCAATGTATTTTCAGGTAACTGAGGCATTATTATCATGACATGGTTTAGGGACCTACATTTTGAGTCGCGGTGTCGACTTACATTATGTACATTATGGCACTTTATTTCAAAACATCGTTTGGATTTGTAACATATTTGTATTTTGGCAAACTTTGAAACCTTTTGGGACCGATGTTGTACTCTGAATGTTTTTATGATATATCCAACGATGTGTTTTCTTTTTTAAAACGGCACTTTAGGTCGTTCAATATAACTGTGATGTGGTGCTATGACAGTCGATCCCCCAGGAATTTCATTCCGCTGCAAAACAGATAAATTGGGGGTGTGACAGATTGGTACCAGAGCTACAGTTATAGAGAACTAGGTTGCATCATTGACCCTAGACTATAGCTACATTATCATAGCATCTCATCATTTCATCATAGTACATATTCACTTTTCATGCGGATTCACTTACATTTGATTCGAGATTATTTACGTTTATTTCACATCGGTTGTCACAGAGATGCCTTCAAATACCCATCCCATTATACTCGCATCACTTTGACATGGAGAATGCCTTGTCATTCCCTATCACAATTTTAACATCAGTTGACTCAACACCGATAACATCAGACGATGACACTGAGACCTTTCAGGAGGACGAAGTTGCACCTACACCATCACGATCACTATTGATTCACTGTAGAATCGGACAATTTTATCACTCGGTTGGGACAGATCATACCATTGGGTAGAACCTATAGGCTTAGTCCTAATGAACCTATTCTCTTAACTCACCACAAGGATTCCATTATCATCATTGTCATTATTTTCTTCATCATTATCATTTCGAGCACCATCCGTACCATCACATCTCATACACGATACTCATACACCTGACTTGCAGCTTGGGAAGCGTGCATGATTTGACACACCATTACCACCTACCACTAAGACTATAGACACTACATCATCTCATAGGTTTGAGGACAGGAGAGTTCTAGGACTATTGTTGCTAGACCGCCTACTACTCCTACACTTGAAACACGATTAGACCATCAACAGGAACAGATAATAAGCACCTTTCTAGCTAATGTAATCTTTATCATTTATTATCTATACGATACATCACTACTTTACTAGGGGTTAGGCCAACTTTATTCTCGACCAATTAGTAGACTATTATTACTCGATAAGGTTCTCCTATGTATCCTACAAACCATCCAATAAATGTTATTCCAAATTATCCTGCTATTATTTCATAAAATTATTTCACTTGATTTTATTTCGAATTATTTTATCACCATCTCAGAAACGTTGTTTCATAAAGTTTTAAGCAAGTTGTTTTATTACCAACTTATCAATTGGTTTCAGTCATTTTATCAACTATTTAATATACTCATGCGAAACGATTTTCATGTTACTCTGAAAAAATTATTGAGCCATTATCTTACAAAACAAAACGTTGAATACCATCTAAAACTTTGGAGGAACATAATACTATTTCAACAAAAACAAGCATCACATCATTTGTCCTTAATTATACATGGCCTGATCACCTATGTATAATTCAGGAAGAATTATGTCATGAAAGTAACAAGCATCATTTCAAATCTCCTAACAACAATTCTCATTTAAAAGCAAAGTTTTATAATCAGATAAATCGTGCATAAACATTTCTTTTTGTTAACACTCTATAGGTGCTTACGCCATTTATCTTTCACTCAACCGATAAGTTAGGATTTGACGAGTGACATTTTAGGAAAGACTTCCTATACCATCTGTGAAGAGGATTTCTCGATACAAGAAAACAATGGAAGGATTTTGGAATTACCAACAAGGACTAGAACTAGGTGGTAGGATGATTCAAAACCCAACAAAAATCTTAAGACATCACGAGACTTTCCGAACCACTATTTTGGGTTAGAATCCAAACTCTATCATTCCAAAAGTATTAGTTAGACCGAGTTACGAGATTTAGTACGAAGTATACCCACGAAGCAACATTATAGGGATATATCAAGTTTTCTAACTGAGACTGTAGAACACTCTGTTAAGCATGGCCTCAACAATAGGTGAACTTCCCAACAATGAGTTTCCCTTAAAGGAAAATTAAGTTAAATTAAGGTTATCGATATAAACTTCCTCTAAGGCATTGTGTCCTCTAGAAATTCCAAGTAACCTCACCTCTATATCAAGAGATGTCACAGGTTTGAACATGTCGGACAATCAATGATTCCTCATCTACAAGTGAAGCTAGAACAGACATTCTTCGACATAGTATAAGCGGATATCTATTTTCTTGCTAGCATGATAACAATATTAGTGATGAACTACTTTTGGAAGCACCCAATATCGGAACGATTCTTGAAAACCAACCACACTAGACATATCATACAACGTCGAATTAGCTAATGGTAGTATAGTTAGCACCAACACCATTGTCCGCGGTTGCACATTCAATTTTCTTAATCATCCCTTCAACATAGACCTCATGCCCGTAGATTTGGGTAGTTTCAACGTCGTCATCGGCATGGACTGGTTATCTAAGCATCGTGCAAAGATCATTTGTGATGAGAAAGTTGTTCATCTTCCCTACCACGGTGAAACTTTGATTATTCGTGGGGAACGAAGTGGAACTAGAATTAGGATCATATCGTGCATCAAAACGGAGAAGTACATTAAGAAAGGTTGTCTTGCTTTCTTAGCTCATGTAACCGAGAAAAAGTCGGAGGAGAAGCGACTTGAAGATGTTCCTATTGTTCGTGAATTTTCTGAAGTTTTTCCCGAGGATTTACCGGGACTTCCACCGGCACGACAAGTAGAATTTCATATTGACTTAGTGCCCGGAGCTGCACCGATTGCGCGAGCACCGTATCGTCTAGCACCATCCGAAATGCAAGAATTGTCTAATCAATTGCAAGAGCTTCTGGACAAAGGATTCATTAGGCGAGTTCCTCTTGGGGAGCACCGGTCTTGTTTGTGAGGAAGAAGGATGGATCCTTCCGAATGTGCATAGATTATCGAGAATTGAACAAGTTAACGGTGAAGAATCGTTACCCACTCCCAGAATTGATGACTTGTTCGATCAGTTGCAAGGTTCAAGTATTTATTCCAAGATTGATCTTCGATCGGGTTATCATCAGCTTCGAGTTTGGGAAGAGGATATTCCAAACATGCGTTTAGAACACGTTACGGTCATTACGAGTTTCAAGTGATGCCGTTTGGATTGACTAATGCACCGGCGGTATTCATGGATCTCATGAATAGAGTTTGTAAGCCGTATTTGGACAAGTTTGTTATAGTGTTCATTGACGACATCTTGATCTACTCCAAGAGCAAAGAAGAGCACGAAGAGCATTTAAGGATGATTTTAAGGCTACTCAAGAATGAGAAGTTGTATGCCAAGTTTTCGAAGTGTGATTTTTGGAACCACAAAGTGCAATTTCTTGGTCATGTCATTGATAGTCATGGACTACAAGTTGATCCCGCAAAGATTGAAGCCGTAAAAGATTGGGCTACTCCAACGAATCCTACGGAAATTCGTCAATTTCTAGGACTAGCCGGGTATTACCGAAGGTTCATCGAAGGTTTTTCGAAGATAGCGAGACCTTTGACCAAGTTGACACAGAAAAACAAGAAGTACGAGTGGGGAAAGAAACAAGAAGTTGCTTTTCAGTTGTTGAAGCAAAAGCTTTGCAGTGCGCCAATTTTGGCACTACCCGAAGGCATTGAGAACTTTGTTGTATATTGCGACGCTTCGCATAAAGGACTTGGGGCTGTTTTAATGCAAAACGAGAAGGTGATAGCGTATGCTTCTCGACAACTTAAGACTCATGAGAAGAATTACACAACTCATGATCTCGAGTTAGGAGCCGTAGTTTTTGCGCTCAAGATTTGGAGACACTACCTCTATGGTACAAAGTGCACAGTGTTTACCGACCACAAGAGTTTGCAATATATTCTTGATCAGAAGGAGCTTAATATGAGGCAACGCCGTTGGTTGGAGTTACTCAGCGACTATGATTGTGAAATCAAGTATCACCCGGGAAAAGCCAATGTTGTGGCTGATGCTCTTAGTCGGAAAGAGAGGCCTAAACCTTTAAGAGTTCGTTCATTGGGAATGACGATTATTTCTCCTTTACCATCGAAAATCCATGAAGCACAAGTCGAAGCACTTAAGGAGGAAAATCGACCAAGTGAAAAGCTTTATGGTATGCCCGAAAGCGCAAATGGTTTTGTAAAGAGAGCAGATGGAGTATTATGTTTCAAGGATAGAATGTGGGTTCCATTGTATGGCGGAATACGAGAATTGATTATGCATGAGTCGCATAAGTCAAAGTATTCTATTCATCCAGGATCGGATAAGATGTATCAAGATCTTAAGAAGCTTTATTGGTGGCCGAACATGAAAGCGGAGATTGCCACGTACGTTAGCAAATGTCTTACCTGCGCTAAGGTAAAAGTTGAATATCAGAAGCCTTCAGGATTACTCCAACAACCGGAAATTCCTCAATGGAAATGGGAACGTATTACGATGGACTTTGTTACGAAACTTCCTAAGACATCGGGAGGTTACGACGCTATTTGGGTAATTGTTGATCGTCTTACCAAATCAGCCCATTTCATACCGATTAGAGAGACTTATTCCATGGAGCAACTCACTAGACTTTATGTCAAGGAAATAGTCTCGAGGCACGGAGCACCAATTTCTATAATTTCCGACAGAGATAGTCGATTCACTTCAAACTTTTGGAATTCATTGCAAGATTCATTCGGAACCAGACTAGAGATGAGCACAGCGTATCACCCACAAACCGACGGTCAAAGTGAAAGAACCATTCAAACATTAGAAGACATGCTAAGGGCATGTGTGATTGATTTTGGCAATGGTTGGGCTAACCATTTGCCATTGATTGAATTCTCGTACAACAATAGTTATCACACCAGTATCAAGATGGCACCATTCGAGGCACTGTATGGTCGCAAGTGCCGATCACCTGTTTGTTGGGCCGGTAGGAGCGCACAACTTACTGGTCCGAAATGGTACGGAAACCACGGAAAAGATTGTTCAAATTCGTGATAGACTCCGAACTGCAAGGAGTCGACAGAAAAGTTATGCGGATGTTAGACGCAAGGATTTGGAATTTCAAGTGGGAGACAAAGTTATGTTGAAAGTATCGCCTTGGAAGGGCGTGGTACGATTTGGAAAGCGTGGAAAGTTAAACCTGAGATACATTGGACCATTCAAGATTTTGAGCAGAGTTGGTCCGGTAGCTTATCGACTTGATCTTCCATCAGAACTCAGCCATGTGCACAACACGTTTCACGTTTCAAACTTGAAGAAGTGTCTTTCAGACGAATCGCTCGTTATTCCATTGGACGAAGTTCAGCTTGACGACAAACTCAATTTTGTAGAGGAACCTGTAGAAATCATGGACCGCGAGGTCAAGCAGTTGAAACAGAGTCGTATTCCTATTGTGAAAGTTCGTTGGAATTCTCGACGAGGTCCTGAGTTTACTTGGGAACGGGAAGACCAGATGCGACGCAAGTATCCTCATCTTTTCACCGACACCGTTAGACCTAACAACGATTGAATTCAGGGACTGAATTCCCTTTTTGGATGGGCGAATGTGACAATCCGTACTTTCAGGTCATTTCTCGACACGATGCATGTCTCATTATTTCAACATTTTTAGTAAACTTGGTTTACTTGTTTCAAATTCGCGTAACCTTGGAGGTTTAGCGGCGAATTCATGATCATGACATCACGTACATTTCATATGGACTATGAGTAGTCTACATTTCATTGACATCATGTGCATCTCATAAATTCATTCACGACATTTCATTTCATATTTTACGCGTAATTTTTATATTTAATAATCTTTATCGCGTGAGTTTTTATTTTAACATTTAATCCGTTACTTTCAAAAATGATCCCGAGGTATTTTTAAACTTACATTTAGTTTATAAAAACTATATTTTTAGTTTTCCTAGTGTTTCAAATTTATTTGGTACTTAAATCGTTAAAATTTAATTTATTACGTCGCTTTTCTTAAAAATTGTACGATAATTATTTTATCACCCAAATTTCACAAGGAATGTATTTTTAAAATTTTTATCATCTCAATACAATCTATTTTGACTTATTAAAAACTTACTTGTACCAAAAACTTCCATTTACCTTACAAGATTTATTTAACTTACATATTTCTTATACTTTGTCAAATATATACATATACTTTCAATGTTAAAAAAAAAAAAAAAAATAATTGGGGAGCAACAAGCCCCAAAAATCCGGCCCCCTAGAGGGTGTATTTAATGTTTGAGTATGGTTTCTTGATTGCTAAAACTCATACACAATCTAAAGTCTTACTTGATTATTTTTTTTTATCTCATTCATTCACCACTTATTCACCTAGAGTTAGCAACTTTCTCTCTTGTCTTCCTCTCCTTCATCAACCGGTTTTACAAAGAGATCATCAAGGGATCAAAAATTTTCAAGATCAAGTGTTATTACAACCTAGTATATATCCTTTATATGGTTTTGAAATAAAAACCAAGGATATTTAAGTTAATCCTTGTTACTTTCACCTCTTCATTATCACTAGTAAGCATGTTTTTATCATTTTTAAGTTTCCTTTTCATTTTCATATGTTTCTTTTCATTTTTGGAGCTTATATGCATGATATGTGATTTATACCATTTATTTCATGATTTTAGAGTATATATATACATATTGGTCATCCTATAATTATCCCCTTGGTATTGGTTGGTCTTGATGGTGATTAGGAACCCATGACACCCTAAGAAGGTGTATGGTAGGATTAGATTAGTTTTGGAGTTGATTTGAAGGGATTAGAATAGGTTTTGTCCGAGGAAAACTATTTTCGATAAGTATATTTTGTGTTCTGTCCTTGTTTTGCTTTTCTGGAAAATCCGACAGTAGGCACGACTTTTGGCCTTGATTTTTAGAAAATATACTTTAAAACGAATCCGTGGCCGCTTGAACGGATAAAACGGACTTATAACGAAGAAGTTATGGATTTTACAAGTTTGACGACGAAATATATTATTTTCTGGATTTTCAGCAAACTATTTTTAGTTTGTACGGGTCAAAAACGAGCCTTAAGCTTCACAAATTATTTCGACTAGTCAAAAATATATTAGTATACTTTGATACGAAGCTAAGGACATATAAAACGTAGAAAACGGATTTGAAACGACAAAGATATGCACTTTTTCATAAACTTGCCGTAACTAATTTTCTGCACTCAATTGGCCAAAAACCACCATCTTTAACCCTTAATATCTTTATGTTCGAGACCTTTTGGACGAAAACTCCTGAACTGAAACTTTTAGATATCGATACAAACTTTCCAAAACAGTCGAGTTCGTTCTCTAACGATCGACGTACTCCATTTTACGACTAGTTTTCCAAAGCCATTTTTGGTAATTTCATGATTTTTCCGACGACATTGTTTTGCGACGAAAAGTGGTAATTTCACCAAAAATCATTTTAAAACCATTGTAGGATGACATTTTTACGTAAAAACATGTAAAGTCATTTTTGATTGGTCAAGACGTCAAAAGAGTATTTTTCGACGTCGAGTAATATTTTCAAAACTCATAAATGGTATAAATAACATATCAAGTGCATGCATAACATTACATTGCAATTCATGACATATCATATCATTGATCATAGGTCCCGGTTGACGCATTACATTAAACCTCGGTGTACTCACTATTGCCATTATTTCCAGTTTATCCAAGTGAGTTTTCATAGCCCCGTTTTTACATGCTTTCGATTATTTTCAAACCCACGGGGGAGAATACATTGCACTACATTTTTCTTTGTACGATACCAAGTATGTTAAATTCATTACATTGCTTAAGTTACCTCATTTGCCAATATTGAAAGTCCCCATTTCCTGAACATGAACCGTTAATCATTGAAGCGAGGATGAGTGGATAGATCTATCGAGGGTGACGCCTCCATCCGGGTTGGTGAATCCCAACCAGGAAAACGGATGCATTTCATTTGATTTCATTACGGAGTTGTCTGGCAAACATTCCGTGGAGGGGCATACATAATTGATCAGTCTAGTTTCGGGGTCATGGGCTTAAGGCAATTGTAACATTATTTTTACGTGACTTGATGGTCATGCATGCTAGATACTTGTGTAGTCGTATAAAACATTTACATAAACCTATGATTTCTCACCAACATTATTGTTGACCGTTTTTAGCAATGTATTTTCAGGTAACTGAGGCATTCGTATCATGACATGGTTTAGGGACCTACATTTTGAGTCGCGGTGTCGACTTACATTATGTACATTATGGCACTTTATTTCAAAACATCGTTTGGATTTGTAACATATTTGTATTTTGGCAAACTTTGAAACCTTTTGGGACCGATGTTGTACTCTGAATGTTTTTATGATATATCCAACGATGTGTTTTTTTAAAACGGCACTTTAGGTCGTTCAATATAACTGTGATGTGGTGCTATGACAGTCGATCCCCCAGGAATTTCATTCCGCTGCAAAACAGGTAAATTGGGGGTGTGACACTCAGGTTCTGAATTAACTAAGGAAGACAGAGAATCACAACTGTATGATGACTTTGAGCACTTTAAGATGATACCAGGGGAAAGTGTCACTGAGTATTACGTGAGATTCCACAAGCTTGTGAATGACATGAGGAATATTAAGATGACTATGCCAAATATTCAGCTAAACTCAAAGTTTGTGAACAACATGAATCCTGAATGACACAAATTTGTCACTTCTGTGAAGCTAACCAAAGGATTAAAGAACACCAACTATGAGGAACTGTATGCCTTCCTACTGCAGAATGAGAAGCATGCTACGTTTGAACGAATGATTCTTGAAAAGTTTAAATCTAATCAGGGAGAAGCAAGCTCATCAAATGATTCAACAGCGTTCTACACAAATGTAGGGATCACTACTAAAGCTTCACAAGTCATACCTACTGGAAATGGTAATCACAAACTCATTCCCGATCCGAGGTTCAAGCAACCTGATGCTGATGCAGTCATGGAACACTTCATCAATCAACTGCCTCTTATGGTTAAACAAAACTTGACCCTCACTCCACATACTAACAGTCTTCACACTAACAATGAAATCAGAATAGCATCCAATCTACACAATCATGCTACTGTCAGAGATGGAAAGGTTATGGTGCAACCAGTTCAAGGAAGACAGTATGAACAGGGAAGAGGTGGAGTAGGAGGAGGGTATGTGGATAATCAGAATCATGGAAGGAATGCAAATTAAGGACAAGGAAAACCAATAAAGTACTACAACTGTGGTTGTGAGGGACATAGTGCGAGGAACTGCACATCTCCAAAATGCCCTCAAAATGCAGAGTATTTCAGGGACAAGATGTTGCTGGTATAAGCTCAGAATAATGGAGCTATTTTGGATGAAGAGGAATTGTTGTTTCTTGCTGAGGGAAATGCCAAGACTTATGATGCTGATGTGGATGAACATCCAGTGCAGGGCATAGGTCAGAATCATCCAAATGCATTTTAGGTAGCTGATTGTGATGCATATGACTCAGATGTTGATGATGAACCAACTGCCCATACCATCTTCATGGCTAGCATTTCACCAATGGTCTCTCCTAAGGCTACTTCACCACAACAGGCCAGTTCCTCCAAGGCATCAATCATCTCTGAGGAATTAAAATTATATGATGAGATTGATGCGCAAAAGATACAATACAAAGTACAACCAACTGAAATCTCTGAATCAGATAGTGAAAATATGGGCAATAGCAATGTTGTCCCATATGATCAATATGTGAAGCAAGATGAAAGTGAAACTGTACCAAGTAATGTATCATCTACAGTGAATGATGATTATGCTTTCGATGAATACACTGAACGTGCCCCTGATGATTCCATAGTTTCTGAACTGAATGCCTATAAAGAACAAGTTGCCATTTATGAACAACGTGCCAAATTCGAATTGACGACCTGTGAGCAGGAGATGGATAACCAAATACGTACAGTTATTAGAAAAAGTAATTTTAGAGAAGAAATGTTAAAACAAGAGGTAAACTCCTTACAAGATAAGCTTTCAAAAACTGTTAAGCAAAAACAAGAACTTCAAGAAAATGTTAAAGTGCTGAAACAAGAGTTTAATGCTAAGGAATCAAAACTTTTGAATGACTTTTCCAATCTAAAAAATTTGAAAAACAAACTTGAAAACAAACTGTACATACAAGGGAACACCATTCAGACTGCTCACATGATCACTAAGCATAGAGTCTTAAGCTATAAACATAGCATTCCACTTGTAGAAGTACCCAATCCTAATTATGGAAAGATTGCTAGATCTGCGCAAATGGTAATCTATGATGGTAATGAGATTCTCAAGCCTAGGCAAACACCATAATGTATTGGAAGCACGGAAGAGGATAGAAAATTAGAACATGTTTAAGCCTCAAACTCAATTAACCCCAGAACAAATTTTCTGGAAGAAAGATATAGAAAAGAAAAAGGCAGATAATCTTATTGCTAAGAATCCCCCTTGTAGGAAATTGCCCCCAGCCACTGTGTATCCTCCAAATACACCAATGCATTTAGTACCTAGGAATCTTCCCACTAATAGCAAGACCTTAATCAGCCTTCATGTAGTTTACAAACTATTTGTTGATTTTGAGAAAACGTGTAAGAAAAGGATCACACCCACTGGGATAACTGAAGGGGAAAGGGGTTTTGAGCAAACTAAAGAATGTTATTTAACTGAGGTCATGCCTTTCTTTAAACAATTAAAAGGTCAATTCGAAAGTCTTCAAAAGGAGATAAACTCGGATATTAAAGAAATGGAAAAGGAATTTGATGCAATGATTGTTGAGGTCAATAATTATGAACGGGAAGTCAAATATAATGAAATTGAAAGGAAAGATCTGCATATCTTAGATGAGAACTTATTATTGAGTTATGTAGCTCAAGACATGTTTTATACTGTTACTGAGCATTCTATTACTACTTCTCAATTTCATTAATTATCTGTTGCATTAAAAGTTTCCCATGATCGTGTCATTGTGTCACACCCCCAATTTAACTGTTTTGCAGCGGAATGGAATTCCTGGGGATTGACTGTCATAGCACCACATCACAGTTATATTGAACGACCTAAAGTGTCGTTTTTAAAAACACATCGTTGGATATTTCATAAAAACATTCAGAGTACAACATCGGTCCCAAAAGGTTTACAAGGTTTGCGGAAGTACAAATATGTTACAAATCCAAACGATGTTTTGAATAAAGTGCCATAAAGTACAAAAATGTAAGTCGACGCCGCGACTCAAAATGTAGGTCCCTAAACCATGTCATGATGAATATGCCTCAGTTACCTGAAAATACATTGCTAAAAACGGTCAACAATAATGTTGGTGAGAAATCATAGGTTTATGTAAAGGTTTTATACGACTACACAAGTATAAATCAGGCATGACAATCCAGTCACGTAAAAATGTTACAATTGCTTAAGCGCATGACACCGAAGCTTCTGACTAATGTACGCCCCAAAAGAGTGTCTTGCCAAACAACTCTGGTAATGATTATGAATGAAATGCATCCGTATGACAATTGGGATTCACCAACCCGGATGGAGGAGTCACCCTCGATAGATCTATCCACTCACACACGCTTTCCAAAATTAACGGCTCATGCATTTGAAATGGGGACTTTTAACTGGCAACTTTGTAACTCAAGCAATGTAAATGTAATTAACATACTTGGTATCGTAATAAAATGTTGTGCAATGTATTCTCCCCCGTAGGTTTGAAATAATGTAAAAAGCATGTAAAACGGGGCTATGAAAACTCACATGGATAAACTGGAATAATCGGCAAAAGTGAGTACACTGAGGTTTAATGAAATGCGTCAACCGGGACCTATATCAATGATATGATATGTCATGAATTGCAATGTAATGTTATGCATGCACCACGTATGTCATTTATACCATTTACGGGTTTTTTTAAAAAAAGAATATTACTCGTCGACGAAAAATACTCTTTTGACGTCTTAACCCTTCAAAAATGACTTTACATGTTTTTACGTCAAAATGTCATCCTATAATGGTTTTATAATGATTTTTGGTGAAATTACTACTTTTCGTCGCAAAACAATGTCGACGGAAATATCATGAAATTAACAAAAATGACTCCGGAAAAGTAGTCGTAAAATGGTGTACGTCGATCGTTAGAGAACGAACTCGACGGTTTTGGAAAGTTTGCATCGATATCTAGAAGTTTCAGTTCAGGAGTTTTCGTCCAAAAGGTCTCGATCATAAAGATATCAAGGGTTAAAGTTGGTGGTTTTTGCTAATTGTGTGCAGAAAATAAGTTTCGGCCAAGTTTGAACATCCGTAAATAATTCACTATAACTCCGCTTTTCAAACGGCTTTTTGTTTTGAAAAATATGGCCGATGAACTTGATTTTACTAGAAGACATTTCGTTCCAAAAAGTTTCACATCATGGTTAAAAACTGCCGCAAACATAGCCTTTACAGCTAATGAAATACTTATAACGTAAAAATAATATAGATTTTCAGAAAATAATATTTACGGCAACTTTATGAAAATGGCCATATCTTTGTCGTTTTAAATCCGTTTTCTACGTAATATATGTCCTTAGCTTCGTATCGAAGTAAACTAATATATTTTTGACAAGTCGAAATAATTTGTGAAGCTTAAGGCTCGTTTTTGACCCGAAAATACTAAAAACAGCAAGCTGATTTTTCTGAAAATAAATACGTTTCGTCGTCAAACTTTAAAAATTCACCACGGCTTCGTTATAAGTCCGTTTTTATCCGTTCAAGCGGCCACGGATTCGTTTTAAAGTATATTTTCTAAAAATCAAGGCCAAAGTTTCGTACCAACAGTGGGTTTTTCCAGAAATTCGAATTAAGGACAGAACACAAAATATAGTTATCGAAAATAGTTTTTCTCGGACAAAACCTATTCTAATCCCTTCAAATCAACTCCAAAACTAATCTAATTCTACCATACACCTTCTTAGGGTGTCATGGGTTCCTAATCACCATCAAGACCAAAGAATACCATGGGAATAATTATAGGATGACCAATATGTATATATAACTTCTAAAATCATGAAATAAATGGTATAAATCACATATCATGCATATAAGCTCCAAAAATGAAAAGAAACATATGAAAATGAAAAGGAAACATGAAAATGATAAAAACATGCTTACAAGTGATAGTGATGAGGTGAAAGTAACAAGGATTAAACTTAAATACCCTTGGTTTTTATTTCAAAACCATAAAAAGAGTATAAACTAGGTTGTAAAAACACTTGATTTTGCAAAACTTTTGATCCCTTGGTTGTTCTTGATGCTTGGCCGGTTCTTGAAGACCCAAAGAAAGGAGAGAAACTATTTTTCTTGCTAACACTTTGAAGTAAGAATGAAATGAATGTGAAATATTTTTGAGTGCAAGACTTTTTGTAGCTAGAATGAATTATTAGAACATGAACCATACTCAACAATTAATACACCCTCAAGGGGCCGGATTTTTGGGTATCTTGTCCTCAAAATATCTATTTTTTTTTTTTTTATAAAATGTATATACATTTACTTGTAACAAGTTGTAAGAAAAAGGTGCAAGTAGATATGTAGTTATATGTAACTTATAAAGTAAATGATAATTTTTAGGTAGAAAGTATTTTTAGTAGATCAAAATAGAATGTAATGAGATATTAAAAATTGTAAAAATACCTTCCTTGTGAAATTTGAGTGATAAAATAATTATCGTTATAATTTTAAGAAACACATCGTAATAATTTAACTTTAACGATTTATGTACCAAATAAATTTGAAACACTAGGAAAGCTAAAAATATAGTTTTTATAAACTAAAAGTAAGTTTAAAATACCTCGGGATCATTTTTGAAAGTAACGGGTTAAATATTAAAATAATAACTCACGCGATAAAGATTATTAAATATAAAAATTACGCGTTGAAGGTGAAATGAAATGTCATGAATGAACTAATGTGATGCACATGATGTCAATGAAATGTAGACTAATCATAGTCCATATGAAATGTACGTGATGATATGATCATGAATTCGCCGCTAAACCTTTAAGGTTACGCGAATTTGAAACAAGTAAACCAAGTTTACTATAAATGTTGAAATGATGAGACATGAACTGTCGAGAAATGACCTGAAAGTACGGATTGTCACATTCGCCCATCCAAAAAGGGAATTCAGTCCCTGAATTCAGTCGTTGTTAGGTCTATCGAATTTTTGAGTTTGTGATGAATATCGAAGGAAGAAAACATGGAGAAGTGTCGTTACGGTTGTCGATGATTGAGAGTGTACAAAACATCGTATTGGGTAAATCTCGCATGAGTAATACTTTGACCTTTGAACATGTGAAGATTTTGCTTGCACTAAGATTTATAAATAACCGCTCCCAACCTAACATATCCCTCCAGAATTAAACATAGTTAGCTAGGCTATGTATAATTAAGGAACGATGATGTGACGTTCGGTTTAGTTGTTATAACTCTCGATGCTTACAAAGATTTAAACCGTGTCGTTACAATGATCGATAAAGTAATAAGAAGTAAAATTATCGTAAGTGATATCGAATTGAAAGGAAATAAAGTACGACATATGAGAATATTTTACAACGAGTGGTTTATCAAAAGTAATACGTCTTAGGTTATAAAGATTCGGATACGATGAAAACATAAACTTAGTACGACATAGTACATAAGGAGAAATAAGATTGCTAGTTTCTGATCTTCTTCAGTCTTTCGCGTCGTTGGTACCTTGACGAGCTTCTCCTTTTCCTAATCCATGAGCACCTTCAACTTGCTGACCTTGGTTTTTGAGGACATTGATTCCGATAGTGTCCTTGCTCTCCACATCTGAAACATGTAATTATAGTTTTGCCTTTACAATCCCTGGCTAGATGTCCCGGTTTTTGGCATTCGCGGCACTTGGCAGGGCAAGGACCCGTGTGATGATACTTACATCGATTACATAGTGGTTTAGCCCCAACATATCCTTTTCCCTTGCAGTCCTTAGCAAGGTGTCCCACTGTTTGACAGATAAAGCATATACCACATGGACCATTATGATGTAGAGTGCATTGATGGCATCGTGGCAAGTTTCCAGTATAAGTTCTTTCCTTTGTTGGTGCAGCAACTTGAACCCTGGCGGCTTCTTGTCTTCTATTTTGTTGTTGGTGATGGTTAGTGTTACAGCTTTGGTTGTTGTCGTTATAACCTCCCTGGTCATTTTCCCATTTCCTTTTGTTGTTGTTAGTTTGGTTGTTGTTGTCGATAAAGTTCTCTCTCCTCACAACTTGAGCCATGAGTAATTGAGTTACCTTGATGGTCATTTCAATGGTTTGCGAATCGAAAGAGGCTACCTCTCCTTGAATGCATTTTGGAAGTCCTCCAATGAAACGTTCCAGTAGTTTCTCATTGTCCAGAACCATATATGGACATAAAACAGCCAACTCTTGAAACCTTCTGATGTAGGTCTCAATGTCATAACCAACGGTCACTAGCCCAATAAATTCCATCTTCAATTTCTTCATCTCCTTGGGCGGACAATACTTCTTAGTCATCAACCTCTTGAATTGATCCCATGAGAGTTTATAAGCATTTTCCATACCAATAGGCTGTGCATAATGATTCCACCATAACATTGCCTCATCCAAGAGTGTACTAGTAGCAAATTTCACCTTGCAGTCATCTGGGCAATCGCATATAAGAAATAACAACTCGATCCTTTCCAACCAACGGATCATAATAATGGCTCCTTCTGTGCCTCCGAACGTCGGGGGGTCACTGCTCTTAAAGTCCATGTATGTACCACTTCGAACTCTCGAATCTCCTGCAACTCCTGTAGTAGTAGCATGTCTAGTAGCTTCAGTAACAACCATGGTCTCGACAGCGGCAGCAGCAGCAGCTATCGTTGCTCGTTCTTTCTTTAGTTCCCTAGCTATACAATCCTCTATATACTTTTGGATAGCAGCTGGTGTCATTTCTAGCGCAGCTTTCTTCGACGCCATAACTCTTCAAAATGAAAGGAAAATGAGACGTAGTCAATTCCTATGTTAAGAATAGGCGCTCTAAAGAGAAGTGATAGAAGGTGGTAAGTTTGAGGTTACTAGGAATTTCTAGAGATTACAATGCCTTAGTGGAAGTTTATATCGATAACCTTAATTTAACCAAATTTTCCTTTAAGGGGTACTCATTGTAGGAAAGTTCACCTATTGTTGAAGCTATGTTTTGTGAAATGTTCTGTAGCCTCAGACAGAAGACTTGGTATATCCCTATTGTGTTGCTTCATGGGTATATGCTTCGTATTAAATCTCGTAACTCGGTCTAGCTAGTACTTATGGAATGATAGAGTTTGGATTCTAACCCAAAATAGTGGTTCGGAAGGTCTCGTGATGTCTTAAGATTTTTGTTGAGTTTTGAATCATCCTACCATCTAGTTCTAGTCCTTGCTGGAAATTCCAAAATCTTTTCATTGTTTTCTTGTATCGAGGAATCCTCCTCACATATGGTATAGGAAGTCTTTCCTAAAAAGGTCACTCGTCAAATCCTAACTTATTGGTTGAGTGAGAGATAACTGACGTAAGCATCTATAGAGTGTTAACAGAAGGAAATGTTTATGCACGGTATATCTGATTATAAAACTTTGTTTTCAAACAAGAATAAATAGTTTGTAAAAAAATTACAGTAAAGTTTATGAAAAGGTTTGTAAAACCACTTTATTGAGTAACAAAGGAACATTTTTATCATTTACAGTTTAATAATAAATCTTAGTTGTGGCTTGGTGTAAAAGTAACAACTTGTTAAGGTGATTTTAAAATAGCTTATATAGTGATAGAAAACGGCTTAACAATGGTAGTGAAATATTTTGGTAAGACACAATTTAGATTATAACATAACTCGTGAAATGATTTGTAAAATAGCTTACAAGAAAAACAATTTATCGTTTGTCAAATAATAGGAAATTTCGTAATTCAATTAATATTAATATGGTTTAGAGGTTGGTAATATAATAGTCATTTAAAGTAAAGGCGAATAGTCTGGGAGGTAAACGTACCAAGTTTTATGATTTTTAAATCAGACAGTGGCTAAAATAGCTCACCAAAAGGGTAAAATAGTTTATAAGACCGCAATATTACTTGCAGGAAAAATTTGTAATATAGTTTGTAACTTGCTATTGCAATTGTTTGTTGTTTTATAAAATAATAGCAGATTAATCGGTTTATCATACTATGAGAAAATAGTTTGCAAGGTATCAGTAAGGTCATTTGTTTATAAAGTATTATTAAAGTCGTAAATTTTTGGTTTAATGGTACAGGAGTAAGATGAAATGGTCGGTAAAATAGTTAAAAGCAGTTTGCGTTAGGTAACGATGAAGTTTATTATCTCAAAAGAGAGAATGTAGGACAAATAGTTGGTATTCAACATTTTGTTTTGTAAGATAATGGCTTGATGATTTTTCAGAGTAACATGAAAATCGTTTCGCATGAGGATATTAAATAGTTGATAAAATGACTGAAACCATTTGATAAATTGATAATAAAACAACTTGCGTTAAAACTTTATGAAACAACGTTTCTAAGATGGTGATAAAATAGTTCGAATTAAAATCAAGTGAAATAATTTCATGAAATAGTAGCAGGATAGTTTGGAATAAAATTTGTTGGATGGTTTGTAGGATACGTAAGAGAACCTTATCGAGTAATAACAGTCTACTAATTGGTCGAGAATAAAGTTGACCTAACCCCTAGTAAGATAGTGATGTATCGTCGTGAAATGATGGAGAATTGGGCAATTGGAATAGAGAATGGAATAAACAAGGTGGTGATTATCGTAGAGATAATAAATAATAAGGATTACATTAGCTAGAAAGGTACTTATTATCTGTTCCTGTTGGTGGTCTAATCGTGTCTCAAGTGTAGGAGTAGTAGGCGGTCTAGCAACCATAGCCCTAAAATTCTCGTAGTCCTCAAACCTATGAGATGGTGTAGTGTCTATAGTCTTAGTGGTAGATGGTAATGGTGTGTCAAATCATGCACGCTTCCCAAGCCGCAAGTCAGGTGTATGAGTATCGAGTATGAGATGTGATGGTACGGATGGTGCTCGAAATGATAATGATGATCATGGAATCCTTGTGGTGAGTTAAGAAAATAGGTTCATTAGGACTAAGCCTAAAAATTCTACCCAATGGTATGATCTGTCCCAACTGAGTGATAAAAATTGTCCTGATCTTACAGTGAATCGATAGTGATCGCGATGGTGTAGGTGTAACTTCGTCCTCCCAAAAGGGTTTATCTCGGTATTCAACGTTATCGGTGAGGAGTCAATTGGTGTGAAAATCGTGATAGGGAATGACTAGGAATTCTCCACGTTAGAGTATGAGGAAAAGATAATGGGATGGGTATTTGAAGGCATCTATGTGACAACCACCGTGAAATAAAAGTGAATAACTCAAAAATGTACATATAAATCGCATGCAAAGTGAACACGCACTTATGATGAAATGATGAGATGCTATGATAATGTAGTTATAGTCTAGGGTCAATGATGCAACCTAGTTCTCTATAACTGTAGCTCTGATACCAATCTGTCACACCCCCAATTTAACTGTTTTGCAGCGGAATGGAATTCCTGGGGATTGACTGTCATAGCACCACATCACAGTTATATTGAACGACCTAAAGTGTCGTTTTTAAAACACATCGTTGGATATTTCATAAAAACATTCAGAGTACAACATCGGTCCCAAAAGGTTTACAAGGTTTGCGGAAGTACAAATATGTTACAAATCCAAACGATGTTTTGAATACAGTGCCATAAAGTACAAAATGTAAGTCGACGCCGCGACTCAAAATGTAGGTCCCTAAACCATGTCATGATAAATGCCTCAGTTACCGAAAATACATTGCTAAAAACGGTCAACAATAATGTTGGTGAGAAATCATAGGTTTATGTAAAGGTTTTATACGACTACACAAGTATAAATCAGGCATGACAATCCAGTCACGTAAAAATGTTACAATTGCTTAAGCGCATGACACCGAAGCTTCTGACTAATGTACGCCCCAAAAGAGTGTCTTGCCAAACAACTCTTGTAATGATTATGAATGAAATGCATCCGTATGACAATTGGGATTCACCAACCCGGATGGAGGAGTCACCCTCGATAGATCTATCCACTCACACACGCTTTCCAAAATTAACGGCTCATGCATTTGAAATGGGGACTTTTAACTGGCAACTTTGTAACTCAAGCAATGTAAATGTAATTAACATACTTGGTATCGTAATAAAATGTTGTGCAATGTATTCTCCCCCGTAGGTTTGAAATAATGTAAAAAGCATGTAAAACGGGGCTATGAAAACTCACATGGATAAACTGGAATAATCGGCAAAAGTGAGTACACTGAGGTTTAATGAAATGCGTCAACCGGGACCTATATCAATGATATGATATGTCATGAATTGCAATGTAATGTTATGCATGCACCACGTATGTCATTTATACCATTTACGGGTTTTTTTAAAAAAAAGAATATTACTCGTCGACGAAAAATACTCTTTTGACGTCTTGACCCTTCAAAATGACTTTACATGTTTTTACGTCAAAATGTCATCCTATAATGGTTTTATAATGATTTTTGGTGAAATTACTACTTTTCGTCGCAAAACAATGTCGACGGAAATATCATGAAATTAACAAAAATGACTCCGGAAAAGTAGTCGTAAAATGGTGTACGTCGATCGTTAGAGAACGAACTCGACGGTTTTGGAAAGTTTGCATCGATATCTAGAAGTTTCAGTTCAGGAGTTTTCGTCCAAAAGGTCTCGATCATAAAGATATCAAGGGTTAAAGATGGTGGTTTTGGCTAATTGTGTGCAGAAAATTAGTTACGGCAAGTTTGAACATCCGTAAATAATTCACTATAACTCCGCTTTTCAAACGGCTTTTTGTTTTGAAAAATATGGCCGATGAACTTGATTTTACTAGAAGACATTTCGTTCCAAAAAGTTTCACATCATGGTTAAAACTCGCAAACATAGCCTTTACAGCTAATGAAATACTTGTAACGTAGAAATAATATAGATTTTCAGAAAATAATATTTACGGCAACTTTATGAAAATGGCCATATCTTTGTCGTTTTAAATCCGTTTTCTACGTAATATATGTCCTTAGCTTCGTATCGAAGTAAACTAATATATTTTTGACAAGTCGAAATAATTTGTGAAGCTTAAGGCTCGTTTTTGACCCGAAAATACTAAAAACAGCAAGCTGATTTTTCTGAAAATAAATACGTTTCGTCGTCAAACTTTAAAAATTCACCACGGCTTCGTTATAAGTCCGTTTTTATCCGTTCAAGCCGCCACGGATTCGTTTTAAAGTATATTTTCTAAAAATCAAGGCCAAAGTTTCGTACCAACAGTGGGTTTTTCCAGAAATTCGAATTAAGGACAGAACACAAAATATAGTTATCGAAAATAGTTTTTCTCGGACAAAACCTATTCTAATCCCTTCAAATCAACTCCAAAACTAATCTAATTCTACCATACACCTTCTTAGGGTGTCATGGGTTCCTAATCACCATCAAGACCAAAGAATACCATGGGAATAATTATAGGATGACCAATATGTATATATAACTTCTAAAATCATGAAATAAATGGTATAAATCACATATCATGCATATAAGCTCCAAAATGAAAAGAAACATATGAAAATGAAAAGGAAACATGAAAATGATAAAACATGCTTACAAGTGATAGTGATGAGGTGAAAGTAACAAGGATTAAACTTAAATACCCTTGGTTTTTATTTCAAAACCATAAAAAGAGTATAAACTAGGTTGTAAAAACACTTGATTTTGCAAAACTTTTGATCCCTTGGTTGTTCTTGATGCTTGGCCGGTTCTTGAAGACCCAAAGAAAGGAGAGAAACTATTTTTCTTGCTAACACTTTGAAGTAAGAATGAAATGAATGTGAAATATTTTTGAGTGCAAGACTTTTTGTAGCTAGAATGAATTATTAGAACATGAACCATACTCAACAATTAATACACCCTCAAGGGGCCGGATTTTTGGGTATCTTGTCCTCAAAATATCTATTTTTTTTTATAAAATGTATATACATTTACTTGTAACAAGTTGTAAGAAAAAGGTGCAAGTAGATATGTAGTTATATGTAACTTATAAAGTAAATGATAATTTTTAGGTAGAAAGTATTTTTAGTAGATCAAAATAGAATGTAATGAGATATTAAAAATTGTAAAAATACCTTCCTTGTGAAATTTGAGTGATAAAATAATTATCGTATAATTTTTAAGAAACACATCGAATAATTTAACTTTAACGATTTATGTACCAAATAAATTTGAAACACTAGGAAAGCTAAAAATATAGTTTTTATGAACTAAAAGTAAGTTTAAAAATACCTCGGCATCATTTTTGAAAGTAACGGGTTAAATATTAAAAATAATAACTCACGCGATAAAGATTATTAAATATAAAAATTACGCGTTGAAGGTGAAATGAAATGTCATGAATGAACTAATGTGATGCACATGATGTCAATGAAATGTAGACTAATCATAGTCCATATGAAATGTACGTGATGATATGATCATGAATTCGCCGCTAAACCTTTAAGGTTACGCGAATTTGAAACAAGTAAACCAAGTTTACTATAAATGTTGAAATAATGAGACATGAACTGTGTCGAGAAATGACCTGAAAGTACGGATTGTCACACATTGAGCTTGAAAAAAAAAACTCAAAACTAAATGAGAAAATTGACCAGGATGATCATGATAATTTGGTAAATCATTTTTCTAAACTAGAAGTTGAACATTTTGATTTGAAACTAAAATATCAACATCTAAAAGAAAATGTTGAAACCTCAAACATCAAGATATCCTCAGATGTTCCAGAGTTAGATGCGGTTTTTGAAATAAACAAACGTGATGAACAGATTCAAGCTCACTATAACACGATCAGAAAGTTGAAAGCCCAAATTTCACAATTAAAAGGTGAAAAGAACAATGTGACTGGCTCCCAAGTGTCTCCTCCTTTAGATTCTCAATCTTCTCAAACCTTTCATCTTCAAAACCTCGTTAATGTTTTACAAAAGGAAAATGAAAGTTTTCTGGTAGAAAATGAAAAGGTTAAACTACACTTTAAAGAGTTATATGATTCAATGAAAGTCACTCGTGACAAAAACAATGAAAAAATTACTTCTTTACAAAAAGAAATCGAGAATCTGAAGAAAAGAGAAAAAGGGAAAATGCCACTTGTTTTTAATGAGAATGTTGCATCAAAGTCATCTGACTGTTAAATACATTCCTCCTCATCTTAGAAATAACGAACTTGTGTTTCATAACTACCTTGCTCACCTTAAGGATAGTCTAGAATTTCTCCGTAAGATTGTAGAAGAGGATTTCTGTTTGAATATAGAAAGTCAAAGTGCTGAAGAGTCAAAGTACTGAAGTCAAAGTACTGCTAAAGAAGGAAGTTAAAGTACTGCTCGTACATCAAAGTACTGCATGTTTAAAGGACTGATATGCAAAATCGTTAAGGATTATATTGTAATTCTAGAATGTTCTAAGATTAGTTTAGTATTACTTGTCGTACAAGGTTTGTAATTGTAAACCGACTAGGGTTATCCTTAAGCCTATAAAAGGACCCCTAGGTTGGCATTAGAGATATGCGTTTTTAGAGTTTTTAGAGAGTATGATATTAAAGTTTTAGAGTTGTTAAAGAATCGGTATAACAAGCAGGTTCTAAGTATTAATAAACTTGTTAAAGTTAAAAGTTAATTCTTCTTAGCTTTGTTAAGTAAATTCCGCATACTTAATAGAGTTAGTTCAGTGTTTCATTGTTAGTAACTTAGGATTTATCCGAGGTTATTAAACCCTTAACAAGCTATATAAGTTAGTTTGGTTAGAGTATATCGATCCAACAAGTGGTATCAGAGCTTGTGTGGAAACTCTGATTAAGAAGAAACCCTTTTCAAAACCCTAAAGATGTCGACTGAAGCTGCACCACCACCATCCATCACCTCACTCAGAATACCCATTATCAAGAAGGGAGAATACGATCTAT
>OU343216.1:4584227-4683913 GCA_910596185.1 Chrysanthemum makinoi | reverse complement strand
TTGAGAATAGTAACATGACATCCAAATGGTCTCATGAAATCAAGGATAGGTGATCTACCCCTAAATAACTTATAAGGTGTCTTGTTCTTTGTTTTCACTACTAAAACCCTGTTTTGTAAATAACAAGCAAGTTAATGTGCCTTCACCAAAAAGTGATTGAAACTTAGAATCGCCACCATGGTTCTAGTACTTATAAGTGTCCTGCTCTCCTCTCAAAGAACACCATTTTGTTGAGGAGTTCTAGAAACACTAAATTCTCTTTTAATACCTTTATCTCAGCAAAAATCATCCATAACTCTATTCTAAATTCGTCCCCATTTTCACACCGATGATTTTCACTTTCAAATCATATTGGTTTTCTACTTGTGTGATAAACGCCTTAAGGAAGAAAAACCCATGTAAACCTCACAAATCATCGTTACAACAAGACAATACTTCTTAAGATTTAAGTCAGCCATAGATGTAGGACCAAACAAGTCCATATGTAACATTTGTAGTAAGTGAGTAATAGAGTTAACCAACTTTGACCTCAAGAAGAAGCTCAGATTGTTTGCCTTTAAGACAAGCCACAGTTTGATCATTCTTAAATCTTTTTCGAGGTAAACCTCTCACCAAACCATCTTTGACAATCTTATTAATGCTTTTGAAATTTACATGACCAAGTCTTCTATGCCATAACATGGATTCATCCATTGTGGCCTTTGCAATCAAGAAAGCATAATCATCTTTAGCAACAATGTTGTTCATATCAAAGCTATATAAGTTGCCTTTTCTAGTAATCTTAAGAAGAATCGACTTTCATCGCATCTTAAAATCCAGAGAGAACAAAACACATATCTTTGGTAAAAAGAACATTGTTTTTCTTGTCACACATTTGTGACACACTAAAAAGATTATACTTAAGCTCTTTTACATAGTATACAGGTTCAAAGTCCAAGTTACCGCTTTGATGACCCCTTTACCAAAGAACTTTTCCATTAACTCCACCTCCAAACTGACATACCGTCCATCATAATGTTCAAAATTTGACAGATAGGACTTGTTGCCACCATGTGCCTTGAACATCCACTATCGTGTAGCCTGATCCGATATTTTTGTCCTTGGATGTTCCCGCATAAAAGTAAAGAGTTAGTTTCTTTTGGGGACCCAAGCCATGATTGACTTGGATCTGCATCGTGTATCAATATAGTTAAATCTATCAAAGGTTATTAATATACCATTAGGATTGTTTGATGAGGTTTTTCCTTTAGGTTTCCATTCCTAACGGCGAGGCCTTCACAAAGACGCCCATATCCCCCTTGTTTACAACCCTTGTGGGAACTTTTGAATGAGCAAGTGGAAATCAGCGGTTTGTTTTTAGGTACCCACTGTTGGTTATAATGAACATTTTTATTCTTAAAAGTTCTTTTCCTCGTTGTGCGATTTTGCAAAAGTTGGTTTAGATTTTGCACCAAACATGTGATTTAGGGTGTAGCAGCAGCACGCTTTACAGTGGCAAAAGTTTTGAGGCCACTTCTTAGTTGAACTGCTCTTGGGATTATTTTGCTGTGTGTATTAGGGTGTAAATTGTTTTGAAACCTGTTAGACTCTACCCTTTTATTCCCATGGACTTCCCTTCTCCCAACATGATAGTCACAATAAGCATGTAAATGATCAAAACTACCACAGATATAGCATGCCTTATTGTACATCACAACGTCACTACCTAGTTGTTGAGATTTAACATGATTCCAACTCCTTTGTTACCCTAGAGCTGTGAGGCTTGTTCCTATACATCTCAGCATACCTTACAGCTTGGTCTAGGTTTGTTAACCGTTTCCTAGGTTCCTCTGTAATAGTATTAACAACTTTTGGGATAGAAGCCTCCATATTCTTTTTAACATTCTCATCAACAACTGATGAGTCACTAGCACTTTCAAAAACATCAGTTTCATGCTTAACCTGTTTCTCATTTTTCACAAATGTGTCCTTTAGAGGACCATATTCACGTTTAAGTTCCTGAAAATCTTCTAAGCCTGTATGAGCTAAATATATGCCTGGAGGTGATGGAACACCTCTGTATGGTGATGGCACTATATTATAACCCATATCTGATTTGACTTTACTTTGTATTTGAGCATTCCAAATTTTATCAATTGACTTAGACTGATAAAAACAGGTGTCTACAGTTAAATTAACATTTTCATTTATCTTTTTAAGTTTTTCAAGCTCTTCTTGGTATGCCTCATTCACAAATTGCCTTATGATCTATCTCTCTCTTCTAAGAAGAATCATAACATCATTATATCTTGACTCATTTTCTCTATAGTGCTCTAGTTGTTTTTCTAATATAGCTATAGCTCTCCTAAAGATTTGACACAAAGATAATTAGCGAAAACAACTCGTTCTTTCATTAGAATATAGATCATTAAGCCTTTCAACTTCTCTAGCAACGCTCTACATGTTTTAGAACAACTTTCAAAATTTTGTACCTCAGAGTCAGAGAAAGCCATGAGAGCATGTTCTGTAGCAATGAAAGCACCATTTGAAGCTTGTTCCTCTTGTTCATCAGCCATGAAACTCCAATCATAGCTAACACCATCAATAGCCAACATTGCCTTTGGTTCCTCCACAGTTGGTTTTTTCTTTTGCTTGTACCAAGTTGACCTGTTGTCCTTCATCTTTGGTCTTCTGCATTCTCTAGCAAAATGCCCCAACTTGTGACAATTGAAGCACTCTACTTTCTTTTGTCGAACCCTCATAGCTTTCACCACCATTTATGTGGATTGGTTACTTACGGTCCTCATGCCGAAGAGCTATTTGCCATTTTATATCCATCTTCTCCAAGTCATCTTCATCAATTTGCTCTATGTCTTCATGAGTTAATATAGAGCCATTAACTTGAGTGAAGATAAAAGAATAAAAGGCAGGATCTCCAATACCGCCAATCTTCTTTGAACTCCGCAGTGGTAATGCTAACATTACCGCTGGAAACGAGAACCAAAGCAGGGCAATATCATCATCACGCCAACGATCGGGACCGCCACCGCCAACAGAGGTTGACAACAATGCCAAGCTACTAGAGCTTGTACCAAGTTTCCCTGCCTTCTTCAACCTTTGTTCAATGAGTTTGAAGTTGTTGTAAAGATCATTACCACCAAACACTGAGAAAATCTCTTCAAAACGTTCTTTAGCAGTCTTGAACTTGCTGAATGCTATGATCTAGTCTCTAGGAAGAGTCATCAGCAACAAACTTCTAGCCTTTAGATCATTCTTCTTCAGGGCTTTTTCAATATTAGTCTCAGTACGTAAACCGCCACAACATCGTGTCACCAACCTTCGAGTACTAGTCACCGGATTGAAAGAATCACCGCTAAGATGATCTCCCATAGAGCATAGTCTTGAATGAGAAAGTATTACTCAATCATTATCCTCCACATCTCAAACTCATTAAGTTTGAGCTTAGGAAGTCTTGGAGTAGAAGAGTTGGACTGGTTGTTTTCCATCTCCATTGATTTGAGCGAGTAGGTTAAGCTTATTCCTTGGTTCTTCTAAAACAAAAATATCGAACCTTCGGCCTCATACCACTTGATGGATCTCGACACACACCTTGTGTTAGTGATATTTTGTATTATATTACTAAGCACTGAATTTACTTAGTAACACTTAGAAGAAAGATTATATGATGTATTGTAAGTGAACACAGATTAAACACAAAACAAAGCTCCAATATTATTAATGAATAATACAAGTGATCTTGCTTATCACTAGGGTTACACCTTGAAGCTTATGTGAATGATACGTATGTAATTCAAGCACCTAAGACAATGACCTAGGACCTCCTTTTATAGTACAAGGAGTCCTTTACAAGATAAGTATAACGCTAACAATACGTAATATACACAAGATCTTTTCTATACTTATCTAAACACGCTTTCCTAACAATTATCTAATAGCAGTGGTAATAATGTGCCAGCAGTGGTAATACGTTTCCACTGCTAGCGCAATACTTAGCAGTGTCTTCCACAGCTATCAGTGGTACCAGATTATTCCCCACAATCTTGATCGTCAAATATAACTACGAGATCTATTTGATTATCATCGGAATGAGATGTAGACGACTCATGTTGAACACTCTGATCATCGTCGGATGCGGATGTTGGCGGAGATATCGACGTAAATGAATATAGTTTGATCCGCACTGAGAAAAGTCGCCGTGTCATACACTAGGCTGTGTGTCACTATGTGGAGTTCTTGCATGTTTGCCATTAACATCGCCGCGATTAGCTCAGCAAGTCCTCCATGTCATCATCGACCTGCATTTGCCATGAAGCTTTGTTCCTTGTTGGTAAGAGTTCCACCACTTCATCGCGAGAGCAAGAGAAAAGACTCTTTGTGATAAGCGCACCTCTTGTCCTCGCTTTGGGCATGCATTAGCCGATGACCCTTCTCATTACAGCTTATAACAACTAAGACGATTAACTCCAACCGAGCATTTCCCTGATCAACCACTTGAGCCCGTTGTTGTGGAGCACCCATGTTATTCCTTCCATTAGCATTAAACTCTTGACCACTACCCATTCGATGAACATTACTACGATTCTGAACTTCAACACGTCCATTGTTAACAACAGCTTGATTCATTGCGTTGGATGAGGTACGAATGCGATTGTTGGATTTGTTAGAGTATCGACCGAAGGCTCAAGCAATCATGACAAATCCGTGTTGTAATGCATCGAAAGCTTCTGCATCCTTATTAGATTCAATAGAGTGCTTGATCATTGTTGTTGTTGTATGGAACCAATTGAGCTTGGGATTGTTGTGTGATGGATCATATGGTGTGATCTGAGCAGTTGGTTGTGGAGGATTTGTGAAGACAGTTTGCAAGGTTGGAAATTGAGGATAACATGCTTGAGCCCACAAGGCTAGAGTTTGATTATCCGGGAGTGACGGCGAGGCAGAGACTCCACGGATGATCCTTTCTTTGTTAACTTCCTTTTGGTGGGCTTTAAATAGTCATACAGCAATCCGTATGTAGCATGGTGAAGATTCTTTGCTTGACGGATGAAAATAACATACTTTTCCCAATCAAGACCAAGACTGCTTAGGAACTTTGTGTTGACTACAATTTGGCATAATGATGTTATGTTTTTCCAAGTCATTGATGATGTCTGAGAACCGATGATGATATGACTCTAATGTCTCCCCCGGTTCAATCATGAAGTGTTCATATGCTAAGTAGATTTTGGATTCCATGTCTTCTGATTGAGTTATGTGCCTTCCATTAGAAGATGAATGTGCTCCCACATTACTTTAGCAGCCTTCCGAGCATCAACACTACAAAGTATCGGATTGGGTAATCCCAAAAGGATATATTGCATTGCAAGTTCATCGGCTTCTAAGTGTAGAAGTTGGTCAGTAGTAAGTTGATCAAGACCGACAACGTTGGTGATATCATCTCTTGGTGGATTAGCATTCGGATCTCCAGGTACAGTGAGGGTAGGCATCTGAAAAGGACCTTCAAGGATGACCTTCTTTAAAAACTTTCCATGTGGCTTCTTTAGATCACAAAACCTAAAGAACGTTATCACCCATTGATCATAGTTTCCGGGAGTGAGCATTGGAGGTCTATCAAGGGATCCAGCTTCATGAATGGATTGTTGGCTACTTAAAGCTTCACACATCTTTGCAAACCAAGACGATTCCTTTGGTTTGTACCATTCATAGCATACTTGGCTGGATACTGATTTTGGAAGTATGTGTAGTGTTGTACTTGTTGACTAGGATTTGGCCGAACCATTTGTGGTGGAAGAGGAATTTCTCCTTGTTGTTGAAATTGTTGCATTTGTTGTGGAGATGATGGAGGATATTGTTGATAGAATTGTTGTTGTTGTTGTTGTTGTTGAGGACACACATAAGGAAAGTAGCTAGAGTATGGTGGTTGAGACATCTTGAAACTTGTGTTGATGATGGATCTTTATAGTCGAATGAAACTTTGTTGATGAAGTAACCTTATGCGTAGAAACCAGCTTAAGCATAGAGAGCACCTTATACGTAAAAAACCAACTAACGCGTAACAAGTGAGCTTACGCGTAGGAATAGCTTACGCACAGACTTGTGGAAAACTTAGCTTAGGCGTAAACCAAAGGCTTAGTAGTAGAATCCTTGTGCGTAATATTTGCTTATGCGTAAGATAAGCTTAGGCGTAAGAAATGCTTAGGTAAAGAGAATTCTACGCGTAAGATTTTAGCTTAGGCGTAAAACTAGGGTTTTGCCCAAAAATCTTTTACACTTATACCAGTGTAAAAGATATCCAAAGTCAGGTTTTCAGCTTATCCAAGCAAGAAAACACTGAGTAAACCAATAGCACTGAAGCTCAAATGATGAGAAGCTTACGCGTAACAGATGCTTAGGCGTAGACTTTGAAGCTTACGAGTAAAACTAGGGTTTTCTTACGAGTAGAAAATACCAACTTTCACCAAAACTGATTTTTATGCCCAAAAGTGTTTAGAAACCTGATTTTAATGATGAAAGAGCTTCAATATCACCAAAATAACACAAAAGTTTGAAACTTGATGATCTAGAATACTTTTCCACCTTACGCGTAGACTGAAGTACACGAATGAAATCAAGCTCAAAAACTATTCTACACACGTAAAGTTTCAAACTTGATGCTAAAAACTTAAACTTTAACACTAAATGAACCTTGAACCACAAAAATCTTGAGTTTTAAAGTGTAAAAATTTGAGTTGTTATGCGTATGAAAGTTTAACACCCAAAACCCACGCGTATAGTGAATAAAATTCAAAAAAATAAAAAATGTTTCACCCAACTAGATGGCGAATGATACCACTATTAGGTCACCATATTGTAACACAAGCATCAATATGTAAGAAATAGATAGAGAAGTGATCGGTTGAACAAGAACAAACATACACGTATATAGATAGAGAATGTTTATGCGTAGAGAGTGAAAGTAAATGAACAACCAACCTTCTAAGGAAGGTTTACAAGTGTTTATATAGGGAAAGGAACTAGGGCAACACACAAGTTCCCTTCCTTTCCTTATTGGGCTTGGGTCAAGGCTTATGGGCTTTCTACATAAGCCTTGCCATAAATACAAACATAAACGCCTAATTAAGCAACCTATTACATATTGATTACAAACACTTGAAATATAGTTTAGGAGTGATTCCAACAGGGTTGTCTCCCGAAAGAGCACTTTTCTTTATTTATGAGTCTTTAAGTTAGACTCAGAGCCTCGGGGCTACCAGTGCTTGTTGGTCATTTTGTGTATATGGCAATTTCCACTTTGGATCCAATTGATAAAATTCTCATCCCGTTTGTAGTCCGTACCTAGCTCTAAACATCCTAAGTAAAAATTCTTGATTTTTGGTAAGGATGGTCAATACCCTTGACCTTGTCTTCATCACTAATATCGAGTAATGGCTGCGCGTGGCTCAACTGCCTCTTTGTCCACTTTTTAAAATTCAAAACTGTCCGCGGCATTTTAAAAACCGTTTTATCATCGCCAATCTTTAACCATACCAGTCCTTCCTTCTCATTTTTATCAAGCCCAGACATTTCTTGAAAGGGTTTCCCGAATATTACCCCGGTTAGCCCATCTTCCACGAACTCGCTAACATCATCCAAAACCACAAAGTCGACCAGAAATGAGTGAGTCCCAACAAAGACACGGATGTTTGTTGCAATACCTAGGAAATTTTTTCCTCTATATTTAAGTTCTCTTTTCATAACCTGATTGTAGCATTCCTTATAGATGATGTTGATTGGGGAATCTGTGTCGATGAATGGATGGAAATCAATGAACCCAATTTTGTAGGAAATTTTCAGATAATGAGGGTTTCTATGATGGATTCAAGATCCCATCTCATGAAAATTGGTTTGGTCAGATTGTGAAAGAGTCTTTCCAAGGAACCATTTCGATGTCGCTAGAGAAATCATCGGCACTAACTCCTAGGTCTTCTTCTTCAAAATTTATAAACACATCAAAATCCTTTTCCGAAGCTATTTCGCCAAGATTTGTAGGAGTTTTCGGGGAGTCACTAAGAAAATTCCCTAATGCATCACCAAAATCACCAATGGGGTCAATTGCACAAACGTTTTGAGTGGATAGAAGTTCATTAGGTCTAAATGTGTCAATTTCCCCGTTAGCCTCGAGGGTGAATTTTTGGGGGAAGACATCCACCTTTGCATGGGCAGTAGCAAGCATTGGTCTTCCTAAAATAATAGGTATTCTATTTTCTTCAGGAATATCCAGAATCACGAAATCAACTGGAAAGAAAAATTTCTTTATTTTCACCAACACGTTCTCAATGATCCCCAAGGGTGACTGCATCAATCGATCGGCCATTTCAATCTTCATTTTGGCTGGCTTTAGGTCTCCAATACCCATACATAGGAACACTAAACGAGGCATTATGCTTATGCTCGCTCCAAGATCAGCAAGGGCATTACACATATTGAGACTCCCGATCAAGTGCGGAGGAGAGTGAAACAACCGGATCTTTTTCCTTTTGCAGTTCATTTCTTAAAATCGCTAAACATCTCGTTAAGTTGAACCGTCTCATCGGAATCGCTAAATTCCTCGCAAAATATTCTTATGATCAGTTTTAATGGAATTAATAAGAGGGGCGTTTACCGGTAGAGCTTTGTCCAGAAGCAAGAGTTTCTCCATGTTGATTCTTTGTTTAACCTTCTCCGAAAAGGTGGTGGGCTCTTCAAAAACTATTTCAACCGTGTTGAAAACTTCCTCTTCCCGAGCAGCTAGGTAATCTGTGATGGCTTGTGAACATGAGCTCACACTCTTCTCCAATCCCTTAATCCGATCTTCATGAGTCTTGAGAGAAGAAACTGTGTTTTCCACGAATGTCTTCATCATTTTTTCAATTCTCTCATCTCGTTCCCTTGATTCCTTGATGTGGTCAAGAATCTTTTTCTCAAGGCTGTTTCCGGTTTTGGTCCCAAATACACTCTTAACCTTCTCAACCCTACAGGCTTCAGCTTCCTTTGCCCTTTCCGGCCTTCGCTTTTCGAAAATTTCACCATAATTATATTCTTGCTTCGTCAATGTTTTCATTAATTTATGATTGAAATTATCCCTTGGTTCGTACCCTGTCTCCATATGCCATTTATAGCACTATTCAGAAATCCGTTGAATGCACTCCAAGGCTTGGTCAATGGTCATGCTAGGAATAGGTCTAGGAGAATCGAGTAATTCATGTGTTAGCGCATTAATTCCCCTATAGAAGACATAAACGATTTGATTTTTGTTCAAATCATGAGTGGGACATCGATAAAGCAGCTCATTAAATCTTTCCCATTCCTGGTAAAGCGTATATTCACCTTCTTGAAAGAATTGATGGATCATACTAAGAAGTTTAGCGATTTTTTAAGGAGGGCAAAATTGTTGAACGAATTCTCTTCTTAATTTATCCCATGCTCCTTTACATTCATTAGGGAGTTTATTGTACCATCTTTTCGCAGTTCTCACGAGTCATAGGAAAAATTCTTGCGGTAACCAATAGCTCGTTGCTCCTGTCTGAAAAGAGATGATAAGTAGAGTACTTCTTCCACATGATTCTCAACATCCTCATTTTCATCTCCTGAAAACTTAAGCTCGTGTAACTCTCGAATAAATTGGTCCTGAATAGAGTATTTTTCCATACTAGAATCGTGTGAAGGTTCGCTGGCAACTCTCATTTGGTCGCTCCAAATATTGCTCCATGGTTAATTCTTCGATACTATTTTCATCAATGACTTCCTGTCGATCGATTGGTCGATTCATAGAACGAAAAGATGTTATGAATAGGAACCGAGAGTAAACTTTTTGTTCGAAATAGTTTTTCCGGATCATCGAACGGGGTGGCCAAAAACGGCCTTGAGCTTCTAGTCTTGTATCCTGACATTTAAGAGAAGAAAAAAAATTAAAAATATACTTAATAAAAAATCCTAAAATAACTCCCCGACAGCGGCGCCAAAAACTTGATGCAGGTTTTACTGACCAGGTTTTAATATTTATAATGTCTCGTTATACCTATTGGCTACCCTAATGCACTAACGGGCAGTGTACCCGGTCGTGTGTAGTGTAGTATTCGGTAAAACCGAGGTCATCTCAAGAGCTATGTGTGCGGATTAATACTAAGTCTAGGTGTCACAGATTTTAATATGATTTCGATAAGGAATTAACTACTAAAGCAAATAAAGGCAAAGGATGTGATCAATATAGGAGAGTGGTGCTAACCTAGTTATTCATTCTAACTAGTAATGTTTACGTCTAATTACTTCCAATTACTTCAGGTCAAAGTCGAGAGGACAACATTTGGTCCGTCAGCCCTAACCTATCAAGAGCCACCACCAGAAGTCGTGTATCCCCTCATAAGTCCAGTTTTTCCTGGTCTCCTAAGCCAAGTCATTAAGTTCCGCTACATGCTAGACTTATAATAGTGAGTGCCCGGGCGCTAGCATCTTAGACACTCACCCCTACTTCTTAAGTTCATCCAAACGGTAGGTGATCAGTTGGTCAAATCGCACAAGTAGAAAGGGTCGTCAGTTGGTCATATCTTTCCCTTCCCGTCTAAGTCTACTCACTTAGGGTCAGTTGGTCATATCTCCTAAGCAACTAGCCTCTACCGCCATTCAAAACTACCTAAACAAGGGTAGCTCCCAATAAACTATGCATGCATACACTTAGAAATAATCATACGGAAGCAATGTAAATGCAAACAAAACAATTAAGGAATCATAACTAGGCCAGCACCAAGAGGTGCTTAGCCGCTCATATTAAGCATACAAATCAATTCAATGTTTAATGTTACGAAGTACATGAATTGAAAGTAAAGAAAAGATAAAAAGCTAATGCTTATCGTAGGGGAGTGATTTCTCCCTTGGAGATAGCTCCGTATGCTCCTCTAGATCTGCCTTTGGCTTCTTCCCACGTTCTCTGATTCTTGTGTGTGAAATGGGATGCTTTGAAATGCTAGAAATTGTGGGGTATTTATAGGCCATATCTTGGTTATGTCGTAACTAAAATAAGAGTTACGCCGTAACTTACAATTTCTTCGTAATTTGCACTAATAATGCTGGTTACGGCGTAACCTCTGGAAGGAGTTACGCCGTATCTTCAATAAATCTTGGTTACACCGTAGTTGTTGCATGAGTTACGGCAGAATTATCGCGGTACGAACCTCATTTGACCTAATATGGTTACGTCATAATCTTTGGGAGAGTTACGCCGTAAGATAAGTTGGTTTTCTGAGCCACGCTTTAGTTACGGTGTAATGAGAGAGGAGTTACACCGTAACTTCTTCAAAGTGAGCATACTATGATAAATCTTCAATAAACTCTCTAATTCCGCGTCTCTTTAGCTCCAATTCTCGTAATTTACCTGAAAGTCGAATATAATGGAAAACAAGCGTAAATCCATATAAATGATATAAATAACAAGCATTATCAGGGGAAATTGACACTTAATATTCAGGTTAATTTGATGTTATCATGCTTCTTTGTCCAACTCTTAAAATTCTTAACAGTTCTTGGCATTTTGAAAATTATTTTATTGTTGCCAATCTTCAACCATACTAGCCCTTCCTTTTTATTCCCATCAAGCCTAGCTAATTTCTGAAATGGCTTTCCTAAAATTACCCCCAAGAGTCCGTCCTCAACGAACTCGCTAGTGTCATCTAATACTACAAAATCGACCAAGAATGTATGCGTTCCAACAAAGACATGGACATTTGTTGCAATCCCCAGAAAATTGTTCCCTTTGTACTCCAATTCTTTTACCGTAACATGGTTGTAACATTCTTTCGATATGATGTTTAGCGGGGACTTTGTGTCAATGAAGGGGTGGAAGTCGATGAACCCGATCTTACATGAATTTTTAAGGTTATAGGGGTTCCTATGATGAATTCGAGCCCCCATTTCATAAAACATAGGTTGGTTAGATCATGAAAAGGTCTCCTCATAATTTTTGTGCCAATGGACCATGTCGATATCACTAGAAAAACCGTCGGCACTGATTCCAAAACTATCCTCTTTTTCAAAGTTAACAAATACATCAAAATATTTTCCCGAAGCGGCATTGTTAGGAATTGGAAATTCCATGTTAAAGTGTCGGTCACCCCAATTATGGTCTAGCATATGTTAGCTCGTAGACTTGTAGTTATTTACGTTATTTATTAGTTTATTAGTTAGTTTGTAGCGTAGTTTAGATTAGTGCAAAGACCGCGGGAGGAAGGACGGGTCCTTACCCACTGTATACCTGATCCACAGCCGTCAGAGGTCATGTATTCGTAACTATAAATACCCCTTCCATCCATGGAAGGGGTGGTGCTTCTCAATCTAACATTTGATAATTTACAAAGCAAGTCTCTAAGTAGAACACCCTCTCATTCTTTCTCTCTCTAAAACATGGCTTTCTTGTATCACCACCATCCTAGACCACCTGAATCATCAAACACAATAAATATTACGATCCTACAAATGGTACCAGAGCCAAGGTTACATTGTTTGATGATTTATGTTGGTTTTTTCACCTTGTTGAAGCTGTTTTGTTCATTTTTGTGGGTCGGAAATTTTTCTTTTCGTATATTTTGGGTAAACAGTTTTTTAACAAGTTATTGTATCCTTTTGGTCAAAGATGGTTTTCAGTCCTACAAGTTATTAACTGGTTTGTGTCAATATTTTTGTCCAAACAGTCATGAATATTCATTTTTATGATTTTTTGTACCAAAACAGTGAAAATATGTGGTCCACTGGTCATCTCTTTATGGTCTAATGCAGTCAAACTGGGTTAAAACTGTTTTTTTGGTTTTGTTATGAATATGGTCGGTATTTGGTCGGAAAACTCATCGGAAAAAGTCAAGTATCTAGCTAGCGAGTTGTTATGTTCCATATTAGCGACTTGTCACTAAACAGTCTAGATGCATTGTATGTTCAGTAGCGACTTGTTCTTGAAAGTCAAATGCAACTTGTGCTTGTACCTGGTAGCGAGTTGTTGACTATTGAGTCAACAACTGTAGCGAGTTGGCTTAGCGACTTGACTCAACACTAGCGCTTTGACCGAAATTAAACATGAAGAAGATGAAAAAGAAATTGACCACGACCAAACATAAAAATACCATTAACCTAAGACCAATTACCAAATACTCTGCAACCTCAGGTATCACATCATTAGTCCAAGTTAATCAAAACATTCAACATCATCCAACATCCAAGTCCCAAACTTAGACATACTAAAACAACCTACTCGACACATGCATTTTCAAAATATGAAATGAAAAACTCAATCAAGAACCTATCTCAGATTTGTACTTGTGAGTATTCAAAAACATCAATCAGTCAAGTCTCACCTACATCAAAGATCTCAGTTTTATTCCTTGTGTGTGTGGTTCATCAAACACTTTGATCTAAAGGATCTATACACAAAGGAATTAATACATCATAGACCTTAATATTTGAAAATTATTTGAACATCAAATTGAGTTATATCAAATATGGTATACTCATTTATATTTGATTCGTTCGTTTAAAGAAAATGGATTCATTATCTAACTCATACTGAACTAAATGGATGATTTTGTGATCTCAGATTTGTTTATCATTTTGTTAAAGGGACATCAAGGGCCACTCTTGAGATAAACAAAAATACATCATCGATCTATGTTGAAGATGAACTTCAATTCACTATCCGAACATAAGATTAGGTGTATAACAATTATGTTATAACCTTCTCCTTGGTTCGTTTATGACCTTAACAAGAAAACAAAAGATGGATTTATAAAACCTACCCGTGTTCATGTTCTTGAAACCGAATCTCATATGTTCTCACCATCCCTGTGGCGTTAATGATTTGCTCAAACCATTCCTGTGGTGAGCCTGTCCTAATCATGTTGTGCATATGATAAATAATGGCTCCTATGCGAGAATGAATGGATTCGTTGGTATATTTTTCTTTTGAGTTTGAAGCAGATTTGAGATTTAAGGGGTTTGCAAGATTTTTTTGATTGTACGTGATATGTGAGGGAGGCGTATTTTTCTTGTAAGAGTTTTTAGGGTTTGTGCTGAGTGTTGAAATGTGAAGATGGGGGCGGACATATGAGAATATTTAGGGTTTAATTAGGGTATCATGTGTGATTTGGTTGGTGTTATATACTCCTAAATATTAGGGCAGCGGGTGTGATTGGCTCTGTTTAGTACTTCATGGGCTATGTTATGTTCACATGGGCCGAGTTAGTTTATTCATGTATGGGCCGAGGGTAATGTTATTGGACTGGACTCGTTTTATTTAACAACATATTTGGACCTCATTTGGACTGGACTTGACCTCATGTATGGGTCGTGGACTATTACATATTTGTTGTTAACTGAATTGCTTTTCACAACATTGAATTGCATGTTCTTTTAAATTTGGATGGGTTATCATTTCCTTTGGACGAAGACGGAAAAGATGGTGCTACTAAAAATATTTGATGTTATTGATATGTGCTAAAACACATATCAATTCTTTATCAAATAAGACCCAAAATAACCAAGAAAGAGCCGTTTATTGCTAATATTTGTTGTTTTCTTGAGTTTGTGCTTGTGCAGGTACGGATATGTCGAAACACGCAAAAGATAACCAAATCAGACAAAAACCCGAGCACGAGAGATAAAGAGTGCTAAAGCTGAGTCGGAAGGTCAGAATTGTGCATCTGTGAAGATTTTCATGATGAGAGGATGATTTGTGAAAGATATGATCAAGTTTAGAGAATTGTCAGAATCAGTCCCTCTACTTTTATGAAATGGCAAAATTGGCCCTTGGTCTATTAAAGATTGGCAAATTCAACCCTTGGATCACTTTTCAGAAATTACAGCCTTGGTCCCTTAAATTTCAGTTTGTACATCTTTGGTCCTTAAAATGCTAAATGTATACATTTTTAATCCAAGTCCATTTCTTATACACTATCCTTTGGCCCAAATAATAAAACCAAGCCTGATCCACTTTCCCTTTA
Source organism: Chrysanthemum makinoi (assembly GCA_910596185.1). Taxonomy (NCBI): domain Eukaryota; kingdom Viridiplantae; phylum Streptophyta; class Magnoliopsida; order Asterales; family Asteraceae; genus Chrysanthemum; species Chrysanthemum makinoi. Next base: position 4,668,920 of record OU343216.1, on the reverse strand, counting down.
CCCGGTCCATCTCCTTTGCACCCTGGTCAAACCCAACTTTACCCGGTTAAAACAATAAAACGAAATAATATAAAAAATCCATAGGCGCCAAAAATCACCCTCAAATAACCCAGGTTATAAACCCTAAATTACCCACGATCTAATTGGTACAATTACTTCAATTCAAGGGTACAAATGTCCTTTCATCGACACATGATCGACACACGGATGCCGTGTTGGCAATCCGTGTGTCATTCCATCAAACACTGCCTTCTGATTGGTCCAAGAGACGTGGTATTGTCGATCCTAGGGTGGATATTGCTGGGATGATGTATAAGGGTGATCCAAGGGTTGAGAGGCATCAAGAGAAAGCACAGATTACATCTTCTAGATCCTTCTTAGCTCAAGACGTTGCTATAAATACTCCTCTTCATTCACTGTTGTAGACACACCTTACACCTTTCATTCTTCTTAATTCAGTAGCTTAATTGTAGTTTTATATTCAGTTTTTAATTCAAGCTCTTGTAATTCCTTACTTGTACTCAATTTTCATATTTCAATAAAATTCAGTTTTAGTTTATTATTATTGTTCAAGTTTTAATTCTTATGTTTGATTAATATTGTTACTCTTAAAATTTATTTGCAGCTTGTTTCTCAATTTTTCCAAAAATATAAAAAAATCAGAAAAAATAGTTAGAAAATAAAAAAAACTCTCAAGCTCTTATAAGCTTGTCATAAGCTCTGCTACTATTTCATTAAGCATTGTTAAGCTTCCCTATAGCTTATTCAAGGTTTATAGTTGTTTCATTTTTCATTTTCTCAAATCTCAAAACACTAGTCAACAAAAGTCAACTGCATAATTAAGAAAGCTGGATTGGGTTAAGTTGCTGCTAATGATTTGGATTTGGGTTGATTGTGCTCCTTTTGGGTTAATTACAGTTTTAGGATAGTGCTTATTGGTTGTCTACTAGCAAACCATTGTGGTTGGACTTCTGTAAGTTCTAATTCCTTCTTAATATCTGATTTAGTTTTAGTTTAGTATAAAACTGTTTAAATTCTGTTTGAATGAGTAGATTATAATGTAGTTTAGCTTATTTGAGTTGTGATTCCATTTTAGTTATTCTTCGTCATGTTCTCGCTCATATTGATCCTAATCTGCATAATTAGGAGAGAGTGTTATTTGTAGGATTTGGTAGTTCTAATCTCGCATCTTGTTAATCAAGAATAGTAGATTAAGATTGAATTGGTCATTTAGTGATATAGTTAGTTAAAGGAGTGTTTGGATCAATTGGTTTTAGTGAATTAGAGGTTAATTTTGTGGTTAGGATTTGGCATATTAGTATCATCTATCATAAGTAGGCTTAATTCTGTCATTATTTTGCACAATAGATTAGCAATAGTCAAAATCAAACAATAACTGCCTTAAATTGCAATTCAGCTTGAATCAGTTGGTGAGATCTAGCATATAGGTTTAGAAAGTAGTAAGTTAGCTTGCATCAGCTCTATTTTATCATATAACATCATAATCAAACAAATTGAGCTCAAAATTCACTTTGGTCAAAATCTTAATTCTGTCACAAAAAGTCAAAAGTGAAAATATTGGTTTTCATAAAACTTTGCGGATTTTTCATGGACTCATTTTTAGCTCAAATCTATTGAGATTTTGGGATAAGTATCTTCAACTGGTCAAGTTTTGAAAAACCATTTTTGTGGAATTTTGTGATTTTTCCTTAAGCTCTTTATCAGCTGTCCAATACAGCCTGTTTTGCTCTGTCTCAGCATTCAATGTAACTGAATGTGAGCAGGCCTACTTGCAGACTTGGCACAGGGTTCATTCTAGATAGTTAGAGTCTGAAATTTAGTCCAAATGTTCTTTGCTTGGTGATCTAGAGTTCTCAATTTTTGGTTTTCAGTTTGGTTCACTAAATAAGTTGTTGCTTAAGCCGAAAGTGCGGTAGTTTGCGATTTCATTCTAAGTTCAATTGGTAAATTCATTCCACTCAGCACATTAGAGGTTAGGAGTAGTTGGAATTAGTTGCTTTTAGGTATTTTTAGTATAATCTAGCTTCTGTGCTCATTTGGTGCTTTCTAGTGCTTATTAGCTTATTCTAAGTGCTTATTCTCAAGAAGTTTGCATTACAGCTTCAATATCTTACACATAAGCATAAGTTTTTATATTTTTTATAAACTTAGAATATAATTTTAGACTTTTCCTAGAATTTTCAGATTTTTCCAGTAATTTTTACTATTTTTCTTAATTTAAATCAGTTTTTAAGACTTTTTAAATAGCTTTTAATACAAATAAATCAGAAAAGCTTCAAAATAATAAGTTTTCATTTTTCCTAGATTAAGAAAAATATAAAAAGCCAAAAAAATATTTTTCCATAATTTTCCTAGTTCAAATTATAATTTTTAGCAATTTAATTAGTTTTTATTAGTTTTTAATTCATATAAATTCAAGAAAAATCATAAAAATTAGTTTCAATTCTTAGTTAATTTTCAAATATCATTTTTAGTATAAAATTAATTTTAGATCATTTTTAGGACTTAGTTTCGACGTAGTTGCATTTTATTTACGTTTCATTTATTGCATTTTAGTTTTATTCGCGTATTTAGGATTCCCCATAGTGTAATTTCCCTTTTATGCTTCCATTGCCCCGTAGTTTAGAAAACATCATATTATCCCCTTTTCTCATTCAAATCCCGATAATCGCGGCGTGAGTTGAAAATTTCATTCAACCCTCGTTCGGAACGATCTCGGTGCTCAAACCTAACACGTTTGAGTTACCCACCATTACTACACTTCTTATTATTGATCTCTTTCCTAAGAATCAGTTATCCATGTAAGAAGTGATGGTGTTAAGTTGATCGTGTTTGGAATTGGATGATATGTGATTTGGACTAATGGGCTTCTCAATCATGGGTTTTTGTCGACAATTATTCTTGAATATGGAATACGAATTGATGAGATCTAATAATGAGATTGGTTGAAGAGATTTGTCGATCATGAGTTTTGATGATGAGAGTTGATGAGATGTTGAGATTCGTTGTGATATGCGAACTGGTACTTTGGTGTATACATTTTCACGCAAAATATTTTGCCAAGGCTTGAATTATCATTGGAACTAGGTTGACTACGGGGTTGTTTGGACAGTATTTCTTATTTGAATTTGAAGTGAAGTTTTTCGGGCGTTTTTACTTACCTCGTCTTCTTTCTTTCTACCCTTCCATGAAGATGACTTGTTTGGGCGTTTATAGAGGGTGATGAAGACTTGGCTCTTTAATTACGGTTGTGATTCTTTCTCGTTTAACCCACAACGTAACTAACACTTCGGTGTCTCACTCAGTTGAGAATGTCAAGAGGTTTTGTACATTGGGTACACCGTTTCTTCTTCACAAGGATTAGTACAAGTTTAAGTAACAAATCTGGGGAATTTCACTTCATGATCAAGTTTGGCATATCAGGTTTACATCTCCATGTTGTCACTAAATTAGCCGACAGAATGCGTAAATGATGTGCTTACCAAAGAGTTTATTGGATGGTTGTTGTTAATGTTGATGTTGGATTATGAACCGCTGATGAACCGCTGCTTGTTCCCCTAAAACAGATATTCACCGAAACCAAAGTTGTCATAACACATTCAAGCTGACATTGTTTACGGTTTTGTCTTGATTTTGTAAAATCCCGCGAAAGAATCTATTTCTCGATTTAAATCATAGACTTGTAAAATCCCGTGACAAAGGAAACATCCTGATAATTGTAAAGTACATTTCCGGATCTATCTTACGGTTTATTCTTGGTTTTTTAAAATCCCGTGAAAGAAACTATTTCTCGGTTTAAACCATAGAGTTGTAAAATCCCGTAATAATGGAACCATCCTGGAGAAAGGAAAGCGTATTTCGGGATATCTGATGTTGGTGCTACGATTTCTGCTTCGAAGAAAGGATAAAAGGGTGTACTTCATGAATTGGATGTGTGTTTGGATATTCGTCATGGCTGTTTGGTTATTACATGGTTTTACGGGGTTAAGTGCTTTTAACCATGGTCGGGATGAAACCATTATCATAGTTCACTTAAAACGTCAAAGGAGGCTAGATTTGAGCTCTTAACCAAGAAGATGTGACAACGGAGTTAATTCACTATTATTTATTTGAGGTTGAAGTGAAATATCACAGGCGAGTGTACTTAGTATCTGAAGATATCGGGGATGGTTGGATGAAGATTCTTCAAGATCCTTGTTAGAGCTTATTATCAAAAACAAAGACTTGGAAATCTAGTTATTATTGGGTGACTTTTACCTTTTCTTTTACCACTTGGGGGAATTGGGCTCATACCACCACAAAATAACTATCACTTTAAGGAGTTACGTTGTAGTGCTCAGTGTCACATTCAATTGTGGATTTTCAAGAGGTGATGCACGTCTTATACTTGATGGTTGGTTGGATGAAGAGTATAGAGTACTTAGAGATTCAATGGAGGATGAAGTCTCGGCACCGCTCTTTGTTACATATGTGCAAGTTTAAGTCACGAGTTCGGGTTAGTTTTCTTCAGGGTTAAATTCATCATATTGGGTTTTCTCCATTAGCTGTCACGACAAAGAGCCTACTGAATGATAATGGGTTGATTACATGTTTTGCCAAGAGAGCTGAAAAGAGAGAGATTATGACGTATGAACACAACAGTTCATGCCTCGTACTCTAAAGAAAAGAAAAGTGTACGTTTCAGTGCGCTTTATCTTCCGAAGAAGAGAAATCTTCTTATGACGTTTGAACACAACAGTTCAAGCCTCGTTCCCTAAAGAAAAGTGTACGCTTCAGTGCGCATATCTTTCTGAAGAAGAGAAATCTTCTCAATTATGACCATTCTCATCAACATGCTTCATGCTTTTTCCATGTGCTTTTGATTATCAAGTGAACCGGGCTACCGTTGATTGTTTTCTTATTCCACTTGCTCAACTATAATGACGATGGTGACATCATGTGCTAATTTTGCGGGGGAGAAGTGTGAATAGACTACATTTGGATGATATTTACTTATTTAATCAAGAATGGCAACTCCGTATGCAATTCTTGAGGGGGAGAAGAAGTGTGAAATTACTGCATGGTTGATTATTATATGAGAATAAATGGTCAAACGGCTCCAAACTCATGTAAGAACCGATCTTCTTCTTATCGGGTCATCTTCACATGGTGTTTTCTTCTATGATCCGTTGGTTGACATCTTCACACGGGCTGATATGATTAAATGACAAAGTGCTTCTAGTTGCTGGGCTGATTTCTTTAATGAACATCTTTCTGTTCTTGTTTGATTGGGAGGGATTTTAGTTAAGGAGATTTGCTACATATAAGGTAATTGGAACGCATTTGGTGAGATGAAGATGTTAACTTTCTATTCCCCAATTGGACAATCTTGAAGAAGGTCGAGTCTACAGTCTGTTCTACATTTTCTGCTGCTTGTTAGAAGACTAGAGACGAGTTGCATTTGATTATCTAAAGACTTCTTCTTAATCTGGGCATTTATCAAACAGATTGTCGGTTTAGGGGAGAGCACTAATTGGGGGAGAGTGAAAACCTAAAGTTAATCCCTAATTAGACTTGCTCACTTTCTTCAGCAAGTTGATTCTCACAAGAGTTCAAGTGTTCTTCTCAACAGATTTCTAGTATACGGGCTTACAATGAGTTGATGATTCTGAAGTATCAAAACCAGCAAGGGGGAAGGAGACACGCATCTAAACGCGAGTAAACTTGATGAGCTTAATACTTCTAAGTGATTGAAGAAATCCCGGGAAGATATATGTCATTACCGTAGAGAAACTCAAGGTTTGACTCATGGCGTTTAGTATTCTTATTCCAACTATGTGGGGGAAGAGATGGAAGAGTTAGTTTCTGAAGATGAAAGAGGTACACAAGTGTGTGATGATTTTGATGTTATCACAATCATCAGGGGAGAGAGATTGTGTACATCGGGGATGCTCAGTTGTTTTACTTGAGGGCTTAATCAGTGATTCAGAGATATAATCACTTATTCCGGTGTTGACATCCGCAGAGCTTCATACACTTTCTTGAGGGGGAGAGAAAAGTATACATCGGGGTTATTCTTTGGCTATTGGACTTAATCTGCTACTTCGATGGTATAAGTTTCTCTGTCTTCGGGTATATGTGTATTCGGGTTCGTGAGCTCTAGTCTAAGAGACTGACTGCATCAATTCAACTTCGTGGGGGAAGTTGTCTCGTGACACCTTTTGGAATGGACTGCTTCAGACTTCAGTGGAAAAGGAATTTGAGAAGAGTTATTTAAGCGTGGGATGATACGTTGATGTTGTTCATTTGGATGATATAACCTCGAACGAAGAATCACGGTGATTAGTCTTAAAAGAAGTAGCAAGATCGATGATAATGGTGTGCTTCTTCGTATACCTGGCTAAGGGAAGCTTGAAAGAAAGCTTAAAATCTGCTCATCTAATGGATTTTCGGTTTGGGGGGAAGCTGCCAAAGTCTCTTTTTTCTCAAAGGCTCATGGTCTATCTTCTATTCTGGAGCCTCGGAAGCTTTGGTGGTGGAAGTTTAAGAGATGACGAATTCTATCTTCTACGACGTGCTGCTCGATATCCTTATCTCGGTACTCGTATCATCATCCTCTTAAACTATATCATCTATTCTATCTTTGTATATATTTATCAGAAAAAGAAAATAGAAAAATATAAAACCAACAAAAAGAAAATACAAAAATATAAAACCAACAAAAACCCATAAAAATCAAAAATTATTTTGAAAAAGTCCAAAAATATTGTTTATCTAAGACATGTCTTCTCGTATCGATAACATCTGCGGTCTTAGAAATGTCATTCAATAATGGCACAGGACCATAGATGAAGTTCGAGCAGTAGGTGTAAATATTTCTTTTCAAAACATGTCACAAATCATATGGCTTACAGTTACTTCAGACTGTAACTCGTTCTTCAAAATTATGGCTTACAGTTATTTCAGACTTTAACCCGCGCTTCAAAAAATGGTTTGCTATTATTTCAGATAGCAACCCGCTCTTCAAGGAAGAAAAGTGCTGCGCTAAACCAATTTTTCAAATATTTCGAGCACTTATCCTAAAAACTAAATGAGGAAAGTATGTCGAAGTACTGTTGTTCCTACTCAAATATTTTTCCGTCTAAAATTCTTCAGAAAAATATTTGTTTTAACAAAATGGTGGTAAATGAGTTGCTTGTAAATCAATCAGTTTCAGAGTTTTTGAAAAAAAAATTGAAAACTCAATCAATGACTTCAGCGCTTTTAAACTTTTCATAAAATGAGTCATTGATTGAGGGGGAGAATGTTTTCAAATCTATATCATCTAACGGGCTTTCTTAATTATCCTAAATGCTTAACTGAAAAATGATGTTAACCTATGTTGAAGGACTAGGTGCCTAGGATATGATTGTTAGGTTTAGATGATTAGAGTTTGATGAACACATAATCCCATGCTTTATATGATGGGATGAATAGAAATGCTGGAATTCGTGGGGTATTTATAGGCCAGATCTGGGTTACGGCGTAACCAATATAGGAGTTACGCCGTAACCTTCTATTTCTTCATATAATGCACTAGATCTGCTGGTTACGGCGTAACCTAATGAGCGGTTACGCCGTAGTCTTCAATAAACTAGGTTACGTCGTAGTTGATGCAGTAGTTACGGCGTAAGTATCAGCGACGTGGAACCTCATTTGACCTAATATAGTTACGTCAGAACCTTTGGGAAGGGTTACCGCCGTAACCTTCGATAAGTTGGTTTTCTCGAGTCACGCAATAGTTACGATGCGAGAGATGAGTTACGCCATAACTTCTTCAAAGTAGCATACTGTGATAAATCTTTAGATATTTCTCCAGTTTCGCGTCTTTTTAGCTCCAATGCTCGTAATTTACCTGAAAGTGGAAAACAATGGAAAACAAGCGTAAATCCATATAAATGATATAAATTACAAGCATTATCGGGGGAAATTGACACTTAATATTCAGGACTATTTGATGTTATCAGTTGCAAATCAGGTCATGGGTTATGGGTTGTTATTACTACAACCAAACGGACCTTAGTTACTACCTTGGCCCAAACCCAAAGCCCAATCCAATACCCCTTTAACCCGACCCAACCTGTCTACCCTATTATTATACCCGGTCAACCCATCCTACCAAATAAACACAAACGCCTTTTTCTTCAATTTCCAACCACCATGTTCTGCACCCATTGCCCACACCTCCACCTCAACCCCCTCATCTCCTTGTCCCCCACCTCCACACAACTCCAAAGGAATTAAATGCACCTCCTACTCCTTTACTCAACCCCCAAATTGTCAAAATCTCAATTTCCTGCCAAAATGCATCTAAAGGCTAGAATGGTCCCAAGTGATCCAATGGCCATGATTATGTGTGGGATTATCTCAGAGATGAAAGAGAAGACTTGTGGAGCTATAAAAAGGAAGAGAGAAGAAGCTAGAGAGGAGTAGTTAGTTTTTAAATTTTTCTTTATGTCGTTTCTTTTAACAAATGTCTTAGTTTAGTTTAAAGTATGTAATCTTTTGTTTTTATGATGCAAACTCAAGATATGTTATCTTTGTAAGCTGTTTTAAGTATCAATTCCAAGTTTATGTTCATGTTTCAAATTTCAGTCCACTGTTGCAATTTTCATTTTCAAAATCTGATGTCTTAGCTTCAATCAGCTTATTTATAAGCTCAAACAAGCTTATACCAGTTTAGTAAAGCCTTCTATAAGCTCATATTTCAGTTTCAAGCAAGATTGGACTTTGGTCAACAAAAGTCAAACAGGGTTGATTTTGGGAATGGTAATGATTTGGGTGATGCAGAGGATGGATATGGGTTTAAATATACTAGTTTAGACTGGTATTGGTCTTGGTTTTAAGCCTGCACATCAGTTGGACGGTGTAAGTAATCTGTTTCACATTTCATTTTTCAAGCAACTTTGCATTTTATGGTTGTCTAAGTATCTGTGGTCATTAGTAGTGTAAACTTGTTTAAATAGTTGTCTTTAAGTCATTTAAACTCATTTTGATTGTCTGTATAAGTTGGATAAGTGTTTATCTCAGTTTTGAGTTCATATCAATATTTATAGGTGTGTTTGGATCTACTAGTTTATCTCGTCATGAGGCTTGCTCAGTTGTTTTAGCTTGTTGGTTTATGCTTGTGTAGCTCTAATGTACTTATTCAAGTCTTAAAATTGCATCTACAAACAACCAAAGTCAATTTCACAATAAATCTGTCTCAGCTTGCTTATCATGTTAAGATTTTCAAAAGCCAAAAGCTTATTTTGTGTTTCATTTACATAGATATAGGTTGCAGTAGGTTTATTTCACCATATCACATTGATTTCAGTCCATAAATTGTCTTCAAACTTCAACTAAGTCAACATTTCACTTTTTCTCTAAAAGTCAAAATTGCAAAACCAGATTTGACCCCATCTAGAGGGATTTTTCAAGAGCTTATTTCTAGGTCATTTCAAGTGAAAATTGATGTTTTAAAATCTCATGCTGGTCTATTTTCTTATGTCTATTTTAGTACATTTTTGTGAATTTTCTAAAAGCCCCAAAAAGGCTTGTGAATATGGTGTTAAATGCCCTGTGCTGGGCATTGAGCCTGCACAGGGGTTATGCAGGTATTGCAGACCTTGCATTAAGCTCATTTGAGCTTCTCTAGGTTTGAACTTTGGTTTGCATGTTCCTAGCCAAGTCTAGTTCAAGTTCCATATGTTGATTTTCTGTTCTCAGCTTATTTAAGTGCTTATTTCCTTGTCCAAAGTAGCCCCCCTAGAATCTGTTTTAGCTCATTTGCTCAATTCACCAAATCTGTGCAATCTGCCAATCCAGAGGGTATAGCTTGTTGTTTCTTGTTGCATTTTAGCTCTTTTAGCTTATTGTAGCTTCCATATCAGTTTGGTGCTTGTTGTGTTCCTTTAGCTTATCCAAGTGCTTATTTCATAAGCACTTGGCTCATCAGTTTCTAATTCCTCCACACAGCACCTTGTTTTTCTAATTTTCCTAGATTCCTCACTTTATTTTAGAGTTTTCCTGAAATTTTCAGATTTTTCCAAGTCAGTTTGGTATTTTTCTTGATTTAAATTAGTTTTTAGCACTTTTTAATTAGCTTTTAATACAAATAAATTAGAAAAAGCTTAAAAAAATATGTTTTCAATTTTCCTAGATTAAGATAAATATAAAAAGCCTAAAAAGTATTTTTGTATAATTTTCTTGGTTTAATTAGTATTTTCTAGCATTTTAATTAGCTTTAAATAGTTTTAAATTAATAATAAATACATAAAAAGTCTAAAAAATATATTTTCAGTTTTAAAATAAGTTTTATCATATTTTAGATTTTTATAAGTTTTAATTTCATTTTTCTAGGTTAATTTTGTATTTTCTTATATTTTAGTGCATTTTAAATACTTAATAAATAGTTTTTAATTAATAATAATTAGATAATTAGTTATAAAAATAATTTTCTTTTCCTAATAATTTTCTTTTATCATTAGGTTTGTAAAAATGTCATTTTCATATTTTTAGGACTTTTATTTCTTAGATTTCACTTTTTATTTTTGTACGTTTACGTAATTTTTATTTAAACGTAAGTTTTTAGTTTTAAACGTTCATCAATTTTAAAAATAGTGATAGCGTTTATTTAATATATTTTAACTTTTTAATTTTCTTTTAAATTTGCATTTAAGTCAAGTATTTATAAACTTTTTCAGTAGTGTAATTATCCATCCAAATCATTTCCGATCACTATCCTTAGTGATCATTCTATCGTCTGATCAAGTGTTTGCACACCATTGAGTCTCCGTGGGACATAACGACCCGGGAATTCATTATATTCTCCAGGACTTCATTGTATTTGTGCTTAAGCTGTTTTAAGTCTGTTATGGTTGGCCATTCACAAGTGGCCAGCTTGTGTGATTAGACTTGACGGTTTTGCACGGATCAAATTTTGGCGGACCATTCATGTAAATTCGAAACTCCAAGGACCAAAGCTGTGATTTCTGAAATATTACCCAATGGCCAAACTTGTCATTCTCAAATAATTAAAGGACCATATTTGCCATTTTCTGAAATTTGAAGGACTAAACATGACAATTTTCAAAGTTTAAGGACCAAAGTTGTAATTTTGCAAATTTTACATTTCAAAGGTTTGTTTTGACAACTTTTGAATCCCATGGACCTTAAATGACATTTTCCTTTATTTAGATATACCGTGGACCTGCTTTTGACAACTTTTGAAACTTGGGGGACTAAAATTGCCAATTTTGCAAATTTGATACGTTTTTCATCTGATTTTGATATTTTTGCATTTAAAACACATAAAACACTGATTTGTGATATTTTCATCATTTTAATGCATTTTTGAATGTTTTCAGATGATTTTGCAGTTTAGATTGTACAAAAATGATGAGTATTTAGACACTCATCATGGCTTATGAACCATGGGTTATATAAGATGCAATGTATCTAGACATTGGATCATGGGTTAAGGTCCATGGATAATACCCAACATGACTTCATGCATGATGTCATGCAATGGGTCATGGGTTATGGATCAAGCTCCATGGGTATGGGTCATGGGTCTTTGGGTTTTACCCAACTATATTCAATGTATCTAGTCAATGGGTCAAGTACTTAGATTTTACCCATTACAATATATACCAAGTATATATAAGTACATATCCATATTATGTAAACACTAGTTGTTATACATATGCATTTCAATAAGTTGTAAACAATATTACTTGTTTAGTGTTTTATATGAAAATGTAAGTGTGTTAGTAAAGTATTGGCCCAAAAAAATTTACGTATTTTATTTGTTTCGTTAAAATGATTTTATGTTTGTTATCGACAAAACAATAAAAGATCGTAAATTATAGATAAACGTTTTTACGGCTTATTTATATTAACAATCTTCCCTTTTTTGTTGACAAAATATAAAATTATTTTAAGGAAAAACTAAAATTTGTAAAAGTTTGAATTGGAGTTTTTACTCTCTTCTTTCGTTTTTTTGTCGAAACAAAAAGAGCGTGGAAAAGAAATTAACACATTATTTTGAGAAAAACGTGTGAAAAGTAATAATATGAAAAATAGAGAGTAAGAGAAGATAAGGATTCTCGTCTTAGCTCTCCCTTGACGAGTGCTTCCTTTTGTGAGGGCGTCAAGTAATTAGGAAGACTAAGCGAGTATGTTGCAATTATGTTTGCAAATGGTTTCGTCTATGACGAAAAATGCTCCCCCTTGATGAGTGCTCCTTTGAGAGGAGGATGTCAAGTATTAACGTAATCCTAAGTGAAAGTATTGCAAGCATTTTTGCAATGTTTTTCTTTGACAATAAGCTCCCCCTTGTTGAGGGTGTCAAAGTCTTCATGTGTATATTGAAAATCTATAAAACAAAAGTTAGAAAACAAGTATATAATGCATAATTTCATGCAAATGAGACTCAAATTAGAGATAAAAGGTGCTTCTGTTGCACGGTTCCTCCTTGGGTGGGATCCGTCTAGGCCAAAATGAGGGATCCGTCTGCCTGCACACTCATGACAGTAATGTAGATGTAAAATGTGGTGTCAACATCAACAAGAGTTATGTATTAAGGTACCAAACATATTTTCATAACCAAATAGCATACAACATGTAATGTCATTCAATAAAACGAGAGAAATGATGCACATAACTCTAAAACTAAGAAAATGATCCAAAAACGAAGTATGATTCCTAATCAATCTAAGTTAAGCTTAAGACTAGAACACCATTTGAATTTCCAAGCTCAAGGAAGTTTAGGTTTGTTGACCTCATCAAAACATTCAAGGAGGTGATAAAACATGAAACATAGCTCGTCATGTACTTCATGTACTAAACCTTCAACATGTTGACAATGATAACAAACTTTGTCATGGCTAGGGAATGATGGTGATAGGAAGGGAGTATTTTGAGATGGAAGGTTGGTTTGAGGTTCCACAAAAGAAGAGGGATTGTGTGGAGGTATGTTTGATGAAGTTGGAGGTGGTTCAACTAAGGATGCTTGTGGTGGTAGAGAGGTGTCTACTTCCGTGTGATCTGGTTGTTGGTTTCTCATAATCCAAAATGGACTATTTGGGGGTGATGGAGAAAAGAATATCGGTGCTAGTGTTGTTTCAACACCATGGTTTTGTTGTTGCGCTATTCTCTCAATTGAGGAGAATGTTGACAATGGTGGAGGATGAGATGGCCTAGAAGGCAAGTCCTCTAAATTGTAGAGGTGTGGAGATGAGAGTGGAGTGGTGAAGGATATGGCTCTAGGTACTAAGGGTGATGGTTTAGTGGAAATAGGGGTGTTTGGTTTAGGCTGTATAGTAGTGTTTGGCAAGGGTAGTTTTGTGGGAAAAATCCTTTTGGAGATTGTTTTGACTGGTTGAGTTGGTTGAGAGGGAATTCTAGCATTTGTGGTTTTAATGGGTAATGATTCGATTGAAGAGATTTCGTGAACTGTTGAAACCAAGATCCGGACTCAACTAGGGTATAATAACAATGATTGAACAGATGCACAGCGGATAATAATTAACACAATCAAAGTTACCAACAAGGTTTTTATAATAAAACAATGATCCTCTATGGATCTTTTTCACTCTCTCTTCTCGATGTTTTCCCCGAATATTTTCTCCAGTTCTAGAGTTCTTAAATACAAAAGACATCAGTTCCTTTTATACACAAGGAACCCTAAATAAAACAATAATATAAAATAAATGCATATCACTACCTAAAATAGCTCATGCATATCCTAACAAACTAATACTGATTGACTATATCAGTAGAAATACTATAGAATACGCAGAATACTATCTCCGCAGAAACCATCTACACGCTTCACTACTTCAAAGTAATTATATCTTCACAGATTCCACACTACTTCAGTAATCCTTCAGTAATTTCAAGATAATTCATACTTCACAGAATTCCCAACAATCCTCCCCTAAACTAGAATTTGACTTGGTTAAGTTCTAGTTTCCTGATAGATCTCTAACACTTCAAAACAAGAGGATTGTACTCGAACATCACAGAAGAATCAAAACAATTACATCTCTATGATGACAAACTTTGAAAATCCAGATCTTTGCAGCAACAAATGACAAAATGTACATCAAACATATTAGTTTCATACTATTCTCATCACAACCGGTGTTAACACCGTGAGAGGTGAATCATTGAAAATAATGGATTTGATGTCTCTTTACCAATAGCCATTACTACTGGAGTAGCCAAGTGTTTAAGTTCAAAACCATGGTACATCGATAACCATCTGATTTATTAGCAAATCAGCAACCATGAACGGATTTGATATGTCTTTACTTGTAGCCGTTTGCTCAGGACTAGCCAATGTTTGGTGTGTGAGACCATGGTACATTGATAACCCTCTGATTTTTAGTAAATCAGCAACTATCAACGGAATTAAGATGTCTTTACCAAAACCGTTTGCTTTTGGACTAGCCAACTCTTTGATGGAATGCCGTCATCATCATGGTGAGTTGATTACCATTTATGGATTTCCGCAGCCGTTACCACAAGCCATAATCCTGTGGGCTAGTCAACTCTTGTGTCGAAAAGACATGGTGAGATGAAAACCATTAGTTGTGTGGTTATTAACCAACACCAAAACCTGCAAGCATGAAAGAGTAGAAACTCGAACACGCATGTTAGAGTTTTTTTTTTAATCACTAAAAGAAATAACACCGATTTTTTTAATAAAATATAAAATAAAGAAAAATAAATAAATAACCAAAACATGGAAAATAAACCATCAAGCATCAGTAGAAACCAAAGACAGTGATAGTGTCAGCGGAAACACTAAGCCTCCCCTTAGGCGTATGAGGATCCAACATCTGCAAAAATGGTTAGAAGACAAATATACAACAATAAGCCTCCCCTTAGGCTTAGGCCTCCCCTCAATCAATGTACCTGACAAAGATTATTGTTCTTGGGTACCCAGAATGAACCTTTTCTTTGAGTTTTCCAAGAATAACCTTTTGAGGACTTAACAGCAGTTGCCACTCCAACTCCACCATGTGCCATATTCATATGAGATACATAAGGTGTATAGGACTGAAAATAAGAACTAGTAGGTTTATAGGGCCTAAGTCTAGCATTACTGTTCCACCAACCAGTAGTAACTGGTGAAGAATATCCTCCACCAGAGGGAACTGGAAAAGGCCTATTAAGCCTATCAGCAGAAACAGATGCATACACCTTTGGCTTACCAGTAGAAACTGGTTTACCTGCTCCCACATGTGCAGATTTGGGAACAAATGGAGGAATACTAGCAACATTAGTCCATGTGGGTCTAGAAGTCTTATGGCCAGAGAAAACACCCATCCTTTTCTCAAGATAATCACAGTCTTTAATAAGATGGAGTTTACTACCACACACAAAACAAGATTTCTTCTTAAAAGACTTATTCTTAACACAACTTTGTTTATTGCATTTAAACTTATCAAACATTACTAGAAGCAAAATTGTGATTAACAGAATAAGTAACTGGCTTTGTTTTGGGCTCAGCAATATTGGGCTCAGATCGCTACTTTGGACATGGGTGTGGTCTTGGGTGTCTGCCTAGATGAGTCAGAATTTTCACTTGAATCACATGAGACATAGTCAGTGGCCTTTAGGTCTGATGACTTGTCACTTTTAGAACAGGAAACAGAGTCATTAGTTTTGCTACTAAGGTCTGGCAAGTCACTTGACTTTTGCCATATAAATGGTGTGATCCATCAAAGTCAACTGTAATAGAAAGGTCAACAGCATAAATTCTCCTCTAATAGGACCAGGGATAGCATGTAATTCACCTTCTTTTACATAATTAGCTAAGCCTGCTGGTGTAGTTTTACGTCCATCATACCTAGCTTCTAATCCTACATACTGTTTAAAACCTAAACCAATTGCAGAGGTCTCAGATTGACTACTATATATCTCTCTAGCTAAAATTTTTCCTGAAATTAACCATTCTTTATGTCTAGCTATTTCCTCATCTAGTTTCTCTTGTAGCACTTGATTTTCAGAAACTACCTTAACTCTTTCTTTCTCAGAATATTTTAACTCATTTTGAGCATTAGTTAGATCTCTTTCTAACACTCTTATCTTTTCTTCATAAGCCAACTGATTCTTTTGAAACCACACTTTTTGTCTTTCTAATGTTTTTAAAACCTGTTTATAAGCTTCAACTTCTACAAAGCATTCATTATATTTAGGTTTCAAAATATCATAAGCTTCTTTGAGTTCATTGTATTTTTCACGACAACCAAAAAAACAGTTTTGTACCTGAGAGATGCCCATGAATGCAAAGTGTGGACTGGCAAGTTCTTCAGCATAACCTGCAGCATCAACTTCCTTGCTCATCTTCTTGAATTCAGCCTTTCCACCATACCTTTCTTTGAGTGCATCCCATATATGACTTGCATCATCCATATAACGAAAATCTGCTACATGATCAACAGGAATAGATTTAAGCAAAGTAGTTCTGGCCTTTGACTCTCTTTGTACATCAATGTGTTCATCTGTAGTCGTTGGAGGATGAAAAAAGAGATTTCCATCGCGATCACATCCAGTCCTTTTGAAACTGTTGCCATTTTGGATCACCTTCCAGATATTCATATCATTATTTTTGATCCAGTGTTCCATCTTCTTAGCCCAAACATCGTACTCATCATCCATCAAATAAGGAAACATAATATCACTATTGTTATCAAATTCTGCCATTCAAAATATGTAAATTGATCGAATCTTACTGTACCACACACTGATATCGACTCAACTTTAGCAATTTATCACCAAGAAAACGTTCAACAGAAGCAGTAAAGTTCCAGCAAAAACCTTATGCGCTTCAGCAGAAACAGTAAAATATTGGAGACCAAACTTTCGTTGACCGGTATTCCTCGGACCAAAATAATACCATGTGCACCAATCACCAAAAATACTGAACCAATATGCGAATTAAAGAAGCAGTAGCCAATCAAAAATCACTTCCACCGTAACAACGATACACCACACCACAGTGAATCCTATCTCAATGTGAGAACAATCAAAAGTGGCCAAACAAGTAATATCACGTGAGCTTCAGTAGAAACAAAACAATAAGTTGACCAATCAAAATAAAGAGAACACCATTACAACCTTCGACCAATCAGGTACCAAATCCCACGTGCACAACAATTAAATTTCACCCAATTAACACTTCAGCAGGAATGAAATAATGCGAGACCCACCTTGTATCAATTTACCAATCAAATGAATTGAGAGACCAATTGATTCACGTTACCAGTAAATGTGTGACCCACGCACAATTATGATCAGAAGGAACCACAGGTGACCAATTTAATGTGAGAATAGCAGCCCCACATATCAATTAAATGAAGCCCACATATGCCACTGGTATATTTCGAAGCATAAATTGAATTCAAAAATTGTATAGTGATACCCACATACGATAACCAATCGATCCGAATAATTTTGCATGACATCATCATCTATGAATTGAATAGCAATTAGGGACCAATGAAATAAAAGATCAATATACACTTACAATAAACCCACGTGCAATTGTCTTGTATGATTTGGGAACTAACGTCAATCCGTCAATTGGTGAAGCCAATCAGATATGCCTCGAACCCCTTTTCACCATTGCATCTATTCGATCAGATCTGCTCTTTCTATTCTTTTCCCCACTGCTGCTATAGAAAAACCTTATAAACCCTAGATCGAGAGCCACCCGCTCTGATACCAATTGTTGAAACCAAGATCCAGACTCAACTAGGGTATAATAACAATGATTGAACAGATGCAAAGCGGATAATAATTAACACAATCAAAGTTACCAACAAGGTTTTTCTAATAAAACAATGATCCTCTATGGATCTTTTTCTATGTTTTCCCTGGAATATTTTCTCCAGTTCTAGAGTTCTTAAATACAAAAGACATCAGTTCCTTTTATACACAAGGAACCCTAAATAAAACAATAATATAAAATAAATGCATATCACTACCTAAAATAGCTCATGCATATCCTAACAAACTAATACTGATTGACTATATCAGTAGAAATACTATAGAATATGCGGAATACTATCTCCTCGAACCATCTACACGGCTCACTACTTCAGCAGTAATTATATCTTCAGCAGATTCCACACTACTTCAGCAGTAATTTCAAAGATAATTCATACTTCATAGAATTCCCAACAATCCTCCCCTAAACTAGAATTTGACTTGGTTAAGTTCTAGTTTCCTGATAGATCTCTAACACTTCAAAACAAGAGGATTGTACTCGAACATCAGCAGCAAAGAATCAAAACAATTACATCTCTATGATGACAAACTTTGAAAATCCAGATCTTTGCAGCAACAAATGACAAAATGTACATCAAACATATTAGTTTCATACTATTCTCATCACAACCAGGTGTTAACACCTGTGAGAGGTGAATCATTGAAAATAATGGATTTGATGTCTCTTTACCAATAGCCATTACTACTGGAGTAGCCAAATGTTTAAGTTCGAAAACCATGGTACACTGATAACCATCTGATTTATTAGCAAATCAGCAACCATGAACGGATTTGATATGTCTTTACCTGTAGCCGTTTGCTCAGGACTAGCCAATGTTTGATGTGTGAGACCAGGGTACATTGATAACCCTCTGATTTTTAGTAAATCAGCAACTATCAACGGAATTAAGATGTCTTTACCAAAAACCGTTTGCTTTTGGACTAGCCAACTCTTTGATGGAATGCCGTCATCATCATGGTGAGTTGATTACCATTTATGGATTTCCGCAGCCTTTACCACAAGCCATAATCCTGTGGGCTAGTCAACTCTTGTGTCAGAAAGACATGGTGAGATGAAAACCATTAGTTGTGTGGTTATTAACCAACACCAAAACCTGCAAGCAAGAAAGAGTAGAAACTGAACACAGACAGGTTATAATTTTTTATTTTTTTTTTAATCACTAAAAAAAAATAACACGATTTTTTTTAATAAAATATAAAATAAAGAAAAAAAAAAAAATAACCAAACATGGAAAATAAACCATCAAGCATCAGTAGAAACCAAAGACAGTGATAGTGTCAGCGGAAACACTAAGCCTCCCCTTAGGCGTATGAGGATCCAACATCTGCAAAAATGGTTAGAAGACAAATATACAACAATAAGCCTCCCCTTAGGCTTAGGCCTCCCCTCAATCAATGTACCTGACAAAGATTATTGTTCTTGGGTACCCAGAATGAACCTTTTCTTTGAGTTTTCCAAGAATAACCTTTTGAGGACTTAACAGCAGTTGCCACTCCAACTCCACCATGTGCCATATTCATATGAGATACATAAGGTGTATAGGACTGAAAATAAGAACTAGTAGGTCTATAGGGCCTAAGTCTAGCATTACCGTTCCACCAACCAGTAGTAACTGGTGAAGAATATCCTCCACCAGAGGGAACTGGAAAAAGCCTATTAAGCCTTTCAGCAGAAACAGATGCATACACCTTTGGCTTACCAGTAGAAACTGGTTTACCTGCTCCCACATGTGCAGATTTGGGAACAAATGGAGGAATACTAGCAACATTAGTCCATGTGGGTCTAGAAGTCTTATGGCCAGAGAAAACACCCATCCTTTTCTCATGATAATCACAGTCTTTAATAAGATGGAGTTTACTACCACACACAAAACAAGATTTCTTCTTAAAAGACTTATTCTTAACACAACTTTGTTTATTACGTTTAAACTTATCAGAAACAGTACTAGAAGCAAAATTGTGTTTAATAGAATAAGTAATTGGCTTTGTTTTGGGCTCAGCAATATTGGGCTCAGCATCAGCTACTTTGGACATGGGTGTGGTCTTGGGTGTCTGCCTAGATGAGTCAGAATTTTCACTTGAATCACATGAGGCATAGTCAGTGGCCTTTAGGCTTGATGACTTGTCACTTTTAGAACAAGAAACAGAGTCATTAGTTTTGCTACTAAGGTCTGGCAAGTCACTTGACTTTTTGCCATATAAATGGTGTGATCCATCAAAGTCAACTGTAATAGAAAGGTCAACAGGCATAAATTCTCCTCTAATAGGACCAGGGATAGCATGTAATTCACCTTCTTTAACATAATTAGCTAAGCCTGCTGGTGTAGTTTTACGTCCATCATACCTAGCTTCTAATCCTACATACTTTTTAAAACCTAAACCAATTGCAGAGGTCTCAGATTGACTACTATATATCTCTCTAGCTAAATTTTTTCCTGAAATTAACCATTCTTTATGTCTAGCTATTTCCTCATCTAGTTTCTCTTGTAGCACTTGATTTTCAGAAACTACCTTAACTCTTTCTTTCTCAGAATATTTTAACTCATTTTGAGCATTAGTTAGATCTCTTTCTAACACTCTTATCTTTTCTTCATAAGCCAACTGATTCTTTTGAAACCACACTTTTTGTCTTTCTAATGTTTTTAAAACCTGTTTATAAGCTTCAACTTCTAGAAAGCATTCATTATATTTAGGTTTCAAAATATCATAAGCTTCTTTGAGTTCATTGTATTTTTCACGACAACCAAACAAACAGTTTTGTACCTGAGAGATGCCCATGAATGCAAAGTGTGGACTGGCAAGTTCTTCAGCATAACCTGCAGCATCAACTTCCTTGCTCATCTTCTTGAATTCAGCCTTTCCACCATACCTTTCTTTGAGTGCATCCCATATAAGACTTGCATCATCCATATAACGAAAATCTGCTACATGATCAACAAGAATAGATTTAAGCAAAGTAGTTCTGGCCTTTGACTCTCTTTGTACAGCAATGTGTTCATCTGTAGTCGTTGGAGGATGAAAAAAGAGATTTCCATCGCGATCACATCCAGTCCTTTTCAAACTGTTGCCATTTTGGATCACCTTCCAGATATTCATATCATTATTTTTGATCCAGTGTTCCATCTTCTTAGCCCAAACATCGTACTCATCATCCATCAAATAAGGAAACATAATATAACTATTGTTATCAAATTCTGCCATTTAAAATATGTAAATTGATCGAATCTTACTGTACCACACACTGATATCGACTCAACTTTAGCAATTTATCACCAAGAAAAACGTTCAACAGCAGCAGTAAAGTTCCAGCAAAAACCTTATGCGCTTCAGCAGAAACAGTAAAATATTGGAGACCAAACTTTCGTTGACCGGTATTCCTCGGACCAAAATAATACCATGTGCACCAATCACCAAAAATACTGAACCAATATGCGAATTAAAGAAGCAGTAGCCAATCAAAAATCACTTCCACCGTAACAACGATACACCCCACCACAGTGAATCCTATCTCAACGTGAGAACAATCAAAAGTGGCCAAACAAGTAATATCACGTGAGCTTCAGTAGAAACAAAACAATAAGTTGACCAATCAAAATAAAGAGAACACCATTACAACCTTCGACCAATCAGGTACCAAATCCCACGTGCACAACAATTAAATTTCACCCAATTAACACTTCAGCAGGAATGAAATAATGCGAGACCCACCTTGTATCTTTACCAATCAAATGAATTGAGAGACCAATTGATTCACGTTACCAGTAAATGTGTGACCCACGCACAATTATGATCCGAAGGAACCACACGTGACCAATTTAATTTGAGAATAGCAGCCCCACATATCAATTAAATGAAGCCCACATATGCCACTGGTATATTTCGAAGCATAAATTGAATTCAACAATTGTATAGTGATACCCACTGACATGATAACCAATCAGATCCGAATAATTTTGCATGACATCATCATCTATGAATTGAATAGCAATTAGGGACCAATGAAATAAAATATCAATATACACTTACAATAAACCCACGTGCAATTGTCTTGTATGATTTAGGAACTAATGTCAATCCGTCAATTGGTGAAGCCAATCAGATATGCCTCGAACCCCTTTTCACCATTGCATCTATTCGATCAGATCTGCTCTTTCTATTCTTTTCCCCCACTGCTGCAATAGAAACACCTTATAAACCCTAGATCGAGAGCAACCTGGCTCTGAAACCAATTGTTGAAACCAAGATCCGGACTCAACTAGGGTATAATAACAATGATTGAACAGATGCACAGCGGATAATAATTAACACAATCAAAGTTACCAACAAGGTTTTTCTAATAAAACAATGATCCTCTATGGATCTTTTTCACTCTCTCTTCTGATGTTTTCCCTGGAATATTTTCTCCAGTTCTAGAGTTCTTAAATACAAAAGACATCAGTTCCTTTTATACACAAGGAACCCTAAATAAAACAATAATATAAAATAAATGCATATCACTACCTAAAATAGCTCATGCATATCCTAACAAACTAATACTGATTGACTATATCAGTAGAAATACTATAGAATACGCGGAATACTATCTCCGCAGAAACCATCTACACGGCTTCACTACTTCAGCAGAATTATATCTTCAGCAGATTCCACACTACTTCAGCAGTAATTTCAGCATAATTCATACTTCATAGAATTCCCAACAATCCTCCCCTAAACTGGAATTTGACTTGGTTAAGTTCTAGTTTCCTGATAGATCTCTAACACTTCAAAACAAGAGGATTGTACTCGAACATCAGCAGCAAAGAATCAAAACAATTACATCTCTATGATGACAAACTTTGAAAATCCAAATCTTTGCAGCAACAAATGACAAAATATACATCAAACATATTAGTTTCATACTATTCTCATCACAACCAGGTGTTAACACCTGTGAGAGGTGAATCATTGAAAATAATGGATTTGATGTCTCTTTACCAATAGCCATTACTACTGGAGTAGCCAAATGTTTAAGTTCGAAAACCATGGTACACTGATAACCATCTGATTTATTAGCAAATCAGCAACCATGAATGGATTTGATATGTCTTTACCTGTAGCCGTTTGCTCAGGACTAGCCAATGTTTGGTGTGTGAGACCAGGGTACATTGATAACCCTCTGATTTTTAGTAAATCAGCAACTATCAACGGAATTAAGATGTCTTTACCAAAACCGTTTGCTTTTGGACTAGCCAACTCTTTGATGGAATGCCGTCATCATCATGGTGAGTTGATTACCATTTATGGATTTCCGCGGCCGTTACCACAAGCCATAATCCTGTGGGCTAGTCAACTCTTGTGTCAGAAAGACATGGTGAGATGAAAACCATTAGTTGTGTGGTTATTAACCAACAACAAAACCTGCAAGCAAGAAAGAGTAGAAACTGAACACAGACAGGTTAGAGCTTTTTTTTTTTTTTTTTTTAATCACTAAAAGAAATAACACGATTTTTTTTAATAAAATATAAAATAAAGAAAAAAAAATAAATAACCAAAACATGGAAAATAAACCATCAAGCATCAGTAGAAACCAAAGACAGTGATAGTGTCAGCGGAAACACTAAGCCTCCCCTTAGGCGTATGAGGATCCAACATCTGCAAAAATGGTTAGAAGACAAATATACAACAATAAGCCTCCCCTTAGGCTTAGGCCTCCCCTCAATCAATGTACCTGACAAAGATTATTGTTCTTGGGTACCCAGAATGAACCTTTTCTTTGAGTTTTCCAAGAATAACCTTTTGAGGACTTAACAGCAGTTGCCACTCCAACTCCACCATGTGCCATATTCATATGAGATACATAAGGTGTATAGGACTGAAAATAAGAACTAGTAGGTCTATAGGGCCTAAGTCTAGCATTACTGTTCCACCAACCAGTAGTAACTGGTGAAGAATATCCTCCACCAGAGGGAACTGGAAAAGGCCTATTAAGCCTTTCAGCAGAAACAGATGCATACACCTTTGGCTTACCAGTAGAAACTGGTTTACCTGCTCCCACATGTGCAGATTTGGGAACAAATGGAGGAATACTAGCAACATTAGTCCATGTGGGTCTAGAAGTCTTATGGCCAGAGAAAACACCCATCATTTTCTCATGATAATCACAGTCTTTAATAAGATGGAGTTTACTACCACACACAAAACAAGATTTCTTCTTAAAAGACTTATTCTTAACACAACTTTGTTTATTACGTTTAAACTTATCAGAAACAGTACTAGAAGCAAAATTGTGTTTAATAGAATAAGTAATTGGCTTTGTTTTGGGCTCAGCAATATTGGGCTCAGCATCAGCTACTTTGGACATGGGTGTGGTCTTGGGTGTCTGCCTAGATGAGTCAGAATTTTCACTTGAATCACATGAGGCATAGTCAGTGGCCTTTAGGTCTGATGACTTGTCACTTTTAGAACTGGAAACAGAGTCATTAGTTTTGCTACTAAGGTCTGGCAAGTCACTTGACTTTTTGCCATATAAATGGTGTGATCCATCAAAGTCAACTGTAATAGAAAGGTCAACAGGCATAAATTCTCCTCTAATAGGACCAGGGATAGCATGTAATTCACCTTCTTTTACATAATTAGCTAAGCCTGCTGGTGTAGTTTTACGTCCATCATACCTAGCTTCTAATCCTACATACTGTTTAAAACCTAAACCAATTGCAGAGGTCTCAGATTGACTACTATATATCTCTCTAGCTAAATTTTTTCCTGAAATTAACCATTCTTTATGTCTAGCTATTTCCTCATCTAGTTTCTCTTGTAGCACTTGGTTTTCAGAAACTACCTTAACTCTTTCTTTCTCAGAATATTTTAACTCATTTTGAGCATTAGTTAGATCTCTTTCTAACACTCTTATCTTTTCTTCATAAGCCAACTGATTCTTTTGAAACCACACTTTTTGTCTTTCTAATGTTTTTAAAGCCTGTTTATAAGCTTCAACTTCTACAAAGCATTCATTATATTTAGGTTTCAAAATATCATAAGCTTCTTTGAGTTCATTGTATTTTTCACGACAACCAAACAAACAGTTTTGTACCTGAGAGATGCCCATGAATGCAAAGTGTGGACTGGCAAGTTCTTCAGCATAACCTGCAGCATCAGCTTCCTTGCTCATCTTCTTGAATTCAGCCTTTCCACCATACCTTTCTTTGAGTGCATCCCATATAAGACTTGCATCATCCATATAACGAAAATCTGCTACATGATCAACAGGAATAGATTTAAGCAAAGTAGTTCTGGCCTTTGACTCTCTTTGTACAGCAATGTGTTCATCTGTAGTCGTTGGAGGATGAAAAAAGAGATTTCCATCGCGATCACATCCAGTCCTTTTCAAACTGTTGCCATTTTGGATCACCTTCCAGATATTCATATCATTATTTTTGATCCAGTGTTCCATCTTCTTAGCCCAAACATCGTACTCATCATCCATCAAATAAGGAAACATAATATCACTATTGTTATCAAATTCTGCCATTTAAAATATGTAAATTGATCGAATCTTACTGTACCACACACTGATATCTCACCAAGAAAAACGTTCAACAGCAGCAGTAAAGTTCCAGCAAAAACCTTATGCGCTTCAGCAGAAACAGTAAAATATTGGAGACCAAACTTTCGTTGACCGGTATTCCTCGGACCAAAATAATACCATGTGCACCAATCACCAAAAATACTGAACCAATATGCGAATTAAAGAAGCAGTAGCCAATCAAAAATCACTTCCACCGTAACAACGATACACCACACCACAGTGAATCCTATCTCAACGTGAGAACAATCAAAAGTGGCCAAACAAGTAATATCACGTGAGCTTCAGTAGAAACAAAACAATAAGTTGACCAATCAAAATAAAGAGAACACCATTACAACCTTCGACCAATCAGGTACCAAATCCCACGTGCACAACAATTAAATTTCACCCAATTAACACTTCAGCAGGAATGAAATAATGCGAGACCCACCTTGTATCAATTTACCAATCAAATGAATTGAGAGACCAATTGATTCACGTTACCAGTAAATGTGTGACCCACGCACAATTATGATCAGAAGGAACCACAGGTGACCAATTTAATGTGAGAATAGCAGCCCCACATATCAATTAAATGAAGCCCACATATGCCACTGGTATATTTCGAAGCATAAATTGAATTCAACAATTGTATAGTGATACCCACTGACATGATAACCAATCAGATCCGAATAATTTTGCATGACATCATCATCTATGAATTGAATAGCAATTAGGGACCAATGAAATAAAATATCAATATACACTTACAATAAACCCACGTGCAATTGTCTTGTACAATTTGGGAACTAACGTCAATCCGTCAATTGGTGAAGCCAATCAGATATGCCTCGAACCCATTTTCACCATTGCATCTATTCGATCAGATCTGCTCTTTCTATTCTTTTCCCCCACTGCTGCAATAGAAACACTTTATAAACCCTAGATCGAGAGCCACCTGCTCTGATACCAATTGTTGAAACCAAGATCCGGACTCAACTAGGGTATAATAACAATGATTGAACAGATGCACAGCGGATAATAATTAACACAATCAAAGTTACCAACAAGGTTTTTCTAATAAAACAATGATCCTCTATGGATCTTTTTCACTCTCTCTTCTGATGTTTTCCCTGGAATATTTTCTCCAGTTCTAGAGTTCTTAAATACAAAAGACATCAGTTCCTTTTATACACAAGGAACCCTAAATAAAACAATAATATAAAATAAATGCATATCACTACCTAAAATAGCTCATGCATATCCTAAAAAACTAATAATGATTGACTATATCAGTAGAAATACTATAGAATACGCGGAATACTATCTCCGCAGAAACCATCTACACGGGTTCACTACTTCAGCAGAATTATATCTTTAGCAGATTCCACACTACTTCAGCAGAATCCTTCAGCAGTAATTTCAGCATAATTCATACTTCACAGAATTCCCAACAATCCTCCCCTAAACTGGAATTTGACTTGGTTAAATTCTAGTTTCCTGATAGATCTCTAACACTTCAAAACAAGAGGATTGTACTCGAACATCAGCAGCAAAGAATCAAAACAATTACATCTCTATGATGACAAACTTTGAAAATCCAGATCTTAGCAGCAACAAATGACAAAATGTACATCAAAACATATTAGTTTCATACTATTCTCATCACAACCAGGTGTGTTAACACCTGTGAGAGGTGAATCATTGAAAATAATGGATTTGATGTCTCTTTACCAATAGCCATTACTACTGGAGTAGCCAAATGTTTAAGTTCGAAAACCATGGTACACTGATAACCATCTGATTTATTAGCAAATCAGCAACCATGAACGGATTTGATATGTCTTTACCTGTAGCCGTTTGCTCAATACTAGCCAATGTTTGGTGTGTGAGACCAGGGTACATTGATAACCCTCTGATTTTTAGTAAATCAGCAACTATCAACGGAATTAAGATGTCTTTACCCAAAACCGTTTGCTTTTGGACTAGCCAACTCTTTGATGGAATGCCGTCATCATCATGGTGAGTTGATTACTGATCGGTGCAAAACCGTCAAGTTATCTCACACAAGCTAGCCACTTGTGAATGGCCAACCGTAAGAAACTCAAAACAGGTCAAACACCAAATGCAATTAAGATCAGAGGAATATAGGGAATTCCTGGGTCGTTAAGTCCCACGGAGGATGAATTGGTGTATAAACACTTGATCAGATGATAGAATGATCACTAAGGATAGTGATCAGTAAGGATATTGATGGAAAATTACCTAAAGAAAAGATTTATAAATTACAAATAACTTAAATGCAAATTAAAAGAAATAAAAGATAAAATATATTAAATAAACGCTATCACTATTTTTACAATGATGTTTTTGTGATTTTATAAAATAAAATAACTTAAATAAACTATTTTAACTAAAATGTAAACTTAAATTATCTAAAAACTTGACTTAAAATGAAAACGAGCGTTATTTCTAAAAATTACGCGAGTGCGCAAGCAAAAACGTAAAATTTGTGAAATAAAAGGCCTACGAATGTAAAAACAATTTTATTACTTACTATATGACAAAAGAAAATTTTAGAAAAAAGATTTATATTTTTTAGACTTTTATATTTTTATTATGAATTAAATAAGATTTTACACTAATTAAATGTTTAAAAATACTAAAACTATTTGGAAAATCTGAAACTTTTTATAAAATACTTAATACTAATACAATTTTATAAAAAATACAAAAACTGAAAAAACTAGTTCGAATAAGCTAGAAATAAGCTAAATTGATTGTATAAGATAAAGAGACAAAAGGTGGTTATATGTTTGATTGTGCAAAATATAAACGAGACAAGTCCCAAGGGCAATTGGTATCCAGGTACCCTTCTAACATGCTCCTAAGGGGGAGGTCTCAGGTTCGAGCCTGCCTACCCCCTTTTTGCTAAACATTTTTTTTAGATATTTATTTTACACACTTATTAAGCACAAGAAAATAAGCATTTTTTATAACTGTGACTTTTTATGAAACTGATTAATAAGCTCAGTATTGAGCTTATTGTCTCAACAGTTAACAAAAGAAAATGGAAAAAGCACAAGTTAAGCTAAAATGCTATTAAGCTAGTAAATAAGCACAACTACAATGGAAATAAGCTAATGGACTGATGATAAGCTAATATTAAAACTGAATAAGCAACTTGACAATAATTAAGCACTGATTAAGTTATAAATAAGCACAAGTTACTGATTCGTTATAGATGAAGCGGTTTTAAAATTTGTATTCCCGATTAAGAATCAATCACTACTTGAGGACAAGTAATAATCAACCTTCCGGATGTCGTATTCCTAGGCGAGAGATGAATTGAATTTTATGTATTTGTTTGTTCGTTTAAAATGATGCTTGATTATCGTTTTGGTTTTATTTGTTTGGTTTTATAGACTAATTTTTAAAACTTTTTATACTAATTAATAAAGCAACTATTTTAAGCGAGATAAAAATTAAACTAATAGCAAATAATAGATAACGACTAACGATATATGATAAAAAGTTATGCTTGTCAAGTGTGGTGAAAAGTTCATTAAGTGTGGATTTTTCTTTAAAAGCACTAATGTAATTAATACCCGTCGAAACAAATTATTTCCTCACAACATTGGCTTATATTGAAAACAATTATTTTTCGGGGTAAAAATTAGTAGATTTTAAATAATTAATTATCCCAACGGCTTATGCCCGTTAAAATAACCAACTAATCAAATCATCGATTAATCCGGAAATTATTAATTAACAACCTTTAATTATCCGTTTAGAAAGTAGATTTTTCTCACAACGTTGGTTTATATTGAAAATCCCACTTTTTATCTAGATAAAATCTACTTGGTTAAATAGTTAAAATCCTTAACGGCTTTTGCCCGTTAAAGTTTCTAAAAATCAAACCAAGTAAACCAAAGGCTACCAATTAATAATCTCTAATATTCCACACTAAATTTCACAATTCACCAATCACTTAACAAGCATAATAAAAATCTACTCACTAATAGTCATAAGTAAACCAACAAAGATAATAATAATAAGCTCAACAAACATCATTTTTCCACAAGCTAAAAGAGAAAGTAAGGAAAATAGAACCCGATCTACAATACGAGACGAATAATACCACCCGATTTTATAAACTTATCAAACCCTAAAGTTTACTTCTTTAAAAGCTTTAATAAGACCAAATATTTAATAAAGTTTGTGACTTTATTAACTAAATAGCTTATTAAGACTAAAAAGCTTTAAACTTTAGTTAATAAGAAAGCTTATAAAACCCTTAAGCTCCTCGCCTTAGGATGAAAATGATGAGAAACTAAGCAAGATCACAACTTTATCAAAGGTTAGAGAATAAGCAATATTATGGATCAAATAAGCTATGGAAAAGCTTATTGATCTAAAAAAGCACTAAACTTTCAACAAAATAAGTAAAGAAAAAGCTTAAAGATTAGATCAAATATCCACCCAAAACTAAGAGGTTCAAATCCGAAGATTAAACGTGAGTTGGGTATATTTAAGGACTAGATCTAAATAAATAAGCTAGAGATAAGATAAAAAGATTAATACTTTTTTTTTTTTTTTTTTTTTCTTTTTTTTTTTTATAAAAGAAGTTGAAAAAGAAAATAAATCTAAGTAAATAAAAGAGTTTTAAAAGAAACTAAAAATAAAAAGTGCTTATTGAATAAGCTATATGAAAAGCTTACCCAAAAAGCTAGTCTTTTATATCTAAAAATAAGCTATAAGGAAGAGCTTATTCAAGATAAAAAGATATGTAAAAGGCTTAAAGTGAAAAAGCTATAAGAGAGCTTATCACTAAAAAGCTAATCTAATAAACCACAAAAAGCTAATAAGCTATTATGGCTTATTTAGATAAGAAAAAGAAAAGAAAAGAAAGAAAGAGATGAAGAAAATAAGCACTTAAGTAAACTCCATAAATATCATTATCATTAATAAGCAATAAATATTTGGTACAATAAGTTCTTAAAAATAAGCTAAAAGCTTAAGTAATAAGCTAAAGAAAATAAACTACTAAAACTAAAAAAAAATGAAGTGTGTGAAATTAATGTGTTGGTGATATCCGCTTCTTCTTGGATCTGGTGTGCTTGTATTTATAGACACAATGATTCTCGATTCTTCCCATCAATCACCTAGCCTCGTATTCCATTTTTACTTGGCCACGTGGAGTGTGTATATTGGCTGTAGACTAAGTTGGTGGGGCGAGAAAATGGATGGCTGAAGAAAAAAAAAACACACGCGCTCAATTGGATTTAATTTTCGAGAGTGGGCTTCACGTGCAACACAAAAGCACAATGCAATTTCATTTTCTTAATCTTCTCCATGGCCACGTGGAGCTTGAGCAGATGAGAATTGCAAATATAAATTTGATGAATCACAAAGTTGGGCTTGCTGGGACTTCACTTGGGCTCGCTAGGCTATTTATGCTAGCTAAGCTAGCTGATGTTGGGCCTGCGTCAACTGGGCTTGGATTGGATTGGGCCACGCAGCAGCTAAGAGTTAATACAAAAAAATTAACCAACAATTATGCCATTAGTGGGGATAGAACCCTTGACCTCTTGCTTGATAATCATGCACCCAACCACTAGACCAAGAGATCTTTTGTGTTAAATCTTTGCATTTAATTATTTTTAGCCCTCTTTTCCTTGATTCAATTTTAGCCATTATCTTTAAAAATAATCTTCGTTGGAGCTCCGTTTAATCTTTCAATTTTTCTTCTCTTCCTCGATGCTCCAAATAAAATAACCATTTGACTCGATTTTTCGTGATCTTTCCAATGATTTGCTCGGATAATTTTTACGACTTCGTTTGAACTTCGATAAACATGAAAATATTGTCGAAACTCATCCGAAAATCACCGTTTTTGCTTTGTTTTCAAACCCTTGTACCTGCAAGACATAATAACCCATATACAATATTTTTGCAATATAATTTGACATATTTCATGGTTATTAGTCCGATTTGGCATATTTTTAGATATAAAATGATGTGTGTTTTAGCACTCATCAAAATACCCCACACTAAAACCATTGCTGGTCCCACATGCAATGTTAATTACACATGTAGTGAAAGAAAATCTTTTAAAAACCCCTTTAACTAATAATCCCTCACATCAAACAAGAACAGAAAGATGTTCATCAAGGGGTACAAAAAATCTGTAGCTTTGAAAACGCCCCGTTTTAAACCATTTTATTTTATATATAGATATATCATTAAGCACTTTCCTTTTGTGTGACGGTTTGTTGAACTTTCATGTCGATCAATAACTCCAACATTTTTCAAACGACACGTTAGGATCAAGGAGTAGGAAACACAACACAGCGTGTAGTGACCATACGGATAGAATACATCGTCCCTGATTTTTCACAAGTCCCCAAACTAAGCGTAAAATCGAAATCATTGTTAAATATGATTTTAGATGCTAACACTACCCATGGAAGTTACTTGTGTAATTACCTTTTGCTCCCATTTTCTTATTTTTCCTCTATTTATTTTATTTTTGGTGAGAAATGAATTTCTTCAAGTTTCTCGTTTCGATAATTTTTATTCCGATAAAGATATAAAGCTAAGTCGCTAATTAGTTATCCACCTTCCCTCGAAAACCATTGCACACAAGAATGAGGTCCACATCAAGGTCCTAATTTCACACGATTTAGGGAGAATATCCTTTTTATGGCGATCGAGACAACTCATCTACGAGTCCAGAGACAGAAGCTTTATTTAGACATCTCCCGGATCCGAAGTTTGGCTTAACACTATTTCAGCACATTTGCATTTTTGCAATTTAGGCCCTTGGCCTTTTCAACCACTAACTCAACGGGATTACCGTTTTATCAGAAGTCTTATTATGACTTTGGATTTTCCTCAACCTTTTTGAAGTCCATGACAACGGGGTACCGTCTCGACATAGAAAACTTTTATGGCTTTGGATTTTTCAACTTTAATACATTTGGGCTTTATTTCATGTTAATTTTGTGCCAAACTCCAAACCCTACGGCTTTTATAACAATAGAAAGAATAGCAAGAAACTATCAGGAATCATTGTCTATTACACCGCAACAATGACAAGACCTCGATGTGTACCCAACTCTCATGGGCAAGGATTCTCTAAAGAAGAATAAAGAACTAACTATCGCCAAAAACTCAACATCTCTAATTATTTATTCACAGATATGGGGTGAAACAATTTTGTGGGAACAAAAAGCCATAAGTACCTTCGATGGGCTCTAAAGAGAACCAACTACTCCACGCTTAGCATCTAAACTCATCAGTAACTCTATCATTCCTCGATCTCCGCAAATTTAAAATCCCAAATAATGAGATCCCGGATGCTTAGCCGATAATTAAATTATCTATGGTTAAGGGAACAAGCTAGGGCTCAACACGCACCGGTCAAGTCGAATTCTATTCCTACCCTCACCCGAAAGTCAACAAGGTGTCAAAACGTATATTAATTTAGCAAATGCTTCGTCTCATGAAATCAAGTCATGCATATTTAAAGTCACTTAGGGAAACTTGCAAAATCTTGGCCTTGTGAGCTAGAATTCGCATTTTATAGCTTCTTGTCTAAGAGACTAGCAAACTTTTCAATCAAAAAGACTAGCAAAAGCTTCAAAATTTTTTTTGATTTTTTGATTTTTTGATTTTTTTTAGGATAAAACGGTTAAAAACGGGGTTGCATGGGGACCATACAAAAGCAGAAAAAGTCATATTTCGATAGAAATCCATCCCACACTTAAAACTTAACATTGTCCTCAATGTTTAAAAATTATGGGTGTTAACCCCACACTTAGAATTGAAAAAGACGAATGTTTTAAAAATTCTAAGTGTGAAAGGTGAAAAATCATTTTTAATTATGACAAAGGGTTATCCCAAGATATAACATATAATTGATCGGAGACCGAGTATTGGAGGGTTTGAAAACAAGCACGGAGGTCTTCTCGATCATAGGGATTCTTCAAGCAAAATGGGAACCTGCAAACACACATGGAAAGAAACACAACCCCACACTAATCTCCAACACACTTATTAGAAGAAAAATAAAGATAGATAGATAGATAGCACGGGTTGCCTCCCGAGAAGCGCTTGTTTATTAACGAGTCACGAGCTTGACTCGCCCCCGAATTAGTTGTCCATGGGGGAAAGATGGAGATCTGGGACATCCAAGGTAGGAATGTCCCCTCCATGGTAGTGCTTGATCCGATGCCCGTTTACCTTAAAGTTTGGACCATCGGGTTGGGATAACTCGACGGTCCCATAAGGTAACACTTCAGTAATAGTAAATGGGCCGGACCAGCGGGATTTCAACTTGCCCGAGAAAATCTTCAATCTAGAATTAAAAAGAAGAACACGATCACCGACAAAGAATTCTCGGTTATTGATTTTTTCATCGTGTATCTTCTTCGTCTTTTCCTTATAGATCAAAGAATTCTCGTAGGCTTGATCACGAAGTTCATTTAATTCATTCAATTGAATCTTTCGGTGATCACCCGCATTTTTGAGATCAAAATTTGTCCATTTCAAAGCCCAGTAGGCTTTGTGCTCGAGCTCAATGGGGAGATGACAAGCTTTTCCGTACACGAGCTTATAAGGTGTACACCCGATGGGGGTCTTAAAAGCGGTACGGAAAGCCCATAAAGCGTCATCTAATTTGTCCTCCCATTTAGCTCGATGCTCACCTACGGTACGTTCAAGAATTCTTTTTAAGCCACGATTGGACACCTCCACTTGACCACTTGTTTGAGGGTGATACGAGGTAGAAAGCTTATGTTTTACACCATATTTTTCCATAACTTTGGAAAATTGATCATTGCAAAAATGTGTACCTCGATCACTGATTATGGCCCGAGGGGTTCCAAATCGGGAGAATAATTGTTTCAAGAATTTTACCACAACTCGGGCGTCATTCGTGGGTAAAGCTTTGGCTTCCACCCATTTTGACACATAATCGACGGCCACGAGTATATACTTGTTCCCTCGTGAAGACGGGAACGGCCCCATAAAGTCTATGCCCCAAACGTCAAAGATTTCACAAATTTGGATGGAATTTTGAGGCATTTCATCCCTTTGTGATATTTTTCCTTGGCGTTGACATGAGTCACAATTTTTGACCATGTCATGGGCATCACGATAGATCGTGGGCCAAAAGAATCCAGAATCGAAGACTTTCTTGGCGGTGTAGTTCGGGCCATGATGTCCTCCGGTGGGACCATGGTGACAAGCTTCTAGAATATCCATAGCTTCTTTCCCGTCCACACACCGCCTAATAATTTGATCAGCACAGATTCTAAATTATGAACTAAGTTTGACTTTAATGAACTTACAACTAATTCTATTGATTTATTATGATATATTAAGGTGTAATAAGGTTATATTAAGCTATGCTAACAACTTTTAAGCTAATAAAATGAATTAAGCAATCCTAATTCCTAACAGTTAACTGTTTAAGGAAATTTAAAAGAGATTTTGACTTTTAACTAAATAATGACTGGTTTTTAATGATGAGATGAGTTATTTAGACCTAATGAGACATGAATCAAATAAAAACAACAACTATAACAACGTATAATACAGTGATGCAATCAAATCCAAACACCCTTTATCAAGCTTGTTAAAAAGCTTTTCAAAGCAAATGAATGATTTAGATCATGAAATTGATTGCAGACCTGATATTATCACTAAATAAGACTAAATAAGCTTTAAACAACAACCATAACAACATAAAACTCACTAATGATCATTATGCAATTAAAACTGTGAAAAATGAGATTTTTATCAACTATGAATTAAAAAGAACAAGTGACTGGTTTTATGGTTTAATTATGTTTAAATATAACTAATAAACATTAACAAACAGAAATTTAAACTAATGAGCAACTCTAATGTTGAAATGCCAAAATGGATCAAACTGCTTACAAATGGGATTCCAAGTAAAGCTGAGAACTGAGTCACACAAACACAGCCTATAGCTTCCCAAGAAGCACTAATCCCAAGGCAATCCAGAATTCACCTTGCTCCTTGCATCTTTCTTCATTTCTCATGATTTTTGATTTATGACTGATTTTTCTTGTATTTTTTTTGTATTTTTGCTTTTTATAACTAGAGCTGATTTTAAGGTATCTAATAGCTTTTATAAGCTATCTTAGGAGCTTATGTGACTTATAAGTCCAAGACAACAAATGATTAACAACATTCATCATTCATGAGATTTTTTAAACTTGAAAAATTGCATAACTTGAAAACAGAACTTGAAACTTGAAATTGATGTTAACCAAGGTTTTATTTCACATTAATAACTTGAAATACAGAGCTTAAAGCTTAAACAAACACTGGAATTTTAAATTTTATAAAAACGACATAAGCTAAATTATATTTAAAACTAGATAGATTCTCCATTGCTTCTTTCTCTTTCTTTATAGACTTGTTGAGACTCCCACATGCTTCTGAAACTTTCCCACTTTAAATCTTAGCCATTGATCGAGTCAAACTCATCTCAGCCTTCAAATCTGTTTTTGGCGCCAAAATTGATAATAGTGGATTGAGGCAGGTTCAGAGCAATTAAAGAACTTTGGGATGTTGTGGAGGTGTAAGGGACAAGAAAGGTGAAGTTTTCATGGGTTTGGTGTGATGTGGAAGAAAAAGCAGGTTTGAGAGTGTAACAGTAATACGTCTATGGTGGGGAAGCATTAAATGGTTGTGGGCTGGTTTACAGGTGGAAAGGGGATGGTATACAGGTGGAGATGGTGAGGTGGAGTGAAAAACAAGTGGTGAAAAACCACTTGGTTTTGGTTTAACAGGTGGTAGGAGAGACAGTGTATAGTGAAGGCGGGTTTAATTTAAACACTGGTTTTGGGTTTAGGATATTATAAGTGGGGGTCCAAAATGGGGGTCATGTGCATAGGTGGGGTTCTTTTTGTTTTGGTGGTTCTAAATACACAAAAGGGTCTTGATGGTTTTAGTTAAGTATAAGGACCAAAGTTGTAAATCTGCCAAACTTGAGGGACCAATCTGTAATTCTCCAAAAGTTTATACAAGGACCAAACCTGCCATAAATGAATAGTACAAGGACCAAGGTTGATTATTTTCCATTTTTTAAATTATCCAAGGACCATTTTTGACAATTTCAAAACTTGAGGGACCTAAGTTGTAATTTTCCAATTTTGATTTCAAGGACCAATTTTGACAACTTAAGAATCCCTAAGGACCTTTTGCGATATTTTACAAGTTTTGGAATGACCAGTGGACTGCTTTTGACAAATTTTCAAACTTGGGGAACTAAAACCTGCAAATTATGCAAACTTGAGACGCTTTTCACCGGATTTTGATGTTTTTGCATTTAAAACACATAAAACACTTGTTTGTGATATTTTTATCATTTTGATGTGTTTCTGAGTGTTTTCAGATGTTTTTGCAGTCTAGACAGTATAAAAATGATGAGTATTTAGACACTCATCAATCCCCCACACTAAGATATTGCTAGTCCCTAGCAATGATTTAAGAAAAATTAATGGATTTTATCTCTTTACCAAAAGCCATTACTTCTGGAGTAGCCAATTGTTTTGATTCAAGTAAGAACCTTGGTACACTGATAACCAAATGATTTTGAGCAAATCACCAGCTTTCAACGGTTTTGATTTGTCTTTACCAGAAGCCGTTTGCTTCTGGACTAGCCAACTCTTAGATAAATTATCAATATTATCTTTGGTGAGCCGATTACCAATTATGGATTTTCAACTGCCTTTACCACAAGCCATAAACTTGCGGGCTAGCCAACTTTTCACTAATTAAAGATATGGTGAGCTGAATACCATACAATTTTGGGCAAATTGCAAGCCGTCAACGGATTTGAGATATCTTTACCAAGAGCCGTTTGCTCCTGGATTAGCCAATCCTTTTTTTATTAGGCAAGGCGGACTGATAACCATAATCTGAGTAAGTGAAAAACACTTACTCCAAAAAAAAATTTGGCCAAAAACGGGGGAATTGGGTGGAATAATTACATGATAAAATTCGTGAGAATTCCCCCCCACACTTAGAAATGAATATTGCCCTCAA
Organism: Chrysanthemum makinoi; assembly: GCA_910596185.1. NCBI lineage: Eukaryota > Viridiplantae > Streptophyta > Magnoliopsida > Asterales > Asteraceae > Chrysanthemum > Chrysanthemum makinoi. The sequence continues at coordinate 4,631,467 of OU343216.1, read as the reverse complement.
TATTCAAAGTACCGGCGGTTATGCCGAAACATAGAATATAAAAGGGAAATACTACGGCCTTTATTTTGTTTTTGATATATACACATTTTTTTTTTAATATAATTATATACAACATTGTGGGGAAACTCCCCCACACTAGGGTGGTAGAAAGGGGATAAGAAGACAGAAACATGGGTGAAAACCCATATGGTGTGTGCTACTGTTTTTGATTCCCGAGTCACTAGCTTGACTCGATCCCCGCATTCATTGGTTCATGGGGAATGTTTGAAGATCCGGGACAATCACGGGTGGAATGTCCTCTCCAAAGTAATGCTTTAATCGATGACCATTTACTTTAAAATTTTGACCATCAGGCTGAGATAACTCAATGGTGCCATAAGGATAAACCTTAGTGATAGTAAATGGAGCAGACCAACGGGACTTAAGCTTTCCCGAGAAAATCTTCAATCTAGAATTGAAAAGAAGGACTCGATCACCAACGTTGAAAACGCGGTTCTTGATTTTAGAGTCATGAATCTTCTTTGTCTTTTGTTTATAGATCAAAGAGTTCTCGTATGCTTGATCACGGAGTTCATTTAGTTCATTCATTTGAACTTTTCTATGATCACCAGCTGTCTCAGATATCGAAGTTTGCATGTTTTAAGGCCCAGTAAGCCTTGTGCTCTAGTTCAATCGGAAGATGACATGCCTTTCCGTACACTAGCTTGTATGGAGTACACCCGATAGGTGTTTTATAAGCTGTACAGAAGGCCCAGAGTGCGTCATCTAGCTTATCCGACCAAGAGGCACGGTTTTCGCCAACCGTCCTCTCTAGAATTCTTTTAATCCCCCGGTTGGAAACTTCCACTTGCCCACTAGTTTGGGGGTGGTACGCAGTAGAGAGACGGTGAGTTACACCATACTTCTGCATGACTCTTTCAAACTGGTCATTGCAGAAATGCGTACCACGATCACTGATTATGGCTCGTGGAGTTCCAAACCTAGCAAAGAGAGATTTCAAGAATTTCACAACAACTCGGGCATCGTTGGTAGGTAAAGCCTTAGCTTCAACCCATTTTGACAAATAGTCAACGGCCACGAGTATGTACTTATTACCGCGAGAAGAAGGAAATGGCCCCATAAAGTCAATGCCCCAGATGTCAAAAATCTCACACACTTGAATGGCGTTTTGCGGCATTTCATTCCTTTGTGAGATATTCCCGTGACGTTGACAAGCATCACAGGCTTTGACAAATTCATGGGCATCCTTGTAGATAGTGGGCCAATAAAACCCGGAATCAAACACCTTTTTGGCGGTGTAGTTTGGATTATGATGGCCCCCAGTGGGTCCAAAGATGGCAAGCTTTGAGAATGTCAAGAGCTTCTTGTCCATAAACACACCGTCGGATGACTTGATCCGCACAGATTTTGAATAAGAAAGGGTCGTCCCAGAAATAATGTTTAACATCCTTGAAGAATTTATTCTTCTGTTGGGTCGACATCCCTTTCACAATGAAGTTACCCGCATGGTAATTTGCGAAGTCAGCAAACCATGGGGTAGAAGAGTTTCCACGAAAAGAAACCGCATTGAGTGTCTCGAGAGGAAATGTTTCATTTATTTCTTTTTTCTCGAAAACATCTTGGTGAGGGTTTTCTAATCTGGACAGATGATCGCCAGCCTGTGTTCTCAGCTCCTTTTATCACGTATGATGATATCAAATTTCTGGAGGAGGAGAACCCAACGGAGCAATCTCGGCTTTGCATCTTGTTTTGCAAAGAGATATTTAAGAGCCGAGTGATCCGTATACACTACACATTTGGTCAAGATTAAGTATGGCCGAAACTTCTCAAATGCATACACCACGGCTAATAGCTCTTTTTCCGTGGTGGTGTAATGGGTTTGAGCTTCAGTCATAGTCTTACTTGCGTAGTGAATAGGCTAAAAATGCTTAGCTCTACGTTGCCCTAAGACTGCACCGATAGCAAAATCACTTGCATCGCACATGAGTTCAAAGGGTAAATCCCATCAGGAGCAACGAATGGGTGCTTCAAAGCTTTTTCTTCAATGTTTCAAAAGCTATGATGCACTCGGGTGAGAAGATAAAAGGAGCATCCTTTTCAAGAAGATGGGTCATAGGCCGGGCGATTTTAGAGAAATCTTGTATAAATCTACGATAGAAACCGGCATGACCTAAAAAACTCCTAATACCTTTGACGGTAGTAGGATGAGGCAGTTTAGCAATAACATCGACTTTTGCTCTATCTACCTCAATCCCATTTTTTGAAATCTTATGGCCAAGGACTATGCCTTCTTTGACCATAAAGTGGCTTTTCTCCCAGTTTAAACAAAGATTGGTGTCTTCACACCGTTTGAGAATTTTATCTAGATGGGAGAGACATGTTTGAAACGAATCCCCAATGACCGAGAAGTCATCCATAAACACCTCCATTGTTTCCCCGATCATGTCGTGGAAAATGGCCATTATACATCGTTGGAACGCGCAGAGCATTACATAGGCCAAAAGGCATACGCCTCAGTAGGCAAAAGTTCCGTATGGCAGTGTGAATGTAGTTTTATCTTGATCCTTTGGATCAATGGGGATCTGAAAGTACCCCGAGAAACCATCAAGGAAACAATAGTATTCATTCCCTGCTAATCTCTCAAGCATTTGGTCCATAAAGGGTAGAGGAAAATGGTCTTTACGGGTAGCGTCATTCAACTTACGATAGTCAATGCAAACACGCCATCCCGTAACCAATCGAGTTGGAATTAACTCGTTATCTTCATTTGTGATAACAGTTATGCCACCCTTTTTAGGAACACAATGAATTGGGCTAACCCAAGGACTATCTGAGATAGGGTAAATCAATCCTGCATCAAGAAGTTTGAGAACCTCTTGTTTGATAACATCATGGATTTTTGGATTTACTCTTCTCTGATGTTGAACTGCTGGTTTGAAGTCATCCTCCATCAAGATTTTGTGAGTACAAAACTCAGGGTTGATACCCTTAATGTCGGAGAGTTTCCAAGCAATTGCTTGCTTGTGCGACTTCAAGATCTTTATGAGAGCAGACTTTTCATCTTTACTCAAATCTCTAGCAATAATGACTGGTAATTTATCATCACCTTCAAGAAATGCATACTCGAGATGAGGAGGTAAGTCCTTAAGCTCAACCTCAGGAAATTCTTCAGTTTTCTTAACTAACTTGATTTCCTTGTTATGAAGTTCGACGGGAGGGAGTGAAAATGATGATGGATCATCATTAAGCAATTTCTCAATGAGAAGTATGTCCCCCTCAATGTCGATGGGAGCGTGATCAATTTCCCATGGAACAGAATCACTAGATAAGTAAGCTTCAATCTCTTCTAAGATGAAGTCACTTTCCTCAAATGGGGTAAGAGAAGGAGTAGAATTGGCGATGATGGGTTGAGATGAATGAGTGAGATTATCACTCGAAGAATTATGATCATAACCAAGAACTTCTTGAGAGTACTCTTCAGAAGCAACATCAATGATATCTATTCGGTTAACCGACTCAGAATCATAGTTTGCAGAGTACCTCGAAGTTTGATCAAGGTTAAAAGTGACAGCTTCATTACCAACACGTAATGTGATTTCTTGTTCAAATACATCTATGAGAGCACGGCCCGTTCTCATGAATCCTCGACCAACAATGAGAGGAACCCGATGATCGGCATCAAAATCGACAACCACGAAGTCAGCTGGAAAATGGAACTTTCCTACTTTCACAAATACGTCCTCGGCAATGCCAAGAGGACGGAAAGTTTCTTCCAAACTGAATAAGGCATCAGGTTGATGCTTGCACCAAGATCTGCTAGGGCAAAGCATTCAACCATTCCTGGAAATACACAAGGTAAGAGAAATTTTCCAGAATCTCCAAGCTTTTCTAGAAGCTTCTTCAGATAACTGCCGAAAGCGCCTCGTTAAGAGGAGTTTTAGCCATTTCAAACAGCTTTTCCTTGTTGCTTAACATGTGTTTGAGAGTTGATGCAAACTTGGGCATCAGAATGATAGCATCCGCAAAGCTTATGTCAAAATGTAGCTCTTGGAAAATTTGAAAAAATTTGTCCATTTGATGATTAGCTTTTTCACGAGCTTTTGCTCATTCAAACGTGATGGGTAAGGAATAGAAGATTTGGATTTGGTATTTTCAACGAGAGCTACAGGTGGTTCAAAAACAACTCCCGGATTAGACTTGGGTTTCTGGACAACTTGAGGCTGGACATCATTGGTTCCTCCGTTATTAACAGGAAGTTCCTTGATAACTTGACTCATTTCTCCTAGTGGAGGAGGCATTGGAGTCGAAGGTCCATTGTGTGTCCTAGGTTCACTTTCCACTACCTTAGGGAGAGAAGAAGAAGAGGTAGTAGGAATAGCGGGTCCATTGTATGAAACACCACTTCTGGTTGTGATCGCCTTTGCATTTCCCCTCGGGTTAGCGATCGTGTTGCTCGGAAGTTTTCCTGAGCCCGAGGGTTGATCATTTAAAGACTTTTTGAGATCGCAATCTGGCGACCAACAACCTGTTCATTTCATCTTGGGATTTCATGAACTACTTTAATAACTCATCGATGATGGTACTGGAGGATGTGGAGGGAAATTCTGAGGTCGGATGTTTTGATTATGACCTTGTTGTTGAAAATTCCCTTGATTAGGATTCACATTCCCCTGAAACTGATTCCCTCGATTGAAATTGTTTTGATGAAGGTTCCCTTGTTGTTGGAAACCTTGATTGGGTCCCGGATAGAAATTACCTTGGTTTTGATAACCTTGGTTCATTCTAGGTTGATTCTGGTTCTGGTTAGGATTCTGGTTAAAACCGGTGGTGCCCGATAAGTGTTAGCACGGTAGTTTGGTTCATTCTGAGGACGGTATTGATTACCTCCTTGATTTGATGTACCGGCTATAGCATTAGCTTCAAACGGACTACCATCGGTGGCGCATAGTTGTAGTATGCATGAGGACCACCACAAGTAACACAAACTTCAACTTTCTTCACTTCACCATGTGATGGTGTTTGAGTGAAGGTGACTTTCTTTTGGTTAGCAAGAACCAAAGCCTGAACAATATCTGTGAGTTTATCAATCTTAGCATTGGTGCTAGATGTACTCACAGGAGATGAAGTAGAAGGTCCGGCATTAGACTGAGTCTGATATGCCTTTGTGCGGAAAGAACGGACCTGGGACTTGTTTTCAATGATTTGTAAGGCTTCTTTTGTGGTTTTGCTAAGGAAATTACCTCCCGCGAAGGCATTCAAAGAGTCTTGGTCAACTTGTCTCAAACCATTGTAGAAAGTATCCATTTGCATTAATTCGGTAAAACCATGATGCGGACACTTGCGGAGCAATTCTTTGTAACGATCCCATGCCTCCCCGAATGATTCATCAAATCTCTGAGAAAATTTCATTATCTCATTCTTAAGACTTGTAGTTCGGGATGGAGGATAGAATTCGTTGACAAACTTGGTAACTAGATCCTCCCATGTCTCAATGGAACGAGGGGGTTGTTTCTCAAGCCAATTCCGGGCTTGTCCCTCTAGAGAAAATGGGAACCGAAGAAGCTTGATAGCTTCATGTGGGACATTCTTGTACTTGATGGTAGATGCAATCTTGTTAAACCATCGAATGTGTGCATGAGGATCATCCCAAAACCATAGAATTGGCTTTGGGTTACAAGATTAAGTAACCCGGTTTTGAGCTCAAAAGTATCGCCACAATGGCGGGACAACAATGGCATCTCCGTAACCCTCGATGGGTGCTTGGAGAAGCTCATTCATGGGTTTGTCTTCTGCCATTTCGACAGAAGGTGGTGGTGGTAGACGCCTCAGCACACGGTTGAAGGAGCTGAACGCCCCTACGCCTACGAGGAATCTTTACAAGTTCTGAAAGCGGACTTGTAGAACTGGAAGAACGAGTGCGCATGCACTAAGTATAAAAATCAATTTTTCAAAACAAATGCGAGGCAAAACGACAAGTGAACTTAACCAATAATCACAAATGAAATGGCTGCTTTGAAAAAGGTACACCAAATCACAAGGACACAAAGGCAAGTTTTAAATCTGATGTTCGGGAACTTATTATGGTCACACCCCCAGTTAGTAGGTGTACCGCCTTGATTTGCGGTGGTTGATTTTTATGTATATATTAAGTACCACTGAAAAGACGTAGGTAATGATTTGTGCAAAGGGGTTTAAAACTTTTGGAAAATATTTTTGATATCGTCCCGTTTAACCAAATCGTATTTCTTTAAGAATCACCTTAAAAGAAACACAAGCTAGAAAACGTTACGATTGTTTTGTTGTTTTATATTGTTTTTGGGTTTTTAACACTTTAGGAAAAGTGTTAATGAACTTTTTGATTATGATAACTTTACAAAAAAACTTTTTACAAACTGTGGTATATGTGCAAGTACGGGTCTGAAAAATGCTTAGAACACGCTTACAGCCTCCCCGGCAGCGGCGCCAAAATTTGATCGGTGCAAAACCGTCAAGTTATCTCACACAAGCTAGCCACTTGTGAATGGCCAACCGTAAGAAACTCAAAACAGGTCAAACACCAAATGCAATTAAGATCGAGGAATATAGGGATTCCGGGTCGTTAAGTCCCACGGAGGATGAATTGGTGTATAAACACTTGATCAGATGATAGAATGATCACTAAGGATAGTGATCAGGAAGGATATTGATGGAAAATTACCTAAAGAAAAGATTTATAAATTACAGCGACTTAAATGCAAATTAAAAGAAATAAAAGATAAAATATATTAAATAAACGCTATCACTATTTTTACAATGATGTTTTTGTGATTTTATAAAATAAAATAACTTAAATAAACTATTTTAACTAAAATGTAAACTTAAATTATCTAAAAACTTGACTTAAAATGAAAACGAGCGTTATTTCTAAAAATTACGCGAGTGCGCAAGCAAAAACGTAAAAATTGTGAAATAAAAGGCCTACGAATGTAAAAACAATTTTATTACGTACTATATGACAAAAGAAAATTTTAGAAAAAAGATTTATATTTTTTAGACTTTTATATTTTTTATTATGAATTAAATAAGATTTTACACTAATTAAATGTTTAAAAATACTAAAACTATTTGGAAAAATCTGAAACTTTTTTATAAAATACTTAATACTAATACAATTTTATAAAAAATACAAAAACTGAAAAAACTAGTTCGAATAAGCTAGAAATAAGCTAAATTGATTGTATAAGCTAAAGAGACAAAAGGTGGTTATATGTTTGGTTGTGCAAAATATGAACGAGACAAGTCCCAAGGGCAATTGGTATCCAGGTACCCTTCTAACATGCTCCTAAGGGGGAGGTCTCAGGTTCGAGCCTGCCTACCCCCTTTTTGCTAAACATTTTTTTTTAGATTTTTATTTTACACACTTATTAAGCACAAGAAAATAAGCACTTTTTATAACTATGACTTTTTATGAAACTGATTAATAAGCTCAGTATTGAGCTTATTGTCTCAACAGTTAACAAAAGAAAATGGAAAAAGCATAAGTTAAGCTAAAATGCTATTAAGCTAGTAAATAAGCACAACTACAATGGAAATAAGCTAATGGACTGATGATAAGCTAATATTAAAACTGAATAAGCAACTTGACTATAATTAAGCACTGATTAAGTTATAAATAAGCACAAGTTACCACTGTTACACAGTACACCCTTTTAAATCACTAGGCACCTTCTAGCTACTATTTAAGCACTTGAATAAGCTCAGAAATGAAAATAAGCAATTGAACAAGCAAGTTGACCAAGTAAACTATCCAAAAAGCTGAATTACAAAGATTGGCTTTCACAAATCAGCTTGTGAGAAGCTTTTGAAAAATTGGAAAACACTGACTAACTGGTTTGAACTAGATAAAATGGACAAAACTAGAATCTATGAGCAGGCCTATTTAATAAGCTAGAAATTGGAAAGTAAACACTGGACTAAAGAAATGAGTAGGTTATCTTTCTAGAAAGCTAAATTATATAAGCTAATACTTATTAATAAGCTCTGTAAGGGCTTATGAATCTAGATAGCTAATCTGTGTGCACATGGGGCATTTCTTTGGAAAAGGCCTTGAAAGAATCTAATAAATAAGCTATATATAAGCTGAGTAAAAGTAAAATACTATTTTTCTAATTAAATTTAGCAACAAAATTTTAATATTCCAAAAGGATATAATCTAGTTCTTAGTATTAAGCACACACTAAAATTATGAATTTTATTCAAAAACTGACTTAAGTAAAATTTGACTTTCTAAATTATGAACTAAGTTTGACTTTAATGAACTTACAACTGATTCTATTGATTTATTATGATATATTAAGGTGTAATAAGGTTATATTAAGCTATGCTAACAACTTTTAAGCTAATAAAATGAATTAAGCAATCCTAATTCCTAACAGTTAACTGTTTAAGGAAATTTAAAAGAGATTTTGACTTTTAACTAAATAATGACTGGTTTTTAATGATGAGATGAGTTATTTAGACCTAATGAGACATGAATCAAATAAAAACAACAGCTATAACAACCTATAATACAGTGATGCAATCAAATCCAAACACCCTTTATCAAGCTTGTTAAAAAGCTTTTCAAAGCAAATGAATGATTTAGATCATGAAATTGATTGCAGACCTGATATTATCACTAAATAAGACTAAATAAGCTTTAAACAACAACCATAACAACATAAAACTCACTAATGATCCTTATGCAATTAAAACTGTGAAAAATGAGATTTTTATCAACTATGAATTAAAAAGAACAAGTGACTGGTTTTATGGTATAATTATGTTTAAATATAACTAATAAACATTAACAAACAGAAATTTAAACTAATGAGCAATTCTAATGTTGAAATGCCAAAATGGATCAAACTGCTTACAAATGGGATTCCAAGTAAAACTGAGAAATGAGTCACACAAACACAGCCTATAGCTTCCCAAGAAGCACTAATCCCAAGGCAATCCAGAATTCACCTTGCTCCTTGCATCTTTCTTCATTTCTCATGATTTTTGATTTATGACTGATTTTTCTTGTATTTTTTTTGTATTTTTGCTTTTTATAACTAGAGCTGATTTTAAGGTATCTAATAGCTTTTATAAGCTATCTTAGGAGCTTATGTGACTTATAAGTCCAAGACAACAAATGATTAACAACATTCATCATTCATGAGATTTTTTAAACTTGAAAAATTGCATAACTTGAAAACAGAACTTGAAACTTGAAATTGAAGTTAACAAAGGTTTTATTTCACATTAATAACTTGAAATACAGAGCTTAAAGCTTAAACAAACACTGGAATTTTAAATTTTATAAAAACGACATAAGCTAAATTATATTTAAAACTAGATAGATTCTCCATTGCTTCTTTCTCTTTCTTTATAGACTTGTTGAGACTCCCACATGCTTCTGAAACTTTCCCACTTTAAATCTTAGCCATTGGATGAGTCAAACTCATCTCAGCCTTCAAATCTGTTTTTGGTGCCAAAATTGATAATAGTGGATTGAGGCAGGTTCAGAGCAATTAAAGAACTTTGGGATGTTGTGGAGGTGTAAGGGACAAGAAAGGTGAAGTTTTCATGGGTTTGGTGTGATGTGGAAGAAAAAGCAGGTTTGAGAGTGTAACAGTAATACGTCTATGGTGGGGAAGCATTAAATGGTTGTGGGCTGGTTTACAGGTGGAAAGGGATGGTATACGGTGGAGATGGTGAGGTGGAGTGAAAAACAAGTGGTGAAAAACCACCGGTTTTGGTTTAACAGTGGTGGAGAGACAGTGTACAGTGAAGGCGGGTTTAATTTAAACACCGGTTTTGGGTTTAGGATATTATAAGTGGGGGTCCAAAATGGGGGTCACGGTGCATAGGGCTGGGGTTCTTTTGTTTTAAGGTGGTTCTAAATACACAAAAGGGTCTTGATGGTTTTAGTTAAGTATAAGGACCAAAGTTGTAAATCTGCCAAACTTGAGGGACCAATCTGTAATTCTCCAAAAGTTTATACAAGGACCAAACCTGCCATAAATGAATAGTACAAGGACCAAGGTTGATTATTTTCCATTTTTTAAATTATCCAAGGACCATTTTTGACAATTTCAAAACTTGAGGGACCTAAGTTGTAATTTTCCAATTTTTGATTTCAAGGACCAATTTTTACAACTTAAGAATCCCTAAGGACCTTTTGTGACATTTTACAAGTTTTGGAATGACCAGGGACTGTTTTTGACAAATTTTCAAATTTGGGGAACTAAAACTGCAAATTATGCAAACTTGAGACGTTTTTCACCAGATTTTGATGTTTTTGCATTTAAAACACATAAAACACTTGTTTGTGATATTTTTATCATTTTGATGTGTTTCTGAGTGTTTTCAGATGTTTTTGCAGTCTAGACAGTATAAAAATGATGAGTATTTAGACACTCATCAATTACCATTTATGGATTTCCGCAGCCGTTACCACAAGCCATAATCCTGTGGGCTAGTCAACTCTTGTGTCAGAAAGACATGGTGAGATGAAAACCATTAGTTGTGTGGTTATTAACCAACACCAAAACCTGCAAGCAAGAAAGAGTAGAAACTGAACACAGACAGGTTAGAGCTTTTTTTTTTTTTTTTTTTTTTAATCACTAAAAGAAATAACACGATTTTTTTTTAATAAAATATAAAATAAAGAAAAAAAATAAATAACCAATACATGGAAAATAAACCATCAAGCATCAGTAGAAACCAAAGATGCTGATAGTGTCAAGGGAAACACTAAGCCTCCCCTTAGGCTTATGAGGATCCAACATCTGCAAAAATGGTTAGAAGACAAATATACAACAATAAGCCTCCCCTTAGGCTTAGGCCTCCCTCAATCAATGTACCTGACAAAGATTATTGTTCTTGGGTACCCAGAATGAACCTTTTCTTTGAGTTTTCCAAGAATAACCTTTTGAGGACTTAACAGCAGTTGCCACTCCAACTCCACCATGTGCCATATTCATATGAGATACATAAGGTGTATAGGACTGAAAATAAGAACTAGTAGGTCTATAGGGCCTAAGTCTAGCATTACTGCTCCACCAACCAGTAGTAACTGGTGAAGAATATCCTCCACCAGAGGGAACTGGAAAATGCCTATTAAGCCTTTCGCCAGAAACAGATGCATACACCTTTGGCTTACCAAGAGAAACCGGTTTACCCTGCTCCCACATGTGCAGATTTGGGAACAAATGGAGGAATACTAGCAACATTAGTCCATGTGGGTCTAGAAGTCTTATGGCCAGAGAAAACACCCATCCTTTTCTCATGATAATCACAGTCTTTAATAAGATGGAGTTTACTACCACACACAAAACAAGATTTCTTCTTAAAAGACTTATTCTTAACACAACTTTGTTTATTACGTTTAAACTTATCATAAACAGTACTAGAAGCAAAATTGTGTTTAATAGAATAAGTAATTAGTTTTGTTTTGGGCTCAGCAATATTGGGCTCAGCATCAGCTACTTTGGACATGGGTGTGGTCTTGGGTGTCTGCCTAGATGAGTCAGAATTTTCACTTGAATCACATGAGGCATAGTCAGTGGCCTTTAGGTCTGATGACTTGTCACCTTTAGAACAGGAAATAGAGTCATTAGTTTTGCTACTAAGGTCTGGCAAGTCACTTGACTTTTTGCCATATAAATGGTGTGATCCATCAAAGTCAACTGTAATAGAAAGGTCAACAGGCATAAACTCTCCTCTAATAGGACCGTGGATAGCATGTAATTCACCTTCTTTTACATAATTAGCTAAGCCTGCTGGTGTAGTTTTACGTCCATCATACCTAGCTTCTAATCCTACATACTGTTTAAAACCTAAACCAATTGCAGAGGTCTCAGATTGACTACTATATATCTCTCTAGCTAAATTTTTTCCTGAAATTAACCATTCTTTATGTCTAGCTATTTCCTCATCTAGTTTCTCTTGTAGCACTTGATTTTCAGAAACTACCTTAACTCTTTCTTTCTCAGAATATTTTAACTCATTTTGAGCATTAGTTAGATCTCTTTCTAACACTCTTATCTTTTCTTCATAAGCCAACTGGTTCTTTTGAAACCACACTTTTGTCTTTCTAATGTTTTTAAAGCCTGTTTATAAGCTTCAACTTCTACAAAGCATTCATTATATTTAGGTTTCAAAATATCATAAGCTTCTTTGAGTTCATTGTATTTTTCACGACAACCAAACAAACAGTTTTGTACCTGAGAGATGCCCATGAATGCAAAGTGTGGACGGCAAGTTCTTCAAAGATAACCTGCAGCATCAACTTCCTTGCTCATCTTCTTGAATTCAGCCTTTCCACCATACCTTTCTTTGATTGCATCCCATATAAGACTTGCATCATCCATATAACGAAAATCTGCTACATGATCAACAGGAATAGATTTAAGCAAAGTAGTTCTGGCCTTTGACTCTCTTTGTACAGCAATGTGTTCATCTGTAGTCGTTGGAGGATGAAAAAAGAGATTTCCATCGCGATCACATCCAATCCTTTTCAAACTGTTGCCATTTTGGATCACCTTCCAGATATTCATATCATTATTTTTGATCCAGTGTTCCATCTTCTTAGCCCAAACATCGTACTCATCATCCATCAAATAAGGAAACATAATATAACTATTGTTATCAAATTCTGCCATTTAAAATATGTAAATTGATCGAATCTTACTGTACCACACACTGATATCGACTCAACTTTAGCAATTTATCACCAAGAAAAACGTTCAACAGCAGCAGTAAAGTTCCAAAGAAAACCTTATGCGCTTCAGAAACAAGTAAAATATTGGAGACCAAACTTTCGTTGACCGGTATTCCTCGGACCAAAATAATACCATGTGCACCAATCACCAAAAATACTGAACCAATATGCGAATTAAAGAAGCAGTAGCCAATCAAAAATCACTTCCACCGTAACAACGATACACCACACCTCAGTGAATCCTATCTCAACGTGAGAACAATCAAAAGCAGTGGCCAAACAAGTAATATCACGTGAGCTTCAGTAGAAACAAAACAATAAGTTGACCAATCAAAATAAAGAGAACACCATTACAACCTTCGACCAATCAGGTACCAAATCCCACGTGCACAACAATTAAATTTCACCCAATTAACACTTCAGCAGGAATGAAATAATGCGAGACCCACCTTGTATCAATTTACCAATCAAATGAATTGAGAGACCAATTGATTCACGTTACCAGTAAATGTGTGACCCACGCACAATTATGATCGAAGGAACCACAGTGACCAATTTAATGTGAGAATAGCAGCCCCACATATCAATTAAATGAAGCCCACATATGCCACTGGTATATTTCGAAGCATAAATTGAATTCAACAATTGTATAGTGATACCCACTGACATGATAACCAATCAGATCCGAATAATTTTGCATGACATCATCATCTATGAATTGAATAGCAATTAGGGACCAATGAAATAAAAGATCAATATACACTTACAATAAACCCACGTGCAATTGTCTTGTACGATTTAGGAACTAACGCCAATCCGTCAATTGGTGAAGCCAATCAGATATGCCTCGAACCCCTTTTCACCATTGCATCTATTCGATCGATCGCTCTTTCTATTCTTTTCCCCACCGCAATAGAAACACCTTATAAACCCTAGATCGAGAGCCACCTGCTCTTATACCAATTGTTGAAACCAAGATCCGGACTCAACTAGGGTATAATAACAATGATTGAACAGATGCACATCGGATAATAATTAACACAATCAAAGTTACCAACAAGGTTTTTCTAATAAAACAATGATCCTCTATAGATCTTTTTCACTCTCTTCTCGATGTTTTCCCTGGAATATTTTCTCCATTCTAGTGTTATTAAATACAAAAGACATCAGTTCCTTTTATACACAAGGAACCCTAAATAAAACAATAATATAAAATAAATGCATATCCCTGCCTAAAATAGCTCATGCATATCCTAACAAACTAATATTGATTGACTATATCAGTAGAAATACTATAGAATACGCGGAATACTATCTCCGCAGAAACCATCTACACGGCTTCACTACTTCAGCAAAATTATATCTTCAGCAGATTCCACACTACTTAGAATCCTCAAATAGTAATTTCAAAGATTAATTCATACTTCACAGAATTCCCAACAATCCTCCCCTAAACTGGAATTTGACTTGGTTAAGTTCTAGTTTCCTAATAGATCTCTAACACTTCAAAACAAGAGGATTGTACTCGAACATCAGCAGCAAAGAATCAAAACAATTACATCTCTATGAGGACAAACTTTGAAAATCCAATCTTTGCAAAGAACAAATGACAAAATGTACATCAAACATATTAGTTTCATACTATTCTCATCACAACCAGGTGTGTTAACACCGTGAGAGGTGAATCATTGAAAATAATGGATTTGATGTCTCTTTACCAATAGCCATTACTACTGGAGTAGCCAAATGTTTAAGTTCGAAAACCATGGTACACTAATAACCATCTGATTTATTAGCAAATCAGCAACCATGAACGGATTTGATATGTCTTTACCGTAGCCGTTTGCTCGTGACTAGCCAATGTTTGGTGTGTGAAACCAGGGTACATTGATAACCCTCTGATTTTTAGTAAATCAGCAACTATCAACGGAATTAAGATGTCTTTACCAAAAACCGTTTGCTTTTGGACTAGCCAACTCTTTGATGGAATGCCGTCATCATCATGGTGAGTTGATTACCATTTATGGATTTCCGCAGCCTTTACCACAAGCCATAATCCCGTGGGCTAGTCAACTCTTGTGTCAGAAAGACATGGTGAGATGAAAACCATTAGCTGTGTGGTAATTAACCAACACCAAAACCTGCAAGCAAGAAAGAGTAGAAACGAACACGACAGGTTAGAGCTTTTTTTAATCACTAAAAGAAATAACACGATTTTTTTTTAATAAAATATAAAATAAAGAAAAAAAATAAATAACCAATACATGGAAAATAAACCATCAAGCATCAGTAGAAACCAAAGACAGTGATAGTGTCAGCGGAAACACTAAGCCTCCCCTTAGGCGTATGAGGATCCAACATCTGCAAAAATGGTTAGAAGACAAATATACAACAATAAGCCTCCCCTTAGGCTTAGGCCTCCCCTCAATCAATGTACCTGACAAAGATTATTGTTCTTGGGTACCCAGAATGAACCTTTTCTTTGAGTTTTCCAAGAATAACCTTTTGAGGACTTAACAGCAGTTGCCACTCCAACTCCACAATGTGCCATATTCATATGAGATACATAAGGTGTATAGGACTGAAAATAAGAACTAGTAGGTCTATAGGGCCTAAGTCTAGCATTACTGTTCCACCAACCAGTAGTAACTGGTGAAGAATATCCTCCACCAGAGGGAACTGAAAAAGGCCTATTAAGCCTTTCAGCAGAAACAGATGCATACACCTTTGGCTTACCAAAGAGAAACTGGTTTACCTGCTCCCACATGTGCAGATTTGGGAACAAATGGAGGAATACTAGCAACATTAGTCCATGTGGGTCTAGAAGTCTTATGGCCAGAGAAAACACCCATCCTTTTCTCATGATAATCACAGTCTTTAATAAGATGGAGTTTACTACCACACACAAAACAAGATTTCTTCTTAAATGACTTATTCTTAACATAACTTTGTTTATTACGCTTAAACTTATCAAAACAATACTAGAAGCAAAATTGTGATTAACAGAATAAGTAACTGGCTTTGTTTTGGGCTCAGCAATATTGGGCTCAAAGATCACTACTTTGGACATGGGTGTGGTCTTGGGTGTCCGCCTAGATGAGTCAATTTTCACTTGAATCACATGAGGCATAGTCGTGGCCTTTAGGTCCGATGACTTGTCACTTTAGAACAAGAAACAGAGTCATTAGTTTTGCTACTAAGGTCTCGCAAGTCACTTGACTTTTTGCCATATAAATGGTGTGATCCATCAAAGTCAACTGTAATAGAAAGGTCAACAGGCATAAATTCTCCTCTAATAGGACCAGGGATAGCATGTAATTCACCTTCTTTTACATAATTAGCTAACTGGTGTAGTTTTACGTCCATCATACCTAGCTTCTAATCCTACATACTGTTTAAAACCTAAACCAATTGCAGAGGTCTCAGATTGACTACTATATATCTCTCTAGCTAAATTTTTTCCTGAAATTAACCATTCTTTATGTCTAGCTATTTCCTCATCTAGTTTCTCTTGTAGCACTTGATTTTCAGAAACTACCTTAACTCTCTTTCTTTCTCGAATATTTTAACTCATTTTGAGCATTAGTTAGATCTCTTTCTAACACTCTTATCTTTTCTTCATAAGCCAACTGATTCTTTTGAAACCACACTTTTTGTCTTTCTAATGTTTTTAAAGCCTGCTTATAAGCTTCAACTTCTACAAAGCATTCATTATATTTAGGTTTCAAAATATCATAAGCTTCTTTGAGTTCATTGTATTTTTCACGACAACCAAACAAACAGTTTTGTACCTGAAAGATGCCCATAAATGCAAAGTGTGGATGGCAAGTTCTTCAAAGATAACCTGCAAAGCATCAACTTCCTTGCTCATCTTCTTGAATTCAGCCTTTCCACCATACCTTTCTTTGAGTGCATCCCATATAAGACTTGCATCATCCATATAACGAAAATCTGCTACATGATCAACAGGAATAGATTTAAGCAAGGTAGTTCTGGCCTTTGACTCTCTTTGTAAAGCAATGTGTTCATCTGTAGTCGTTGGAGGATGAAAAAAGAGATTTCCATCGCAATCACATCCAGTCCTTTTCAAACTGTTGCCATTTTGGATCACCTTCCAGATATTCATATCATTATTTTTGATCCAGTGTTCCATCTTCTTAGCCCAAACATCGTACTCATCATCCATCAAATAAGGAAACATAATATAACTATTGTTATCAAATTCTGCCATTTAAAATATGTAAATTGATCGAATCTTACTGTACCACACACTGATATCGACTCAACTTTAGCAATTTATCACCAAGAAAAACGTTCAACAGCAGCAGTAAAGTTCCAGCAAAAACCTTATGCGCTTCAGCAGAAACAGTAAAATATTGGAGACCAAACTTCGTTGACCGTATTCCTCGGACCAAAATAATACCATGTGCACCAATCACCAAAATATCGAACCAATATGCGAATTAAAGAAGCAGTAGCCAATCAAAAATCACTTCCACCGTAACAACGATACACCCCACCACAGTGAATCCTATCTCAACGTGAGAACAATCAAAAGTGGCCAAACAAGTAATATCACGTGAGCTTCAAGAGAAAAAACAATAAGTTGACCAATCAAAATAAAGAGAACACCATTACAACCTTCGACCAATCAGGTACCAAATCCCACGTGCACAACAATTAAATTTCACCCAATTAACACTTCAGCAGGAATGAAATAATGCGAGACCCACCTTGTATCAATTTACCAATCAAATGAATTGAGAGACCAATTGATTCACGTTACCAAGAAATGTGTGACCCACGCACAATTATGATCGAAGGAACCACAGTGACCAATTTAATGTGAGAATAGCAGCCCCACATATCAATTAAATGAAGCCCACATATGCCAATGGTATATTTCAAGCATAAATTGAATTCAACAATTGTATAGTGATACCCACTGACATGATAACCAATCAGATCCGAATAATTTTGCATGACATCATCATCTATGAATTGAATAGCAATTAGGGACCAATGAAATAAAAGATCAATATACACTTACAATAAACCCACGTGCAATTGTCTTGTACGATTTGGGAACTAATGCCAATCCGTCAATTGGTGAAGCCAATCAGATATGCCTCGAACCCCTTTTCACCATTGCATCTATTCGATCAGACCGCTTTCTATTCTTTTCCCCATGCTGCAATAGAAACACCTTATAAACCCTAGATCGAGAGCCACCGCTCTAATACCAATTGTTAAAACCAATATCCTGACTCAACTAGGGTATAATAACAATGATTGAACAGATGCACATCGGATAATAATTAACACAATCAAAGTTACCAACAAGGTTTTTCTAATAAAACAATGATCCTCTATGGATCTTTTTCACACTCTCTTCTCGATGTTTTCCCGGAATATTTTCTCCAGTTCTAGAGTTCTTAAATACAAAAGACATCGGTTCCTTTTATACACAAGGAACCCTAAATAAAACAATAATATAAAATAAATGCATATCACTACCTAAAATAGCTCATGCATATCCTAACAAACTAATACTGATTGACTATATCAGTAGAAATACTATAGAATACGCGGAATACTATCTCCGCAGAAACCATCTACACGGCTTGTCTACTTCAGCAGAATTATATCTTCAGCAGATTCCACACTACTTCAGCATAATCCTTCAGCAGTAATTTCAGCATAATTCATACTTCACAGAATTCCCAACATGAACAACCCGAGCAAGTTTCCTGGGTGGTCCTTTGGTGGATGAGTTAGCACTAGGAGCTTCCCTCATGATGAAATGATAAATGGATAGTGAAATAGAGGCTTTTAGTTGCTGAGAATGATGTTATGAATGGTGACTTAGAGGTACTAAGAAAGGGGTTTATAAAGGAAAGGAATTGGTAAGTAAATTTAAAGCTTAAGCCACTAAGATCCTTCAAAATGCAATGATTTGCATGCACAAAAGTCAACTTCAAAGTTGCACTAATCAAGGAAGTCAATTAAGACAAGATGAAGTGTTCAAGTTAGCAAGAAAAGCTTGAAATGATTGTTTTGGCTAGGATTAGCTTAGCCTGTGCTGCAGCTTCCCACGGTTCCCTCAAGTGAGGGATCCGTCTAGGCTAAACCTAGGGATCCGGCTCTCAGCAGCCAAAAGAAAGGAAAATGATGTTTTGTAAGGTCTAGTACCTATACATCTTGAGTGTTTCAGTCTTTTTAGGTGTCTTAAATGAAATAGAACTTAGGTGATCAAGAGTAATAATTTATGTTATTTAATGATTGTCTTTTGTGGAAGGGGCTTTATGAGCACCAATGGGTGATCAAATATGACACTAAAAAATTAGAGAGTGTCAAGTGGTATTAAATGATCCTAGGGATCAGATGGTAACTTAAGAGAAATTTGGAAAATTCCTAAAAAATCATAAGAAATGAAAAACTAGTTTTTGATCTATTTTGAGGTAAAGATGACTAGAATCAATTTGCTAAAATTGAGAGAAATATCCAACTAGGTGTTTTGAGATGTGAGGAACAATTTGTGAGTATTGGAGCAGAAATTTGGTGAGTTTTGGTGAAGTGATAAATAAATAAAAAACATCCTGAATGTGATCTTAAGTTTAGCTATGAGTGAGTGTGAGACCTACTTGGCTTGAGGAAGACTTAAGTGATCCTAAAGAATCATGTCTAGCTAGTATGATAAGGTCTGGAAGAATGGATTGATGTGTGGAAGTTTTCTAGCCTACTTCTGTCTGCCCGGATCCTATGGATCCTTCATATGAGGGATTCGGCTAGTTATAGCCTAGGGATCCGGCTACTGCAGACCAGTAGCTTCACAGAAAGTGTGCAGATTTTGCACTAGGTGTCTCATACTAATACTAAAGGTTTCTACTGGAAACAAGCATCAAAGCAAGAAAAAGTACAATATATATCACACACACTCATAACATAAAGACGAGTAATTATGATAACAACCAAACATATAAGTGACAAAGTAAGTCTTGCACAATCATAAGCGAACATTGTTTAATGATCATAAAAAAATATCTAAGATAACCAAGCATCATGTCTCTTTCTTCAATCTCTTCACTTCTTCTTTCCCGAATTCATGAGATAGTGAGTTAGGCATTTGATCATCCCCTTTGTTTTCTTGAATTCTTCAGACTCATTTGGAAGAGTAGGAAGTTGTTCATAGTAGGTCATGGGGTCGATTCGGAAGTTAGAAACAAGATCGACTTCTTCTTCATCTTCGTTCGAAGAGTCCGAGAGAGCACGGGGCCTTTTCCCATTGATCATGAGCCATTTAGAAGGTTGTTTGGTAAGTGGTACCATAACATGGTTGGCAAGAAAGTGATCATCGTTGATAGGAGAAGGTTGCATTGCACTAACATACTCACAGAGTCGTGTTAGGAGCATACCATAGGGAAGTACCATGTTATTGACTTTGAACACACCTACCATTCTTTTAACCATGTAATAGGCAAGATTAAATGGTCTTTGGTGGATGAGACAATAGATCATTTGCACAAGACACGCATTAGGATGGTCTTTGTTCCCAACTAAGGAAATGACATTTTCTCTAAGGATTTCTTCCCACTTTTTGTAAATGGGAATTATCTCGGAGAGTTCCATTTGAAAGGGATCACGACGGATGAGTTCTTTGTTGCGGTTGAGACGAGATTGGTCGACCCTTTGCTTGAAGATGGTGTCTCGAACAACCATGGGGTCATCGAGAGGAGTGTGATAGATAGGTTTGGGGTCTAGTGCAAAGGATTGAGCGGCTATTGACTAATCTTGGGAATACATACAAATTCCTTCACATGGAATGCGAAGAATTTGTGCAAATGTGTTGAGGGGTAAGGTAATGCTTTGGTTATAAACAATGAAAGTGATTGGGATATTTTCATCATTGTTTTGAATGATCCTAACACTTTTGTAAAACTCAAAGATAAAGACCGGACAATTTGCTCATCAATTTTTAAGAGACAATCAAAGTTAATTGCCGAAAATACTTGATGAATGTCGGTATTTTCAAGGAAACATTCCTTAACTACACGACCTTGTGGATAAGTCGTTTTTCAAGATTTTTGTAGATTTTGCGTTTGGTTTTTGAAAGCTCTTCTTTTCGATAGTATCTAGAGAGGTAGTGGACGGAGTCATGGTGATCTTGTTGGGTAGCTTTAGGCATGATTGATCCTAGAAAACAAATATTCCAATTAGGTCAACTTTGTCAAGATGGGTTTATGGTTTTGATTTGTATTAACAATGTTGTTGTGAAAAACTTTTAATTGTATAGAACCTTTTTGTAATGAAATTAATTTTTGCAATACCTAATTTCTTCAATTGGTGATCAACTGAATCTTAATTGAAAAGCCTAAAACCATAAACCCTAGAATGAAGATGATAATGAATATAACATATGAGTGTATTTACTTACAATGATGTTCAATGGTGAGATACTTGAGAATATGAAGTCCTATAGATATGGAAGCAGATGTTAGGTCGTTTTTGTGTTTGTGGGGAGAGAGAAAATGGATTATTTTGGTTTTGAAAAGCGTATAGCTGATTTCTATGACACGGTTCCCCCGGATACCTTGTTTTAGGGATCCGACTAGTACAACTTGTGGGATCCGGCTACTGTAGACAGAAAAATAAGTATTTGGAGTTATTCTTTCTACTTGTAATAAGTTATACAATAAATTATTTTGAAATAGAATTTGTAGAATGAGATTCCTATTTGAATAGATGTTTGGCCAAGGTGTTTTGATGGTTAATTAATTATTGATAAGTTAACCATCAAAGGTCTATTTTGTGAAGACGGTGTAGGTTTGATGATCTTTTAGTATTATTAAGAAAATCAAAGAGGAATACTATTCCCAATGATGAGTTAGTAAGGAAATTGGTGAAGAGAGACTTTTTAGAGACTTGCGACTTTTGAAGTTAACGTCCTAATACATGAGTTCATATAATTTTATAAGACAATATTTATAAGCATGTTTTTATCATAGAAAAAAGACACATATTATCAACATATAAATAAGTGTACTATAAGTAGAGATCAACTAGTTTGAGGGTAAGAGAACATACCTCTAAACACTTATTATGGTTTTTAGAAACCATATACCCGAAATACTTCATGAGCTTTTAAGGTAATCCATTATACTTAGTAGAAGTAGGTTGTTATTACTTTTGGGTTCTTCCTTGAGTGTTGGATTTTTGGATCATATATAATATGTTGTTTGATGATTCGGGTGGTCTAGGGTGGTGAAAGATCAAGTGAGCCATCTTAGAGAGAGAAAGAGTAGAGAGGGTGATCTTTAGAGAGAGAAAGTTAAACAACAAATGAAAGGTTAGATTAAAGAAGCACCACCCCTTCCAAGGATGGAAGTGGTATTTATAGTTACAAACAATACGCCCTCCTGACGGGCTGTGGATCAGGCATACAGTCGGTAAAGACCCGTCCTTCCTCCACGGTGTTACACTAAACTAAACTACGCTACAAACTAACTAATTAACTATGAATAACGTAAATAACGATATGTCTACGAGCTAACTTATGCTAGATTATATTTGGGGTGACCGACTCTTCTCTATGGAATTTCTAATTCTAACAATCTCCCCAAGGGAGGTCACCCCATATTTTACATTTCAATCCTAGCATTCTATTTTATCTTCAGTCTTGAGCTCGTAGACTTTAATTCTTCAACTTTCGCATCTTTGTGCTTTAGCAGTGATACTTCAAAGTCCGCATAGTTTTGTACTTTAAGTGGAGGTCTTTGAACTGATCCACATCTTGATGATCTTTGAGCTTTATTTGAGATCATCAGCCACAGTAAATCTCTGGATCACCCTTTTTGTAGTGCCATCATGTGAAGTTGTGACTTTCGGACCGACATGCTCACACTTTCTGGATCATGACATCATTCCATCAGAGTAGCGGAAGCTTTACTGGTTCATGATATTTGCAGCAGCGTAGTAGGAGCATAGTATAAAAATATCGAGCCGTTATGTAAATATGCACTAGTCATGATTTCTTCAATTAAGTGTGGATGTTGTGAGCATGCGGCTTTGGATTGACTTCTCAATTCTGATCAGCTGCAACCGTCCAAATGTACCTGTAAACAACAGTTAGCAATAAAACATACGAAAGTGTATTTGATCACTTTCGTTGAGTTGAGGTACACGCCCACGGTTCTCCCGTTGATCAGCGACAAGTACGCTCGTGATCAGGTATAATTCGAAGAATCTCCTTGACAGGTTTCGCAAATGTTCTAGCTTGTTCTCAAACCGAACGCCTCAAAGAAGACAACACGGAGTGAGTGAACCATCGAATTGAGATTCACTGATTGATGAAAAATTGATTTGAAAACAATCGCGTATTGCTTAGAAGAAAGAGATTTGCAATACGACGAAGGTTTTATGAGAAAGATCAATTTTCAATCAAAAATACTTTTTGTATTTGAAAAAGAATACACATTCGATGTGCTAGAGAAAAGAAGAGATTCGCACATCGAACGGTTTTTCCAAAAGTATTTTTTCAATCAGAGATACCTTTTGAATTTGAAAATGAATACACATTCGATATGCTAGAGAAAAGAAGATTTGCACATCGAATGGTTTTTCCAAAAGTATTCGTCAATTCATTTCCTGGACCAAGGTTGATTCAAGAGTGAATCGCCCAATCGTATATGTCCAGTTGTCACAAGCTTGATCTTTAGAAAAGATCTCACATGTCACCCACCAAGAGCTTGTTTGATGTTGGCTCTAGAAGGATTTCCATCTTCATCGTGAATATTATTACATATCACTCGGATGTTCTGGCAATACCACAAGGATACTGCGTAGGACTCTTAATATATTCTTACTTTCCACATTGTGTGAAACAGCAAGTCTTCATCAATTTTGGGTCCTAATGAGATATTGTGGATAATCTCTTGTCTCTAGACTCAATAGTGCACATTTGGTTTCCTATGCCAGAGACTAAGGAGAGGGTCTCCTTCCTCAATATCAACAATCTCTAAGAGAAAGTCGATAGATTATGTAGGTTCCCTGCGAGAATGAAACAAGCCCTTTTAAGAGGAACTTGAGTAGCTTGGGAAGTTAGGTGCAGTGCATCACTGGGTCCATGACGTCTTGTCTTCAATACCGGCGTTACCTTAGTAACCACCAATAGCATAAGTATTGAACCAGGTTTCTGCCCTAAGGTTGAATTATTGGAGGGCTATTTCTTTTCACCCTTTTCTCATTCATTTCTTTCTCATTCTTCAACCCCTTCAGTGCTTACCGAGACTTCATTACTAGAACCTTGTTTTGTTTATTCCAGTACTTGCTCGCTTCTCAGTCGACACTCTTCCCATATTCTCATTTTTCTCCTTTTATCATCATACCTAACGATTCTACACTATCAAGTGGATTGTCCCTGGGTAGATCCCTCTGGCTCTGGCGGGATCGTGGGAAAGAATACCTAACCTAACCATCCTTATAACTCCATGCATAAAGTAAATTGGTCGGTCTTTTGGTATTGTTCTTTCCTTCTCGAAACCAATTGAAAAATCATTTGGAAAATCAATCAAGGTACTTGTGATATAAAATCAAAGCATTTTGTACCTTAATTATTTTTTATCTTTTAGAAATGCTCCCCCTCAACATGTGCATATGATTTTGAAATTGTTAAGAACATGGAGGCAAGAGTTCTTTGAAATGATTTCTTGATCACAATTTCCTTAGAAAAAGCCATTTGAATTTCTTTGGTAAATTCTCTCCCTCAATATGTGCGTAGGATATTTTAAATCATTTTATCACATAGAGGAAAGAGTTCTTATGAAGTACATCCACGATCACAAAAGCCATTAAGAAACCATTTGCTCCCCCTCAATATGTGCATCGATATACGAAAGAGTTTGGCACATATTAGAGAGAACTTTCACTTCGAATCAAAACGATCATCTTTTATCAAATTTCATATTAAATCACAAATTCTCCCCCGATCAAAAATATCAAACCCTTTGAGATTTTGAATCCCAAGTGATTTAATAAGGTTTGGAAAACATGGGAGAATATGTGTCCTTGTTTAAATACTCTTCTGGTTTATGGTTAAATGCTCCTCCTCAATCATGTGCATCATGTATTTGAAATCGTTTGGCACATGAAGGAATGAGTGCTTTTGAAACAATCACCCTTTAAAACAGATTTGAGATTTAAATCACGATCTCTCTCCCGATCAAAATTTTCAAACCTTTTGAGATTTGTGATCCCAATTGATTTAAATTATTTAGAAAATTTTAGGAGAAAGACGTGGCACAATTTAATTTTGAAAAATGATTGATAAGGAACAGTTTAAAACGTTAAAGATTGTTAGTGTCAGGTATGATTGTTTTAAGAGATCTTTAAGTAAAATAAAACAATTTCACAATCAAACAAGAACAGAAAAAATTTCATTTTGAAAGATCTTTGAGTTTTAAAGAAAATCATACCATGACATAACATTAAATCTTTAGATCACCACTTTATTACGTACAAAACGGACTTTAATGATGAAATATCATTTGAAAATATTTAATATGAAATCACTCTCCCCCTCAATCCATGACCGTAGTCGTTGATTGAGTGACTTTAATTTAAAAAACGAAGTCTGGTGATTTCCAAAATTTTGAGTCTGTTATATTTTCAAAACAATATTTTTCCATTTTCAAAACAATGTTTTTGTAACATATTGGATTTCATAAACACATCATAACATAACAAATATAGGCGTATGGTTTAGAGTTTTAGAGAGAGAAAGTGGAAGATGGGAGCCTTTCTAGAGAGAGAAAGTAAACAAAACATGGAAGGTTAGATTAGAATGAAAGGTCCAACCCTCTACCTTGGGAGGTAGAGGGTATTTGTAGTTACAAATACTACGTCCTCCTATCGGAGTGTGGATCAGGCATACAGTGGGTAAAGACCCGTCCTTCCTCCATGGTGTTACTCTAAACTATTCTACGCTACTAATTAACTAATTAACTACAAAACAACATGAATAACTACAAGTCTATGAGCTAACATATGCTAGACTATAATTGGGGTGACCGACACTTTAACATGGAATTTCCAATTCCTAACAATCTCCCCCTAAGGGAGGTTACCCCAAGAAATACATTCTGCATCCTAGCATTCTATCTTTGTCTTTGTTCTTGAACTCGTAGACTTCAATTCTTCAATTCCGCAATCTTTGTGCTTTTGTAGCGATTCTTCAAAGTCCGCATTGATTTGTACTTTAAGTGGAGGCCTTTAACTAATCCACATCTTTGATGATCTTTGAGCTTTCTTTGAGATCATCAGCCACAGTAAATCTCTGGATCACCCTTTGTTGTGTTGCCATCATGTGAAGTTGTGACTTTCGGACCGACATGCTCAAACTTTCGGATCATGACATCTTTTCATCGAGTAGCGGAAGCTTTTATCGGTTCAAGATATTTGCAGCAGCAAAGCGAAGCATAGTATAGAAAATATCTGAGCCAGGTTCTGTAGATATGCACAAGTCATGATTTCTTCAATTAAGTGTGGATGGTGTGAGCATGCGGCTTTGGATTGACTCCTCAATTTTGATCAGCTACAACCATCCAGATGTACCTGCAAACAACAGTTAGCAATAAAACACACAAAAGTGTCTTTGATCACTTTCATCGAATTGAGGTACACGGCCCACGGTTCCCCGTTGATCAGTACAAGTACTGCCTGTGATCATGTATAATTCTGAAGAATCTCCTTGACGTGGTTTCGCAGTTCTCTAGTTGTTCTCAAACCGGAATGTCTCAAAGAAGACAACACGGAGTGAGTGAACCAGCGAATTGAGATTCACTGATTGATGAAAAACTGATTTGAAAAAATCGCGTATTGCTTAGAAGAAAGAGTTTTGCAATACGACGAAGGTTTTATGATAAAGATCAATTTTCAATCAAAAATACCTTTTGTATTTGAAAGAGAATACACATTCGACGTGCTAGAGAAAAGAAGAGATTCGCACATCAAACGGTTTTTCCAAAAGTATTTTTTTTCAATCAGAGAAACTTTTTGTGTTTGAAAACATAAGTACACATTCGACGTGCTAGAGAAAAGAAGGTTTGCACATCGAATGGTTTTTCCAAAAGTATTTGTCAATTCATTTCCTGGACCAAGGTTGATTCACGAGTGAATCGCCCCATTGTTTCTATCCAGTTGTCACAAGCTTGATCTTTTGCAAGATTTCACATGTCACCCACCAAGAGCTTGTTTGATGTTGGCTCTAGAAGGATTTCCATCTTCATCGTGAATATTTTCATATCACTCGGATGTTCTGGCAATACCACAAGGATAATGCGTAGGACTCTTAATATATTCTTACTTTCCACATTGTGTGAAATAGCAAGTCTTCATAAATTTAGTGTCCTAATGAGATATTGTGGATGATCTCTTGGCTCTAGACTCAATTGTGCATATTTGGTTCCTATGCCGGAGACTAGGGAGAGGGTCTCCTTCTTCAATATCAACAATCTCTAAGAGAAAGTCGATAGATAATGTCGGTTCCCCGTGAGAATGAAACAAGCCCTTTTAAGAGGAACTTGAGTAGCTTGGGAAGTTTAGTGCGGTGCGCCAACACCGGGTCCATGACGTCTTGTCTTCAATACCGGCGTTACCTTTGGTAACCACCAAAGTAGCATATGTATTGAACCCGGTTCCTGCCCTAAGGTTGAATTATTGGAGGGCTATTTCTTTTCACCCTTTTCATATTCATTTCTTTTTAATTCTTCAACCCCTTCGCTTACCGAGACTTTAACTAGAACCTTGTTGGGTTTATTCCAAGATTAGCTCTGTCTCACCAAGACGCTTCCCATTTCTCATTTTTCTCCTTTTTTCATCATACCTAAGGATTTCACACTATCTAGTGGATTGTCCCTGGGTAGATCCCTCCGGCTCTGGCGGGATCGTGGGAACGAATACCTAACCTAACTATCTTTATAACTCCATACATAAAGTAAAATGGTCAGTCTTTTGGTACAGTTCATTCTTCCTTGAAACCAATTGAAAAATCATTTGGAAAAACAATCAAGGTACTTGTGATACGAGATCAAAACATTTTGTACCTTAATAGTTTTGATCATTTAGAAAACCTCCCCCTCAACATGTGCATATGATTTAGAAATTGTTTAGCACATGGAGGCAAGAGGACTTTGAAATATTTTCTTTGATCACAATTTTCATAGAAAAAGCCATTTGACTTTCTTTGGTAAATTCTCCCCCTCAATATGTGCATAGGATATTTGAAATCATTTTATCACATAGAGGAAAGAGTTCTTTTGAAGCACATCCACGATCACAAAAGCCATTAAGAAAACCAGTTGAAAACTCAATCAAGGTACTTCATGTTAAAACATAAAAGCTTTTGTACCTCGATAGTTTATTTTCTTTTGAAATGCTCCCCCTCAATATGTGCTTCGAGATTCGCAAGCGTTTAGCACATATGAGAGAGCAGCCTGCACAATTGAATCAAACAATCACCTTTTATCAAATTTCATTATTAAATCACAAATTCTCCCCCGATCAAAAATATCAAACCCTTTGAGATTTTGGATCCCAAGTGATTTAATACGGTTTAGAAAACATGGGAGAACTTGTGGCCTTGTTTAAATACTCATCTGGTTTTTGGATAAATCCTCCTCCTCAACATGTGCATTTTGTATTTGAAATTGTTTGGCACATGGAGGCAGGAGTGCCTATAAAGGACTAAAACCAATTCCATTTAAACAGATAAGAGATTTAAATCACTATCTCTCCCCCGATCAAAAATTTCAAACCATTTAAGATTTGTGATCCCAACAGATTTAAATCATTTAGAAAATTTTGGGGAAAGACGTGGCAAGATTTGATTTTGAAAAATGACAGATAAGGACCAATTTAAGATATTAAAGATTGTTGGTGTCAGGTATGATTTTGAAAAATGACAGATAAGGACCAATTTAAAACAGTTTCACAATTAAACAAGAACAAAAAAAATTGCATTTTGAAAGACCTTGATTCAAAAGAAAAATCATACCATGACATAACATTAAATCTTTAGATCACCACATTTTAACGTACAAACCGGAACTTTTATGAAGAAATATCGTTTGAAAATATTTTATTTAAAATCACTCTCCCCCTCAAACCATGACAGTAGTCAATGATTGAGTGACTTAAGTTTTGATAAAATGAAGTCTGCTGATTTTCAAAGGTTTAGTCCAATTAATTTTCAAAAACAATATTTTCCATTTTCAAAACAATTTTATTCAAATTTTTCAAAAATTGTTTAAAAAATGGTATCCTGCACAAAGATACATGAGTGGTTGAGAAGCTTTTGTTGTTGTTGCAGAGGGTTGGAAGAAAAACCGTCCGCAAATGCAGTGAGACTTCTTACGTTGCATTTTAATGCCAACTGAGGTCAAATTAAGCTCCGCTTCTTCAATCACTTAGAAGAAAACCATCTGATGCAGGAGACCTCTTACGTTGCATTTATGCCAACTCTACATTGAAGTCCAATTAAGCTCCGTTTCTTCATTTGTCAACCCAATATATAGTTACCCTTTCCTTTCGGCATCCAATCATCTTCATTTGTGGGATCCGGATCGGGAACATTCTTATAAACCATGATATTACGCATACGTTAGTGAACACACATACAGATATATGGTGGTCGACATCACCCAAATAGCAATCGACTAATTAAAGTCAATCCAACATATCAATCAGATCATGTAAAGCATGGGAATAATGTGTTTATCAAACTCTAATCATCTAATCCTAACAATCTTATCCTAGGCACCTAGTCCTTCAACATAGGTTAACATCATTTTTAATTAAGCATATTAGGATAATTAGATAAGTCCGATAGATGATATAAATTTGAAAACATTCTCCCCCTCAATCAATGACTCAATTTTCTGAAAAGATTAAAAGCGCTGAAGTCATTGATTGAGTTTTCAAATTTTATAAAAACTCTGAATCTGATTGATTTTCAAGCAACTCATTTACCACCAATTTTTGAATACACCAAATATTTTTCTGAAGAATTTTAGACGGAAAAACATTTGTGTAGGAACAGCAGTCCTTCGACATACTTTCCTCATTTTGATTTAGGAAAAGTGCACAATATTTTTGAAAATTTGTTTAGCGCAGCATTTTCCTTCCTTGAAGAGCGGGTTGCTATCTAAAATAATAGCAAACCATAGTTTTGAAGCCCGGGTTACAGTCTGAAATAACTGTAAACCATATTTTTAGACATGTTTTGGAAAAGAATATTTACACCTCGTGCTCGAACTTCGTCTATTGTCCCGTGCCATTATTGAATGACATTTCTAAGACCGCAGATGTTATCGATACCAGAAGACATGTCTTGAGAAAACAATATTTTTGGTATTTTTCAAATTTTTTTATTTTTATGGGTTTTTGTAGATTTTATGATTTTCTATTTTCTTTTGTTGGTTTTATATTTTTGTCTTTGGTTTTTGATAGATATTTACAAAGATAGAGTAGATGATATAATTTAAGAAGATGATGATACGAGTACCGAGATAAGGATATCGAACAGCGCGTCGTAGAAGATAGAATTGAGTCATCATCTCTTAAACATCCACCACCAAAGCTTTCAAGGGCTCTTGAATTGAAAGAAATAGAACCATCTGAAAGTGAGACTTTGGCAGCTTCCCCCCAAACCGAAAATCCTTTAGCTGAGTAGATTCAAAGCTTTCTTTCAAGCTTCCATTAGCCATGTGCACAAAGAAGTACACCATTATCATTGATCTTGCTGCTCTTTTTAAGAATAATCACTGTGATTCTTCGTTCGAGGTTATATCATCCAATAGAAGAACAGCAACGTTTCATCCCACACTTAGATGATCTTCTCAAATTCCTTTTCCACTGAAGTCTGAAGTGATCCATTCCAAAAGGTGTCAAGAGAACAATTCCCCTAAGTAGTTGAATTAAAGCAGTCAGTCTCTTTGTATAATGCTCAAGAACTCTCCCGAATACACATCATGAGGGTAGAAGAAAACCTCCCTATGTTCACATCTTTCGTCCTTGATGAATGTGTATGAGCTCAAGAATCGAAGTACACCAATATCCAAGAACTCTCCCTAATACACATCATGAGGGTAATGAAGAACACCTCCCCCATGTTCACATCTTTCATCCCTGATGAATGTGTATGAAGCTCAAGAATCCAAAGTACACACATTCCCAACGAGAGAATGACTGATAACACCTCCCTCATGTTACACATTTATCTCCCCTAAATATGTCATACTTGTGTACCTCATTTATCTTCAGAAACTTTCTCTAACATCACTTCCCCCACGTCGTTGGAATAATAACACTAAAAGCCTTGATGAGTAAAACCTTGAGTTTCTCTGCGGTAATAACATTTGTCTTCCCGGGATATCTTCAATCACTTAGAAGAATTAAGTTCATCAAGTTTACTCGCTTTGTGTTTAGATGTGAGTCTCCTTCCCCCTTGCTGGTTTTGACACTTGAGAATCAGAAACATATTATAAGCCTAAATACTAGAAATCTGTTGAGAAGAACGCTTGAAGTCTTTGTGAGAATCAACATGCTGAAGTACAGTGTGAGCAAGTCTAATTGGGGATAAAATCAGACATATCACTCTCCCCCAATTAGTGCTCTCCCCTAAACCGACAATCTGTTTGATAAATGCCCAGATTAAGAAGAAGTCTTTAGATCGTTAAATTGCAACTCGTCTTTAGTCTTCTAACATGTAGGAGAAAATGTAGAACAGTACTAGACCAACTCGACCTTCTTCAAGATTGTCCAGTTGTGGAATAGAATGTTAACATCTTCAACTCACACCAAAAAGCATCCCACCAAAAGGCATCCCAATTAACTTACATCTTGCAAATCCCCTTAACTAAAATCCCTCCCAATCAAACAAGAACAGAATGATATTCATCAAGGAAATGCAATTAGGCCGCTTGAACACACAAGATGGTAACACCAAACTACCAATCATCAAACAAGAAGAGAGAGATTGTTAGGAATCATCATGTTGATGTATACGTGAAGCATTAACCGGAAGCACTTTGTCGATAAACTCATCAATCTGAGTGAAGATGTCAACCAATAGCTCTTAAGAAGAAACTCCATGTAACGATGACCCGATAAAAAGAAGATCGGTTCTTACATGAGTTTGGAGCCGTTTGACCATTTATTCTCAGAAATCAATCAACCATGCAGTAATTTCACACTTCTTCTCCCC
Source organism: Chrysanthemum makinoi (assembly GCA_910596185.1). Classification (NCBI taxonomy): domain Eukaryota; kingdom Viridiplantae; phylum Streptophyta; class Magnoliopsida; order Asterales; family Asteraceae; genus Chrysanthemum; species Chrysanthemum makinoi. The sequence goes on along the minus strand of OU343216.1, from coordinate 4,599,479 downwards.
CTCAAGAATCGCATCCGGAGTTGCCATTCTTGATTAAATAAGTGAAAATCATCCGAATGTTCTATTCACACTTCTCCCCCTCAAAATTAGCACATGATGTCGACATCGTCATTATAGTTGAGCAAGTGGAATAAGAAAACAATCAACGGCAGCCCGGTTCACTTGATAATCGAAAGCACATGGAAAAAGCATGAAGCATGTTGATGAGAATGGTCATAATAGAGAAGATTTCTCTTCTTCAGAAGATAAAGTGCACTGACACGTACACTTTTCTTTTCTTTAGAGTACGAGGCATGAACTGTAGTGTTCATACGTCATAGCCGGATGAATATCAAGATTGAGTTACTTGAACATGTGAGTTATGAGATATTAATCCATTTGTGATCCATACTTTAAGCCAGTCCATGTAGTGAAGGATCGAAGTATCTGCAACTGAGTAAGGACTACCTGCACTAATATTACAAACTTGATTGCATATATTTTGGTTAGTGACATTAGTATCCAAACCCTTTGGGGTTTCACAGTCAACCTTGATTTTGTCATCGCAAACAACTTTTCGTGGAAATATCCACCTAAGTCAGCATCCTTAAACATTCTACCCGACGGCATCCACTTATGGCAAGGTCTAGGATTGTTGATATTCTTATGCAAATTGGAAGACTTATCGTTATTCCTAGACTCCAAAGATTTAGCAGTTTGGATCCATCTAGATGAAGTTTTAGGTTTGTTTTGCATCATAACATGTTGAACCTTAGCCATGTAGGTAGTCTTAGTGGATTGTACCTTGGCATGTGAATTAGGAAAATGTCTCTTATGTGGAAAAGAACTGGAATTTCTAGTTTTGTTTTCTATATGCTTAGCATTCTTATGCACATAACTACTTTTAGATGCACGCCAATCCCTAGTCTTTTGAGTGTTCCTAGGTAGTGGTTTACAACTACTACTTGCGGTGCCTGAGATCTCGTGGAATTCCTCACCCTAGGTCTTGCACCTAAAATTCCGTCTTTTCGAATCTGTGCCTTTTTTCTAGCTTTTTCTAGATAATAGTTCTTCCACAAGTCATTCATATCATATGAATTATGGGATTTAATGCTTGGTTTGACCTGTGTTTCGAACTAATCCTAAGGTCTTTGGGAGTAGAAGTGGCTACGTGTTGAGAGTTAACGGAGCTAGAAGCCTTATTCTTAGGTAACTCTGGTGAAGTGATTGGTTTTGACAAAACTTGTTTCTCATCAACTTGGGAGGCAAACCGTGTTTTTGAAAATTTTGGTCTGTCGGATATAAACGCAATAGGTCGCCTAACAATGGACCGGTTTCTAAAGGGATGAGCCTGGTTTCCCCAAGGTTGATGGTTTTGTAAACTTAGTGTTCACACATTTCCCTACAGTTTTCCTAAGCTCATTTTTTAAGGAAACAATAGCGAAACTCTTTTCCTAAAGTTGAGCTTTGAGTTCATCAATTTTTGCTATCAAAGAGTTTGTTTGCTCCATTGACTTAGCTCTAGCTTCTTTGACAGAGTCACTTAGTTCTATGTGATGCATTCTCAACGACTCATTTTCCTTTAGTAATTTGGCCACACAAACCGCTAATTCTTCATTCCTCATTTGAATATCATCAATAGTATTAACATGAGAATTACTTGTAACCAAATTACTTTTCACATGCATATTAGAAATATGTTTCTTCAAATTGTTGATAGTTGACTCTTTGTCTTGAAGCTGAGCTTTCAAAGTGTTAATTTCAAAAGTTCACAAATTCAGGAAGTTCGGATTTTTACATGGTTTGTTAAGTTGAAAACTTTCTTCTTTACTTTGTATGCAATTTCAAGTGAAATGCAATGTTTTTCAAGTTTTGAGAATTTGTTTGAAAGTTCATCAAAAGCCTTTTTGTCAACCATATCATTTGTTTTGAAATTATTAGACTCTGCCTCAACCAAGGAACATTTATCAGAAATCTTGTTAAAGGCATTAAGATCAGTATGTTTAGGTACACTAGCAGATGCACTATGTTGAACAGTTAAGGGTACCTCATCACATGACATCGCTCAATTTACGGTATGATATCTGCATCCACATCATGTGTAACAAGAGTCACTTGGACATTGGCTGTGTCAAGCTTATCTATCTCTGAGCCTCTGTATTCAGTGTCAACTGATCCATCATCTGGTGCTTTACTGTAGGATCGATATATTTATTGTGTTGATGATTCGGGTGGTCTTGGATGATCAAAATACATGTTTGCCATTAGAGAGAGAAAGTAGATAGAGAGGGTGTTCTTGCTAGAGACTTGGTTCACAAAATATGGAAGGTTAGATTATGAGAAGCACCACCCCTTCCATGGATGGAAGGGGTATTTATAGTTACAAACATACCGTCCTCCTATCGGACTGTGGATCAGGCATACAGTGGGTAAAGACCCGTCCTTCCTCCACGGTGTTACACTAAACTAAACTACACTACAAACTAACTAAAAAGCTACTAAATAACGTAACTAACGACAAGTCTACGAGCTAAACTATGCTAGATAATATTTGGGGTGACCGACACTTTAACATGGAATTTCCAATTCCTAACAATCTCCCCCTAAGGGAGGACACCCCATGAAATACATTTTGCTTCCTAGCATTCTATCTTTGACTTCGTTCTTGAGCTCGTAGACTTGAATTCTTCACTTCCGCAATCTTTGTGCTTTTGAAGTGCAACTTCAAAGTCCGAGTGCTTTGTACTTTCAGTGGAGGTCTTTGAACTGATCCACATCTTTGATGATCTTCGAGCATTCATTGAGATCATCAGCCACAGCAAATCTCTCTGGATCATCCATAGTTGTGTTGCCTTCATGTGATGTTGTGACTTTTGGACCGACATGCTCACATTTTTGAATCATGACATCTTTCCATCAGAGTAGCGGAAGCTTCGCGGCTCATGATATTTGCGGCAGTAGCGAGAAACATAGTATAAAAATATGAGCGGGTTTTGTAGATATGCACCAGTCATGATTTCTTCAATTTAAGTGTGGATCTTTGTGAGCATGCGGCTTTGGATTGACTCCTCAATTCGATCGGTACTTGCCGTCCAAATGTACCTGCAAACAACAGTTAGAAATAAAACACACGAAAGTGTCTTTGATCACTTTCGTCGAATTGAGGTATACGGCCCACGGTTCCGTTGATCGGTTACAAGTACTGCTTTTGTGATCGGTAGGATTCCAAAGAATCTCCTTGGCAGGGTTTCGCAGCTGCTCTAGCTGTTCTCAAACCAGAACGTCTCAAAGAAGACAACACGGAGTGAGTGAACCAACAAATTGAGATTTGCTGATTGATGAAAATGATTTGAAAACAATCGCGTATTGCTTAGAAGAAAGAGTTTTGCAATACGACGAAGGTTTTATGAGAAAGATCAATTTTCAATTAAAAATACCTTTTGTATTTGAAAAGAGTACACATTCGACTTGCTAGAGAAAAGAAGGTTTGCACATCGAACGGTTTTTCCAAAAGTATTTTTTTTTTCAATCAGAGATACTTTTTGTGTTTGAAAACATAAGTACACATTCGACGTGCTAGAGAAAAGAAGGTTTGCACATCGAACGGTTTTTCCAAAAGTATTCGTCAATTCCCATCCTGGACCAAGGTTGATTCAAGAGTGAATCGCCCCATCATTTCTATCCAGTTGTCACAAGCTTGATCTTACGAGAAGATCTCACATGTCACCCACCAAGAGCTTGTTTGATGTTGGCTCTAGAAGGATTTCCATCTTCATTGTAAATATTTTCATATCACTCGGATGTTCTGGCTATACCACAAGGATAATGCGTAGGACTCTTAATATATTCTTACTTTCCACATTGTGTGAAACAGCAAGTCTTCATTAATTTTGTGTCCTAATGAGATATTGTGGATGATCTCTTGGCTCTAGACTCAATCATGCTCATTTGGTTCCTATGCCGGAGACTATGGGAGAGGGTCTCCTTCTTCAATATCAACAATCTCTAAGAGAAAGTCGATAGATTATGTCGGTTCCCGTGAGAATGAAACAAGCCCTTTTAAGAGGAACTTGAGTAGTTTGGGAAGTTTAGTGCGTCGTCACTTTGGGTCCATGATGTCTTGTCTTCAATACTAGTGTTACCTTAGTAAACACCGGTAGCATATGTATTGAACCGGTTTTACGCCCTAAGGTTGAATTATTGGAGGGCTATTTCTTTTCACCCTTTTCACATTCATTTCTTTTTCATTCTTCAACCCCTTCAGTGCTTACCGAGACTTCATAACTAGAACCTTGTTGGGTTTATTCCAGTACTAGCTCTGTCTCAGTCCGCACTCTTCCCATATCTCACTTTTCTCCTTTTTTCATCATACCTAAGGACTCTCCACTATCTAGTGGATTGTCCCTGTGTAGATCCCTCCGGTTCTGGCGGATCGTGAGAACTAATACCTAACCTCACCATCCTTATAACACCATGCATAAAGTAAATTGGTCGGTCTTTTGGTATTGTTCTTCTTCCATAAAACCAATTGAAAAATCATTTGGAAAATCAATCAAGGTACTTGTGATACGAAATCAAAGCATTTTGTACCTTAATTGTTTTGATCATTTAGAAATGCTCCCCCTCAACATGTGCATATGATTTGAAATTGTTTAGCACAAGGAGGCAAGAGTTCTTTAACAGAATTAATTTCTTGATCACAATTTCTGTGGAAAAAGCCATTTGATTTTCTTTGGTAAATTCTCCCCCTCAATATGTGCATAGGATATTTGAAATCATTTTATCACATAGAGGCAAGAGTTCTTTTTGAAGCATAATCCACGATCACTAAAACCATTAAGAAACCATTCGCTCCCCCTAAATATGTGCATCAATAAATGAAAGAGTTTGGCACATATTAGAGAGAACTTGCACTTTAAATCAAAACGATCATCTTTTATCAAATTTCATTATTAAATCACAAATTCTCCCCCGATCAAAAATATCAAACCCTTTGAGATTTTGGATCCCAAGTGATTTAATAAGGTTTAGAAAACATGGGAGAATATGTGGCCAGGTTTAAATACTCATCTTGTTTTTGGATAAATCATCCTCCTCAACATGTGCATTGTGTATTTGAAATCGTTTGGAACATGGAGGAAGGAGTGCCTATAAAGGACTAAAACTGATTCCATTAAAATAGATTTGAGATTTAAATCACGATCTCTCCCCCGATCAAAAATATCAAACCATTTGAGATTTCTGATTTAAATCATTTAGAAAAGTTTTTGGGGAAAGACGTGGCAAGATTTAATTTTGAAAAATGATAGATAAGGAACAGTTTAAGACATTTAAGATTGTTAGTGTCAGGTATAATAGTTTTTAAGAGATCTTTCAGTAAAATAAAATAATTTCACAATCAAACAAGAACAAAAAAAATTTCATTTTGAAAGACCTTGATTCAAAAGAAAAAATCATACCATGATATAACATTAAATCTTTAGATCACCACATTTTAACGTACAAACGGACTTTTATGAAGAAATATTGTTTGAAAATATTTTATTTTAAATCACTCTCCCCTCAATCGATGACCGTAGTCGATGATTGAGTGACTTAAGTTTTGATAAAATGAAGTTCGGTGATTTTCAAAATTAAGTCCAATTAATTTTCAAAACAATATTTTCCATTTTCAAAACAATTTAATCAAATTATTCAAAATTGTTTAAAATGGTATCCTGCACAAAGATACGTTAGGTGGTTGAGAAGCTTTCCGTTTGTTGCTTTGTAGGGCTTGGAAGAAAACCGTCTGCAGATGCAGTGAGACTTCTTCTTACGTTGCATTTTGAATGCCAACTCAAATTAAGCTCCGTTTCTTCAATCACTTAGATGAAAACCATCTGCGATGCGATGAGACCTCTTACGTTGCATTTATGCCAACTCTCCATTGAAGTCCAATTAAGCTCCGTTTCTTCATTTGTCAACCCAAGATATAGTTACCCTTTCCTTTCGGCATCCAATCATCTTCAATTGTGGGATCCGGATCGGGAACATTCTGATATACCAATATACTTGCATACGTTAGTGAACACACATACAAATATATGGTGGTCGACATCACCCAAACAACAATCGACTAATACAAGTCAATTCAACATATCAATCAGTTCGTATAAAGCATGGGAATTATGTGTTAATCAAACTCTAATCATCTAATCCTGACAATCATATCCTAAATTCCTAGTCCTTCGACATAGGCAAATATCATTTTTAATTAAGCATAGTAGGATAATTAAGAAAGCCCGTTAGATGATATAGATTTGAAAACATTCTCCCCTCAATCAATGACTTTTTTTTTGAAAAGTTTAAAAGCGCTGAAGTCATTGATTGAGTTTTCAATTTTTTACGAAAACTCTGAATCTGATTGATTTTCAAACAACTCATTAACCACTAATTTGTTAAAACAAATATTTTTCTGAAGAATTTTAGACGGAAAAATGTTTGATTAGGAACAGCAGTCCTTCGACATACTTTCCTTATTTTGTTTTTAGGATAAGTGCTCGAAATATTTGAAAATTGGTTTAGCGCAGCATTTTCCTTCCTTTGAAGAGCGGGTTGCTATCTGAAATAATAGCAAGCCATATTTTAAGCACGGGTTACAGTCTAAAGTAACTGTAACCCATAGTTTGTGACATGTATTGGAAAAGAATATTTACACCTAACTCGAACTTCATCTATGGTCCCGTGCCATTATTGAATGACATTTCTAAGACCGTAGATGTTATCGATACCAGAAGACATGTCTTAGAAAAACAATATTTTTGGTATTTTTAAATTTTCTGATTTTTATGGGTTTTGTTGGTTTTATATTTTTCTATTTTCTTTTTGTTGGTTTTATAATTTTGTATTTGGTTTTCTGATAAATATATACAAAGATAAAATAGATGATATAGTTAAAAGATGATGATACTGAGTAGAGATAAGGATATCGAAGCGACGTCGTAGAAGATAGAAGTCATCAACTCTTAAACATTCACCACCAAAGCTTCCAGGGCTCTTGAATCGAAGAGAGAAATTGAACCATTTGAAAGTGAGACTTTGGCAGCTTCCCCAAACCGAAATTCCTTTAGTGAGCAGATTCAAGCTCTATTTCAAGCTTGCCTTAGCGGTGCATAGAGAAGCACACCATTATCATAAATCCGCTGCTCCTTTTAAGAATAATCACGTGATTCTTCGTTCGAGGTTATATCATCCAATAGAAACAACAAAAGCGTATCATCCCATTTAAATAATCTTCTCAAATTTCCTTTCCAGATTGAAGCTATCCATTCCAAAGGTGTCAAGAGAACACTTCCCCGTGTAGTTGAATTGATGCATTCCGTCTCTTAGTATAATGCTCAAGAACTCTCCCGAATACACTTCATGAGGGAATGAAGAACACCTTCCCATGTTCACATTTTTCTTCCACGATGAGCGTGTATGAAGCTCAAGAAACTGAAATACACCAATATCCAAGAACTCTCCCGAATACACATCATGCCCAGGAAGAAAACACCTCCCCAATGTTTGTGGTAAACAATGGCTTTCTTTCCTGATGATCGTGTATGAAGCTCAAGAACCCGAAGTACACACATTCCCCAAAGAGAGAAAATAACCGATAACATTGAAGTAGCAGGCCGAATCACTAATTATCTCTGCGGATGTCAATTCCGGAATAAGTGATTATATCTCTGAATCACTGATTAAGCCCTCAAGTAAGACAGCAATTTGGCGCCCCCAATGTACACAATCTCTCTCCCGATGATTGCGATAACATCTAGATCATCACACACTAGTGTACCTCTTTTATCTTCAGAAACTTTCATTTACATCACTTCCCCCACGACGTTGGAATAAGAACACTAAACGCTTTGATGAGTAAAACCTTGAGTTTCTCTGCGGTCATGACATTTGTTTTCTCGGGATATCTTCAATCACTTAGAAGAGTTAAGTTCATCAAGTTTACTCGCCATGAGTCAAACCTTGAGTTTCTTTGCGGTAATAACATTTGTCTTCCCGGGATAACTTCAATTACTTAGAAGTATTAAGTTCATCAAGTTTACTCGCGTTTAGATGCGTGTCTCCTTCCCCCTTGCTGGTTTTGATATTTCAGAATCAGCAACATATTATAAGCCCAAGTACTTGAAATCTGTTGAGAAGATCACTTGAAGTCTTTGTGAGAATCAACTTGCTGAAGAATATGAGCAAGTCTAATTGGGGATTAAATTCGACATTTCACTCTCCCCCAATTAGTGCTCTCCCTAAACCGACAATCTGTTTGATAAATGCCCAGATTAAGAAGAAGTCTTTAGATAATCAAATGCAACTTGTCTTTAGTCTTCTAACATGTAGCAAAGAATGTAGAACTGACTGTAGACTCGACCTTCTTCAAGATTGTCGGTTGGGGAATAGATAGTTAACATCTTCAATCTCAAAAACAAGAACATCACCAAAAAAGCATCCCATTAACTTACATCTTGCAAATCTCCCTAACTAAAATCCCTCCCAATCAAACAAGAACAGAAAGATGTTCATCAAGGAAATCAGCAATCAGGGCGCAACGAACACACAAGATGGTAACACAAACTACCATTCACATCAAACAAAACGAGAGAGATTGTTCGGAATCATCATGTTGATGTGTACGTGAAGCATTAACCGGAAGCACTTTGTTGATAAACTCATCAATCCGAGTGAAGATGTCAACCAACGGCTCTTAGAAGAAACTCCATGTAAAGATGACCCGATAAGAAGAAGCTCGGTTCTTACATGAGTTAGGAGCCGTATGACCATATATTCTCATAAGTCAATCAACCATGCAAAATTATCACACTTCTTCTCCCCCTCAAGAATTGCATACGAAGATGCCATTCTTGATTAAACAAGTGAATATCTTTAAAATGTAGTCTATTCACACTTCTCCCCCGCAAAATAAGCACATGATGTCGCCATCGTCATTATAGTTGAGAAAGTGGAATCGAGAAAACAATCAACATAGCCGGTTCACTTGATGATGAAGCGCATGGAAAAAGTATGAAGCATGTTGATGAGAATGGTCATAATAAGAAGATTTCTATTCTTTTGAAGATAAAGCGCTTGACACGTACACCTTTCTTTTCTTTAGAGCGAGGCATGAACTTTGTGTTCATCGTCATTATGATGAAGTCACGAGGCTGGAACTGATGTGAACAGACGTCATAATCTCTCTCTTTCATCATCTCTTGGCAAAACATGTAATCATCACCATTATCATTCAGTAGGCTCTTTGTGACAGTGATGGAGATAACAATATGATGAATTTGACCCTGAAGTAAACTAACCCGAATTCGTGACTTATACTTGCACATATGTAACAAAGAGCGGTGCCGATTTCCATTAGCATCTCTAAGTACTCTCTATGTACTCTATACTCTTCAACCAACCAACCATCAAGTATAAGACGTACATTACCTCTTGAAAATCCACAATTGAATGTGACACTGAGCACTACAACGTAACTCCTTAAAGTGATAGTTATTTTGTGGTGACACGAGCCCAATTCCCCCAAGTAGTCAAAGAAAAGGTAAAAGACACCCAACAATAACTAGATTTCCAAGTCTTTGTTTTTGATAATAAGCTCGAACAAGGATCTTAAAGAATCTTCATCCAACCATCCCCGATACCTTCAGATACTAAGTGCACTCGCCCGTGATATTTCACTTCAGCCTCAAATAAATAATAATGAATTAACCCCGTTGTCACATCTTGTTAAAATCTCAAATCTAGCCTCCTTTGATCTTAAAAGTGAACTTTGATAATGGTTTCATCCTGACCATGGTTAAAAGCACATAACCCGTAAAACCATGTGATAACCAACGCCATGACAAAGAAAATCCAAACACACATCCAATTCATGAAGTACACCCTTTTATCCCTTCTTCGAAGTAGAAACCGTAGCACCAGCATCAAATAAGATCCCGAAATACTCTTTCCTTTCTCCAGGATGGTTCCATCAATACGGGATTTTACAACTCTATGGTTTAAACCGAAAAATAGCTTCTTTCGCGGGATTTTACAAAACCAAGAATAAACCGTAAGATAGATCCGGAAATGCACTTTACAATTACCAGGATGTTTCCTTTGTCACGGGATTTTACAAGTCTATGATTTAAACCGAGAAATAGATTCTTCCGTGGGATTTTACAAAATCAAGACAAAACCATAAACAATGTCAGCTTGAAGGTGTTATGACAAATTTGGTTTCGGTGAATATCTGTTTTAGGGGAACATGCAGCGGTTCATCAACGGTTCAATATCCAACATCATCAACCATCCAATAAACACTTTGGTAAACACATCATTCACGCAATCTGTCGGCAATTGCAGTGACCACATGGAGAAGTAGACCCGATATATCAAACTCGAACATGACGTAAAATTCCTCAGATTTGTTACTTAAACTTGTACTAATTCTTGTGAACAAGAAACGGTGTACCCAATGTACAAAACCTCTTGACATTCTCAACTGAGTGAGAGACCGAAGTGATAGCTACGTAGTGTGGGTTAAGTGAGAAAAATCACAAAGCAACTACTAAATAGCAAGTCTTTATCACACTCTATTAATGCCCAAACAAGTCATCTTCGCGGAAGGGTAGAAAGAAAGAAGATGAAATAAGTAAACACGCCCAGAAAATCCTCACTTCAATTTCAAATAAGAAATATCGAACTCAAACAATCCCGTAGTCACCCTAGTTCCAATATCAATTCAAGCCGAGACATAATATCTTTCGTGAAAATGCATAAGCCAAAGTATCAAACCTCTTACCAAATCACACCATCAAGTCTCATAACATCCCAATAGAATCTCATGTCATCACATCACATATAAGCAATCCAATCGTGAGAAGCCCATCATTCAATCATCCAAACCCCAAGTGAGTATACCAACTTCAATAATGCTTATCTCAAATATTAAGCTCAAGTGAATTATCCTCGGTACAATTTTACCATGCAAAATGCATAGCAGAATAAATTCAAAAATGTGTATCAAATGTATTTGTATAACAAACCATTCGAACAACAATTTTAAATTTTCAGTGTAGTCCGGTACAACATTTCACTACACGATTGAATTAATCACAAGGCCCAACAAAACTTTAAATCCGATTGGCCCAAGTCCCATTTGAGAAGTCCACATCAGTTCATTTGTACCCTTAATAGTCCCAAATAACTCTAAACCCGAACAAACCCAAATTCACGTTAACCCTAAATAATTTATGAATATATAACACACACTTCTCACTATCTCACACTTAGCCCTAAAAAAATAGCACCCCTAAACACCACGCCCCCATCACAATTTTTACACCTCAAACCGTATTATCAAAACATCCGCCCCCATCTCAGAAATATTACACAAACTGCATCTCACCAAACCCCAAAATACTCAATAATCTCCTCCGTCCCTCGTCATTCAGTCCCAACTCGCCACAAGGTTTGCACGAGCAACTTGTAAAAGCCACAGGGATGGCTAGAGATGTCAAAACCACAGGGATGGTTCAAACTTGTTATCTACGCCACAGGGATGGCTTCCACGAAAGATGATAACTAACTCGTTCTACAAGACTTAATACGAGTCTCGGGTAGGTATTGTTTCTTTTAGTTTGAGTCTTGTGTTGTAAAACGAAACACGAAAACAATTTTAACATACTTGTTATAAATCCTTTTCAAACTCAGTTTCGGATATTAATTTGAAGTGAAGCTTTAATGGGATCAATGATGGTAGGTTAAGTACGTGGTATAGACCTTCACGAGTCTGAAATATTATTTGATAACCACGACTAAACGACTGAGATCTTAGATATTCATTTATTTGAAGTCTTGAGTTATTGAGATTTTTGTGTGTCGAGTGTTGAAATTTGGTGGATAGAAGAAGGGATAATAGGTTAGATAAATTGATGTTGGTGATGAAACTGAAGTCGAGCCAGATATGGTAATTGGTATAAGTCGAGTTGTGCTCAAGAGTTATGTTGTGGTTTTTGGTATATCTTGGTCAAGGTCTGCATTCATTCTCCTTCATCATTTCTTTTTGTATAAGTCGCTAGGTCTGTTTATCAAGTCGCTAGCTGCTTTTGACACAAGTCGCTAACATTTTATAACACAAATTGCTGACTCGTCATCAGCGCTTCAGTTTTTATGTTGTCAAGCGCTACAAAAATGCTATAGTGTCAGGCTCTACAGTATTTGAGAGTCAGTGCTAACTTATTTCAAACCAACTCGCTACTTGTTAAATAACAAGTCGCCAGGAATACACAAGTCGCTAGGAGGAACCATCTTGTTCCAAGTCGCTAGAGAACCATAATGACCAAATATTTTCTGACCAATTGAAACTTGACATAAAAATGCCTCCTTTTGACCCATTATGACTCGAATATGACCAAAAGACCACCTATATTCAAGATTACGGTTGTTACAGAAATAATGGATACAAACCATGTTTTGACCACGAAAATTACTTCACCAATATTCTGACCATGAAGACAGATTATGTTAGCATAGACACACCATCTGACATATTATGACCAAAAAGATTGATAAAAAACTGCAAAATCATACGTAAAGGAAACAGAAATAATCCGACCACAAATATACAAAAAACAGTTTTAATCATGTTTCAAAAACCACACAAACCATAGCACGAAACCACACAAATCAACACAACACAACAACCTTGGCTCTTGATACCATTTGTAGGATCGATATATTTATTGTGTTGATGATTCGGGTGGTCTTGGATGATCAAAATACACGTTTGCCATTAGATAGAGAGGGTGTTCTTGCTTGTGACTTGGTTCACAAAATATGGAAGGTTAGATTATGAGAAGCACCACCCCTTCCATGGATGGAAGGGGTATTTATAGTTACAAACATACCGTCCTCCTATCGGACTGTGGATCACGCATACAGTGGGTAAAGACCCGTCCTTCCTCCACGGTGTTACACTAAACTAAACTACACTACAAACTAACTAAAAAGCTACTAAATAACGTAACTAACGACAAGTCTACGAGCTAAACTATGCTAGATAATATTTGGGGTGACAGACACTTTAACATGGAATTTCCAATTCCTAACATTTACCCGACTCATCATTATTTATTGTCTCTGACATTCTGCATTCAGCAACACCTGATTTTTCAACAGATACATTACCCAACTTATCACAACAATCTCTCAACTGCACTAGCACTCATACCCACTGTTTTTCATCTTCTAGTAACTTCCTCATATACTTCTCCACATTATCCATGAGAGGATAATTGTCTCTCATGACACCGCTAATTCCTTCCAATGTGTTTCTTGAAAGACACTTCAGTCATGTCTTGATCATAATCTGATGAACATTCCCCACCGATGACTGCACTGAAATTGTTTGTGGATCACCTGAAGTGCACACTGGCCAACTACTCCTTTGAACCTTTTCTTTATCAAGTTGTTGTTCCAATTTTTCTAAGTTCAACAGCAAGTTTCTAGTCAGTGTAGGTATATCTGAGGAAGATGCCCTACATGTTCATCCCAATGTGGACAACAGCTGTACGAGGTGAGTGTGAAGTAACTGATAAGGTTCATGTTACTTTCCATTATCAATGGCATTTGTAGCCTCAACTGGTGCAATTCCCATCTCTCTTTAGATCTGGACACGGAGGTCTCACATCCTCATTTTTTTTTGCTTAATCAATCATCTTTAATCGCAGTTAGCATACATTATCATTGTTGTCCATAGTATCATACAGTTTAAAGCACTTCTAAATCACTGGGTCAGTAGAGTAAGACATGATTGTTAGAATGCAACGGTATTTTACAAGTCTATAATTTTAAACGGAATTGAATCTTTCGCGGGATTTTACTAAATCAAGACCAAAACCGTTAAGCATGACCAATGGAGTGTGTTAAGATGACTGATGGATCAACACAATGATATACAATTGTGTGTTAGGTCTTATGATTGTTTGTAGGATTAGCAGAGATGTTGTTTGGTTGAGATTTGGATTGGTTTATGCCCATTTTTACTGAGAAATTTAGGTCAGAAAACATAAAAAACCTCAATAACTTATGTTCGGAGCGGATTTAGGCCTCGAAGGTTGACCCGAATGAACTTTAGTTTTGATGGTCGTTTTGATGGGTAGAACACTGAAAACGGAGTTACGGTTCAAAAATTATGGCCGTTTGAAGTTTTGTCGGGAAAAGTCAACAAGTCGCTAGTAAGACAAGTCGCTAGAGTCACCAAGTCGCTAAGTAACAACTCGCTAAAGCCTCAAGTCGCTAAGCACAATTCGCTATGAACCAAGTCGCTAACCACAAGTCGCTAAAGCACCAAATCGCTAAGCTGACAAGTCACTAAAGAGCAACTCGCTAAGGTCCAAGTCGCTAACAATTTACACTACAACTCGCTAACCTGTCCCAAGTCGCAGCCGTAGTGAGAATCCCTACTTGTACTATTTTTCGGCTTGTCCAATAGACAAGTCGCTAGGCTCAATTCGCTAACACTAACACTGTCCTCTCTAACTTTTCTAAAGCAAGTCGCTACTATGAAAATACTACGAGAACCAAGTCGCTAGCAAGAAAAACTTCAAAACACACTTTTCAATCCAAAACAAGCTCAACCACAGTGATTCAAGCTTTTCAAATCAAAACCCAAGCACTTACAATGATTCTTAACACAAAAGTACACCCAAAATTCAAACTTTAATACTAGAAATGATCCAAATGATGCAAAAACCACTAAACTTTTTCAAACTCAAAAACCATCTAAAAACCACTAGAAATCCAAGGATATGTAAGAGATGATCTAACCATGGCTCTTGATACTATTTGTAACATATTGGATTTTATAAACACATCATAACATAACAAATATAGGCGTATGGTTTAGAGTTTTAGAGAGAGAAAGTGGAAGATGGGAGCCTTTTTAGAGAGAGAAAGTAAACAAAACATGGAAGTTAGATAAATGAAGAGGTCCACCCTCTACCTGGGAGGTAGAGGTTATTTATAGTTACAAATACTACGTCCTCCTATCGGACTGTGGATCAGGCATACAGTGGGTAAAGACCCGTCCTTCCTCCACGGTGTTACTCTAAACTATTATACGCTACTAATTAACTAATAACTACAAAACAACATAAATAACTACAAGTCTACGAGCTAACATATGCTAGACTATAATTGAGGTGACCGACACTTTAAACTGGATTTACCACTCCTAACAGTTTTCAAATT
>OU343216.1:4561742-4584127 GCA_910596185.1 Chrysanthemum makinoi | reverse complement strand
TCCAAAAAGCTTCGCTGTAAATATCTTTGAAAAACCAAATACAAAATTTAAAAAACCATCAAAAGCTAAATATAAAAATATAAAACTTTCAAAAAAATACAAAAACAATATAAAATCAAAAATCCCAAAATATTCTTCTCACGACATGTCTCTTGTATAATCGATACTATGTACGTTTCTAGAAATGTCATTCAACAATGATACGGATATGTACAGATGCTTGAACGAGAGTTCTTAAAATGTTTTCTAAAACATGTCGTTCCTCAAAAATTTTTCAAAAATGGCTTTTGTATACTTCAGTACGAAACCCGGACAAAAATGATGACTTTTGATTATTTCAAATCAAAACTCGTTTTCAAAAGAAAATCTAGTGTACGCTTCAGTGCACTACATTTAAAACTGGTGAGAAATCATCATCATCTTGAGCACCTTTTTCAAGATTGTTCAAAAAGATTTTCAAAATCTTTCAAAATATTTTGTGCTCAAGATAACTCCCTCTTAAACCCTTTAATTGATTATGCTTTATTAAAGGGGGAGTATAAAACCAAAATGTTCCAAATTCCTGCTTAAAATCAAATCCGTTTGTCTCTAAAACCCTTTTATTGATTCTAAAATGTTGTTTGATCCGTTGATATCAAAAATATCACGAATATGCTATTTTTGAGGGGGAGAAGACATGATTAAAATGTGATCAAAAAGTTTAATGATCGTTGTTTGAATCTTAAAAGAGCTCGACTCAGTCGTAACCAATGAATTGACGAATCCCGAAATCGATATTGTACCATCTCGATTTCTATGGACTTGACGGAATGATTAATAATTTCAAGCTAGTTCTCTAGTGATGTAAACGTGTCTCGAATCGGTCCAGTTCATTTAAAGTCGATCAATTAAAAAAGTGCGAACTCTACCCTCATGTGCGATTTATGTTAAAACAATATAAGCACATGTGAAGTGTTTACGAAAATGCAAAACTCTCAAGGTGTTAACAAAATGTGTTTTATAATCATAAACACGTTGAGAGATTTTCAAGAAAATGGTTTTATGGCAACATAGGATAGTCATGGAGTTATAAGGTGTATAAGGATAGGAAAATCCGGCCTATGATCCGCCAGAGCCGGAGGGATCTACCCAAGGACAATACCCATAGTTAGTATTAGAAGTCCTTAGGTATGATTGAAAAAAGGAGTAATGTGAGAAAGGAGAAAGAAGGGCTTGAAGAATTAAAAAGAAATATAATGAAAAAGGGTGAAAAGAAATAGCCCTCCATAATCAACCTTAGGGAAGAAACCGGGTTAAATTCATCTGCTACTGGTTGTCACTAAGATGACGCTGGTATTGAAGACAAAGACGTCATGGACCCAGTGACGCACTGCACCTAACCTTCTAGCCACTCAATTCCTCTTAAAAGGATTTATTTCATTATCACTGGGAACCCTACATAATCTATCGGCTTTCTCTTAGAGATCGTTGGTATTGAAGAAGGAGACCCTCTCCCTAGTCTCCGCTTAGGAAAACCAAAATGCACTAATTGAGTCTAGAGCCACGAGATTCATTGAAAGATCTCTTAGGAACACTTGACATTTCATCTCTTGATTGTTCATCAATAAGAACACAAGTGATATATTCTAGAGTCCTACGCAGATCTTAGCAATCTTCCAGAACATTTATGAGAGGATTTACAATTGTGATCCTCAGTGATTGAATGGAAACTCCTTCCAGGGTCAACATTAAACGACCCGACGGCCCAGTCACCCGGTAATTCTTTATGGATTACGCTTAGTGTGTCTCAAACGGTCTACAGTCATGGGGTAATGCTTCGGTGTACCGGACTCACCAATTGTAGATGTACTTCGGTTATATCGTTGTAGCCTTCTTGAGGGCCTCCAGTTCAGAACGACCTTTGTAAGAATGGAGATGTGTTTTCACACTATGCTTTGTTAACACCCGACATTTGAACTTGTAAGTGCTGGAAATCCCTAAGGTGATTCCTTTCACGAATCGAATCACGGTGATCATTGTCAATATTGGGGCTGACTGGGATTAGGCGAGCCAAGGTGAATGGAATCAAGACATTCATCAGTAAAACAATCGTAGTGGTCAATTCTTTAAGAAAAATCCACAATGATCGATTGGTGCTTTCAACTAACATAAACATGCAGGTACTGATGACTGTTCCTTGGAGGAAAGACCGCACCATCTTCCCATGCTCATACCAACATCACAACTCATGAAAGTTCTCGTCTAAATCAAAGGCAACACAAAGTTAAAGATGATTCTTCGTCAATGTCAAAGAATCTACAAAGTTTAAAGACTCGAGAACTTCATCATTGGATATTCAAAGTCAAAAAGAAGTGTGAGCATGGTGGAGAAAGACGTGGAGACACCTATTCCAAAGAAGCTGACGAAAGGCAGACAACACCATTAACTAATCACAAAGCATGAAAGAACAAATAATCAAGACTATTCTATATCTACACACAAAGTTCAAGCTCAAGGAGAGTAAAGACCTATTCAAGTTGAGCATCTTTTGAATGACCACCCCTTAGGGGGAGATTGTTAGCCTTAATAATAATTAATAGAAGTGATGGTCATTCACGTTTAAGAACTTTGTAACATATGTTAGATATCTTAATAGAATAGTCAACGGGCTCGTGGATTGGGCTAAGCTAAATGGTTAGAAGTTAAGTTAAGCTTGCCTTATGTAAGTTACAATCCAAGTCCAATCCAAGCCCAAGCCCAAGCCCAAGCCCATAAGGGTGATATGTATGGAAGTATAAATACCCCTCAAATGGTCATTTGAGGGGTGTGCTTGAGTGTGTTTGTATGTGTTTTCCTTTGAAATAGAAGCTCTTGTTTTCATCTTTATTTCTCTCAACATACACGACACACATATAACTTTCAAGTCACCATCTTTCTTCTTCATCTTTCTTCTACGCATAAGTGTTTGTTTCACGTGTTCTACTCGTTTGGTAAGCTTGGTAAAGTGATAAGGTTGATATATTTAAGGTCCTACAATTAGAAACGGCAAAAATTATATTACATAACACATTGATACATAGCAACTCAGTTACATCAATCCATACAAAACTAAAATATCAAAATATACAAAAAGGGCCCTCACAACAAGAGACCACGAGATGTGGAACATCACCCAGCACTATATGCAAATTTGCATAAATTTGGACTATTTACCCATTGTTGCCACTCGAACCCGCCCTTCGTTGATCTTCTATTAATCCACTCATAACTTTTTAGTTGCACATCTTGAAATAATTTCTCACCCGCCTCAAATTTATCTTTAAGGATTCGATTATTTGTGTTCTTCCACACTAAATAGTATGTAACCCAAACCGCAGAAGTCCAAAGTAACTTGCTCGTTTTAGACATTACCGAATTTCCACCATGTAGCACTATCTCTTTTATATTAAATGCATCAGGTAAAACCAGACCCCACCACTGAAATAATTTGTCCCAGACCTTCAGAACTTCTTCACATAAAAGTGAGCAATAATCCACAGTTTCTTGGTGATTATCACACCATGGACACAGAATGGTGTGAATATCAATACCACGCTTATCTAATTCCACCATCACCGATAGTCAACCTTTTAAAGCCCGCCAAATGAAAATATTTACCTTAAGGAGAAGTTTGTTCCATATTGTTGCTTGATTATCATTGCCTATGTTAATGGTACAATCTTCAATCATTGTTGTAAGCGTTTTGACCTTGAAACTCACCCTCGTCATATTTCCACTTCCATTTATCCTTGCATATTTCTAAAACTTTTTATAAATGGTCCTATTTGAAAATTTATATTAGAAACATTATTTTTACAAATATATTACGTTTTTTATAAAATAAGCAAATCCAAACGTTGGTTTCAAAAATAGTTTCTAGTAAGTACTTATTTTAAGCACAAGCAAAAGAAAAAGAAAAAAAAAATAGCAATCTCAAACACCCACTTAATGATGTGTCTATTGGATGTTATTTATTTACTTACTAGCTTATAAGATCCGTTGACAGGGTTATTTTTTTTAAAATAGATAAATGAGATGATAATAAAAGTAATAAGATGAAAAAAATGTTGCAAAAAGATGAAAAATTAGTATGTAAACAAAATAAGAAAAATAATAAAAGAAAACAAATAGTGAATCATTTATTTATTAATATGAAGTCATAAGTCAAGTACAATATAAAGTAAAAATTTTGTAAGTAATAATGTAATAACAGACCATTCACGTGGTATTCAATCTTGACGACCTTCAAAAAGAAAGCGTATGTAGTGGGAAGTAGATGAATTGGTAAGGCAACAAAAATTCATCGAGAACCTAACAAACATGAAAAGAATGTGTAAGTAAAACATTTGTGTGAATTACAATAAACATGTAAAAAACAAATTCGTATCACATTAAGTGAATATCCGAACATACTTGTTGATAATTGATCAAAGACCGTGAAGAACCTCATTATAGACTACATTTGTAGTAGTCTTTAATAAATTACTATTGGCATCGAAAATAACAACCTTCAAACACTTTTTGCTTTTTGGCGTGAAAGAGCGACATATATAATTGTCCTTGTGTGAAAACGGCGTGGTAGGTATAAAACCAACTTTCGAAAGTGATTGGCCTTGGCTCTTGTTATCGTCATGGCAAATGAAACTGTCACATGAAATTGTTTGCGCACGATATTGAGTGGTATACGTTTATCCGATGGAGTAATTTTCAACCTTGGAAGTATAACTGTATTCCCAAAATGTGTTCCGTTAATTATTTTGATATATAGGAAGTAGATTCATTATGCTCATAAAAACAATCATCTAAAAATAACATTCATCAAAAAATGCCAAAATAAAAATTTAATATGGACCATATAGTAAGTAGATCCAGTTCTGCTCATAAAAAATAAGAATTCATATAAAAATGCCAAATTTTTAGTTTTTATATGGACCATATAAGAGTAGATCTGATTCGCTCATCAAAACAATCATCTAAAATAAGAATTCATTTAAAAATGCCAAATAAAAGTTTAATATGTACCATATAGGAAGTAGATTCATCCGCTTCATAAAAAAAATCAACAAAAAATAACAATTCATCTAAAACCGCATAAAAGTTTATATGGATATATAGAGTAGACCGAGTCGTCATCTAAAACAACAATCATAAAACAATCATATAGAAGTAGATCCAGATCTGCTCATAAAAAACAATCATCTAAAAAATAACAATTCATCTAAAAAATGCCAAATAAAAAATTTAATATGGACCATATAGGAAGTACCAGTTCTCCTCATAAAAAACAATCATCTAAAAAATAATAAGTCATCTAAAAAATGCCAAATTTTTAGTTTTTATATAGACCATATATGAGTAGATCCAGTTCTGCTCATCAAAAACAATCATTCAAAAAATAAGAATTCATCTAAAAAATGCCAAATAAAAAGTTTAATATGGACCATATAGGAAGTACATCGTCTGCTCATAAAAAATATCTAAAAATAACAATTCATCTAAAAAATGCCGCATAAAAAGTTTAATATCTATACTATAGGGAGTAGATCCTTGCCCTTTCTTAAAAACAATTATCTAAAAATAACAATTCATCAAAAAGGACAAATAAAAGTTAATATAGACAATATAGGGAGTAGATCCTTGCCTGCTCATCAAAAACAATCATCTCCATATTAACAATATTTGACTTGCTAAACAAAGGTTGCATCCAAGTCCGAAGAATACGCACTCGTAACTTGATGTTGCCTTAACAGGTGATAAATCGTTGGTATACCCAGAAACAATCATCTAAAAACAATCATATAGGAACTAGATCCAGTTATGCTCATAAAAAACAATCATCTAAAAAATAACAATTCATCTAAAAAATACCAAATTTTTTGTTTTTATATGGACCATATAGGAGTAGATACAGTTCTGCTAATCAAAAACAATTATCTAAAAAATAAGAATTCATCAAAAAAATGCAAAATAAAAAGTTTAATATTGACCATATTGGAAGTAGATCCAGTCATGCTCATAAAAAAATCAATTAAAAATAACATTCATCTAAAAATGCATAAAAAGTTTATATGGACCATATAGGAAGTAGATCCAGTCCTACTCATCGAAAACAATCATCTAAAACAATCATATAGGAAGTAGATCCAGTTCTATTTCATAAAAACAATCATCCAAAAAATAACAATTCATCTAAAAAATGCCAAATAAAAAATTTAATATGGACCATATAGGAAGTAGATCCAGTTCTGCTCATCAAAACAATCATCTAAAAAAATAAAAATTCATATAAAAAATGCCAAATGTTTAGTTTTTATATGGACCATATAAGAGTAGATCCAGTTCTGCAATCGAAAACAATCATCTAAAACAATATATAGGAAGTAAATCCAGTTCTGCTCATAAAAAACAATCATCTAAAAAATGCCAAATAAAAAATTTAATATGAACCATATAAGAAGTAGATCTAGTTCTGCTCATCAAAAACAATCATCTAAAAAAATAAGAATTCATATAAAAATGCCAAATATTTAGTTTTTATATGGACCATATAAGAGTAGATCCAGTTCTACTCATCGAAAACAATCATCTAAAACAATCATATAGGAAGTAGATCAAGTTCTGATCATAAAAAACAATCATCTAAAAAATGCCAAATAAAAAATTTAATATGGACCATATAAAAGTAGATCCAGGTTCTGCTGATAAAAACAATCATCTAAAAAATAAGAATTCATATAAAAAATGCCAAATTTTTAGTTTTTATATGGACCATATAAGAGTAGATCAGGTTAACTTATAAAAACAATCATCTAAAAAATAAGAATTCATCTAAAAAATGTCAAATAAAAAGTTTAATATGGACCATATAGGAAGTAGATTCAGTCCTGCTCATCAAAAAAAATCATCCAAAAAATAACAATTCATCTAAAAACCGCACAAAAAGTTTATATGGATCATATAGGAAGTAGATTCAGTCATGCTCATCGAAAACAATCATCTAAAACAATCATTTAAAACAATCATATAGGAAGTAGATTCAGTTCTGCTCATAAAAAACAATCATCTAAAAAATAACAATTCATCTAAAAAATGCCAAATAAAAATTTAATATGGACCATATAGGAAGTACCAGTTCTCCTCATCAAAAACAATTATCTAAAAAATAATAAGTCATCTAAAAAATGCCAAATTTTTAGTTTTTATATGGACCATATAGGAGTAGATCCAACCTGCTCATCAAAAACAATCATTTAAAAAATAAGAATTCATCTAAAAAATGTCAAATAAAAAGTTTAATATGGACCATATAGAAAGTACATACAGTCCTGCTCATAAAAAAAATCATCTAAAAATAACAATTCATCTAAAAAATGCCACATAAAAAGTTTAATATCTATACTATACGGAGTAGATCCTTGCCTGCTCTTCAAAAAACAATTATCTAAAAAATAACAATTTATCTAAAAAGGACAAATAAAAAGTTTAACATAGACCATATAGATAGTAGATCATTGTCTGCTCATCAAAAACAATCATCTCCATACTAACAATATTTGGCTTGCTAAACAAAGGTTGCATCCAAGTCCGAAGAATACGCACTCGTAACTTGATGTTGTCCTTAACAGGTGATAAATCGTTGATATACCCGGAAACAATCATCCAAAAAATAAGAATTCATTTACAAAATGCCAAATAAAAAATTTAATATGTACCATATTGGAAGTAGATCCAGTCCTGCTCATTAAAAAAAATCATCCAGAAAATAACAATTCATCTAAAAAATGCCGCATAAAAAGTTTATATGGACCATATAGGAAGTAGATCCAGTCCTGCTCATCGAAAACAATCATCTAAAATAATCATATAAGAAGTAGATCCAGTTCTGCTTATAAAAAACAATCATCTAAAAATAACAATTCATCTAAAAATGCCAAATAAAAAGTTTAATATGGACCATATAGAAGCAGATCAGTTCGCTCATAAAAACAATCGTCTAAAAATAACAATTCATCTAAAAAATGCCAAATTTTTAGTTTTTATATGGACCATATAGGTGTAGATCCATTCGCTCATCAAAAACAGTCATCTAAAAATAAGAATTCATCTAAAAATGCCAAATAAAAAGTTTAATATGGATCATATAGGAAGTAGATCCAGTCCTGCTCATAAAAAAATTCATCTAAAAAATAACAATTCATCTAAAAATGCCGCATAAAAAGTTTAATATCTATACTATACGGGTAGTAGATGCTTTTCTTCTTTAAAACAATCATTTAAAATAACAATTCATATATAAAAAGGACAAATAAAAGTTTAATCACGGACCATACAAGGGAGTAGTCCTGCCTGCTCATAAAAACAATCATCTCCATATTAACAATATTTGGCTTGCAAAACAAAGGTTGCATCCAAGTCTGAAGAATACGCACTCGTAACTTGATGTTGTCTTTAACAGGTGATAAATCGTTGATATACCCAGAAACAATCATCTAAAAAATAATCATCTAAAAAATAAGAATTCATCTAAAAAATGCCAAATAAAAAGTTTAATATGGACCATATAGGAAGTAGATCCAGTCCTGCACATTAAAAAAATCATATAAAAAATAACAATTCATCTAAAAATGCAGCATAAAAAGTTTATATGGACCCATAGGAAGTAGATCAGTCCTGGCTATATCGAAAACAATCATCTAAAACAATCATATAGGAAGTAGGTTCAGTTCTGCTCATCAAAAACAATAATCTAAAAAATAACAATTCATCTAAAAAATGCCAAATAAAAAATTTAATATGGACCATATAAGAAGTAGATCCAGTTCTGCTCATAAAAAACAATCATCTAAAAAATAACAATTTATCTAAAAAAATGCCAAATTTTTAGTTTTATATAACCAATATAGGAGTAGATCCAGTTCTACTCATCAAAAACAGTCATCTAAAAAATAAGAATTCATCTAAAAAATGCCAAATAAAAAGTTTAATATAGACCATATAGGAAGTAGATCCAAAGTCTTTATAAAAAATCATCTAAAATAACAATTCATCTAAAAAATGCCGCATAAAAAGTTTAATATCTATACTATACGGAGTAGATCCTTGCTGCTCTTCAAAACAATCATCTAAAAAATAACAATTCATCTAAAAAAGAACAAATAAAAAGTTTAATATGAACCATATATGGAGTAGATCATTGCCTACTTATCAAAAACAATCATCTCCATATTAACAATATTTGGCTTGCTAAACAAAGGTTGCATCCAAGTCCGAAGAATACGCACTTGTAACTTGATGTAATCCTTAACAGGTGATAAATCGTTGATATACCCAGAAACAATCATCTAAAAAATAAGAATACGCACTCGTAACTTGATGTTGTCCTTAACACGGGTTTTTAGAAGAGATATTGCAAAAAAATGGAAAATTAGTGTGTAAACAAAATAAGAAAAAGAACGAAAGTAAAAAGGGTGAATCGGTTATTTGTATTAATATGAAGTAATAAGTCAATTACAATATAGAGTACAATTCTTGTAAGTAATAATGTAATAAACAGCCATTCACGTGAGCTTCAATCTTGATAGCCTTTACAGCCTCTCCGTCGTGTGGTCCCACAATCTCTCCATCTCCTACTTTCATTATCCAATCCACAAATTCCTTTATCTCAGTTACATCTTCAGGGCGTGAACAGTTAGGCGCATGTTGGCTGGTTAATTTTAAGACTTTGCAGTGATCCCACAAGCATGATTGTTTTAAAGACGCACTTACAATGTCTTTGCCGGGAACCTTTTGGAATATGTATCATCATTTACTGATAGGAATAATAACTATAATATTAAGAGATGAAGTACATGACATATATAGTGTAATCGACATGCAAATATTCTATATATTACATATTTCAACTGTTGTATTATTGTATACATTTTTTCATAGGTGCAAGTAAATGGAAATTCCGAAATTGTCACAACAGATTCAGTATATCATGTTGCCAATCATCAAATCTTTAAATGAACATGCACCTAAATCTGTCCATTGATGTTGCTGTAAAATCATGAACTGATATTGGGCTTTTAAAATATTAGAAGAAAATAAATAATGATCTTCGAGTCTTATCGGGTTGACCCAATAGCATTAATAATCTAACAGGTGGTTATACTGTTACATGTACTCAAAGTTGTCAAAGCTTCTTTTAGTGCTCATACATATTGTGTTGATGCTATGAAAAAAGCCTCCTGTGAAATTTCATTTGCAGCCACTGGTATTGCTAGCAAAGGCTGTAAACTATAGTCAATGCACATATTTGGGCAGCTATTATTATGCTTTGCACTTAAACTTAAGCCAATAAAAATTGTCTAAAGGTATTTCCTAATAGTCCCTAGTCATTTTCATAACAATGCTGAATATTTAAACTTTCAGCAATCGATAGATAAATATTTTGCTATTACCTTCAACGACAAAGTCACAGTTGATTCCAACCAAACATGATAAACTTCAAAGACTGAATTTTCCCGCTTATCATTAGAAGTTGCCCGATTATGTTATTTGCCAAATTCTGTAATGGAGGTACCCCTCATGTCAAATAATAAATTCATGTCAGAAAGATTATGGAAGTCACTTACTTTCCCAACTCCCAAAATACAAACTAAAATTTCTAAAATATGTGCTAAAAAAATGTTGTGTAATGATGAGAAGGTTAAGCATGTACCTGTTTCTCCATTTATGTTTATCTCCTCTAGGACATACCTTAAATATTTGAGATCACACGAACACATCCTAATAAAACCACAATCAAATAAATCAATTTAAAAATTACATCAACAATAAATATTGGGGACAAACAAAAGTGAACCGTAAATCATCAAGGGTTTAATTGTTTTTAAAAAATATAGCATTTACAATCTTGGGGAATAGATGGGCTTGGATTCAAATCGTAATATAATTACCTTAGCTCCAAATGAAGTCATGGCGAACATGAGGTTATAAGCCCGGATATTTTGCATGAAATGCCTGTCTCAAAGAGTTCTTTAATGACCTCTGGATAGTACCTTCGAAGTAGTTACCTAACTCGACCACTCTTACAACATCGGTTGTGTTTAACTCTTTGAGTTGGATAATGGCCTTTGAGGCGCTCCTCGTACAAAAAAATAGCACCACAATACTCACGAACTTGATGACAGTTTTCCACGTCCTATATATGTTGAAGACAATGTTCTTAGAGCAGATTCATGTTGCTCACTTAAAGATATTAGAGATATAAACTTCATGCGAACAAAAAATATCTATTACAGGCTTGCAGTGCAATCGAGTTTAGATCTAGCTTTCAATTTGGATTGACAGTAGACAGAATTCATACATGTACAGAAGAAATTTTTGTTAGCAACACTATGTCAACTACATACCTTTGGAACAACTTTTTTGGTTACTTCCATTCATTGGAATCTTTCAGGCAACAATTTTTCTCTACAGTTAATTGTAACAATTTCTCTATTGCATTATCCCTATCAAGTAACTATAAAGGATAAGTAACATGAACAACAAAGTTTACATATTTAGACTCGCTAATAAAGCCGCCCATTTTGACCATTTTTAGTCCATAAATTAGCCATTTAATCAGAGCAGTAAATTACCTGTAGTTTGGCCATCAATCCTTTCTTTTCCTCTTCAAACTCCCTGAGCTTTCACAAAAAATTATTCTTGAGCATAAGGAAGCATATAACAACAAAGTTTTGTAATATTGAGATATTAACTAAAGAACTTTCTATTATCCAATACAATCACGGTCACCACCCATCCATGAAGAGAACTGAATAAGAGGGGCATTGTAGGGAACACGTTCATTGATCCCAAAGTTCTTAAGAGCCGTGTCAACACACGTAAGAATTTAGGAACACGCTTCCAGATTGTTTCATGGAAGTAGCGAATTCCCGCTCTCATCTCATCTTGTGGAGTTGAAGGAGTCCTCCTGATCTCACCTGTACGGAAAGCAGCTTGAATCTACAAATTACATAACACCAATTAATAAAATAATAAAAATATATATAAAAAAAGGCATAAAAAATATGATAGTATAGACTTGGTTATTGGTCTGATCATTAGTACTTACTTCTCTATGCCCTCATCAAGTTCCTGCTTATCATCAAGAGTGATGTCTTTTGCATATAACTGGCCAAACAGTTCCAAGCTCCTCGAGCTTCTTAGGGTCACGCTTGCCTTCATACTCGGCAGATACCTCATAGCTTTCTTGAACCTACAGAATCAAACACCCTAAACATCTTTAATAACCCGTACCTTATTATACCAAGAAATTCAATGAGACATTTTATCAAAACATTTAAACAGTATGTTATCAATCCGGATCCAAATAGTACTCACATTGCAATCTCCAACCGATTAATCAGTAACTTACGCGAACTATGGATTCCTATAGCAAACTAATTAGTGGGCATTTGTTTAAGCTTATCGTGACTTATGAGCTTATCTGATCATGCTATATTTTCGTAAGACCATTTTTCTAAGCTTATTTGGTGGCTTTTGAGCTTATAATGACTTATAGGTCGACATCTATTAGCCCATGAAAACAAAAGTAACCATTTTTCAATGAGCCAGTTTTCGGCAGTAAATCAAAAAAATACTAAAGCTACCATCTTTAACAAATTAATCAGTAACTAATCTCATCAAAGAACTGAAAAAAAAAATGTAAATATTTTGACAGATTTTTAAATTTTTTTTTTTAAAATAGTAAAAATCACATCTTTAACAGATTAATCAGTATCCATCTTTGACTTTATATGTGTGTTCGTATATGCAAGTAAATAGCTAACCTGATATAGACCAAGGCGAAGAATGATTGTATAAAACTGATTACAGGTAACCGGGCACAAGTCTGTCATTTCTTCCTTTGAAAGCCTGCAACTGTAATAAAGTTTTTAGTATCCTCTGTGTGTCCTTCCTAACCATCGGGAGCATGTCAATAACTGACTGTAATTCATGAAAATGGCCATTGTCTATCATTCGGTCAGCCTCATCGAGCACAAAGAATGACAATGAATGTAACTGCAAGGCAAAAATTTAATAGTGGGATTGGTAAGAATGATCATGATCTTTTAAAACTGCAGATTTCAAAAGCATACCAAAGAAGAATCATGAGTGGTCAAATTCATGTTTTACAATTTTACCCATCAAAGTCATGATATGCTTTTGTTTCGGACTTTTTAAAATGTTATACGTTATACAGAAGTCACAAAATGGGTAGGTCAGTTGGGTTTGATAACGGGTTATAAAGGCTCCACATTATTGTTCCATGACTGGCTTATTTGACCCAAGAAACCTCTTGTTTATCAATAATAAGCTGATTTTTTTAAAGAAATGACGTGGAAGTTTTTCTGCTTACAAAGTAATACGTTGGATGACCATCAAACTGTTCAACCCATTTTCTTTCAAAGATTTCTTTTTACCCTTTTGACTTAATAGAAAATACAGATAACCCAAATCTACAAATTTCTAAGTAAAATGGGTAGAAATTTCCACTGCAAACTTTACACATAGGTCCCTGAAACTCACCTCAACACTTAATCTTTTAAAAAATGCCATAAAACATAAAATAAATAGCATATAGACTGGCAAAGACTTACATGTCAACTTCTCAAGTATTCCCATGCGAATACGGTAGTTGACACGGCTCCAATTCTGCCTCCAGTACCGTCTTGTTTCTTCTGTATATGAAATGATAATTCTGTAAATTATCAGAATATGACAATAGTATTCGTGTATAACTAAATGAAGCGTAAACGTCCTTTTTCACCTTCTAGCTTGTCGTAGCAGCAAGTATAGTTTCAGATAGATCACCAGGGTCCTCGGTATTTAATGCAGGAAGCATAACCTGACATGTGTAGATATGCATGCTGATGTAAGTATCATGTTTATCTAAAACACCTAGCTGATTCAATATGCTATTCAACTGGATGGTAGAAAGCTAACGGGTAGAAATGAAAGGTGGCAATTTCGAACCATCTTTGAATAGGTTGATACTCAATTTGTTAAGTTTCCAATAGGCCAGTAAAATATTATTAATAAATTATAATTTTCCTAATAACATTTACCAAAATTGAATTTTTTGACAAACAATGTTCGAGATGTACAAAATTCCTTTTGACCCTTTACCCAAAATGACTGGCTCGTCCATTAATTGCCACCTTTTATAGAAGCTACAAAGTAATGTTTGAACATTTAAGCAAGTATCTGAAGAATGTGGCTCATCAAAAAGATGATTATACTTGAGGAATTCCTTTGCAAGCATTTGAAAGCAGCTCCAATTGCTGCTTTTCATTCTTATTAAATGCAGCAAGTAACCCAATAATTATGCACTTGACAATAAACTCGGGCTTAAGGAAACATAAAGTATGCTACTTGCTTGTTAATTCTACTTAGACATCTACTCATGCTACACCTCTTTTTTTGCAGTTAAAGACACTAAGCCAATCACTTATAACGATGATGAACACATTCAAGCATGTATAAACACATAACTACTAACACATTTGCCAAGTGACACATCTTAACGTTATCCCTAACTATAAACACATAACTACTAACACATTTGCCAAGTGGCACATCTTAACGTTATCCCTAACTCCCTATAAAACCTAATACAATGAAGCCATCATGTCCCAAGATATGCTATTAACAAATTTTAGATCTTCCATCCTATCAATTCAACTTGTACAATAGAATATTTTCACATGTTAATTATGTCCATGGTAGTGGTTTATGAGGAATTCAACTTAAATAGGCAATTTGCGAATGTAACCATAACTGAAATTGCATACATCTTTAGTTTATGATGAGGTAAATCACTAATTGAAGGAATCAATGTTAATTTGTCAAAGCAATGTATAGAAAACTTTTAGAACCAACCATTAACTTGAAACAATAAAAGATGCAATTGATAACGAAATTAGTTTCTCACGCATTTCATCGAACACATAGTGTACATATAATTCCATCAATCAATTCTATACACACCAAACTCATAGTTGCTTCACGAAAAAAAAATAAACATAACAATCAAAAAGTTAAAAAATTTGTGAAACCTTTTCGAACAAAAACATCATCTATTTGTATTGAGTAATCGCCATTTGCTGCATAATTCCCTACAAAAATCAATGACAAAAAACGAATTAAATCAGTCCCAAATTCACAATGAAAAAACCCAAACTCAAAACAAATATCAAAATCGTAAATAACTCAAACCTGCAATCAAAAAATATAACTGAGATCATATAAAAAAATTCTAAAAATAGTGAAAGGTATTGTAATTAGAGTTGAAAGGTAATCATCTTCTCCATCTTAAGATCCACCGTAAATGAATCTGAAATCAAAACCCAAAATCATTAAAAGCAATATGCAACGTCAAGAAATAAGCAAAAAACCATGAGCACATAATCTTTTACAATGGTTTTTTAACTTTCTAGATGTGTTCATAGAACAGTGGTTTTGATTTTTTTGAAATAAAACGTGTGTGATTCTCTTGATTGGAATGAAACAGAAGATTGATATGATTTGAATCTAGGAGGTGAAATTGTAACGCAGAATTAAAATCTTTAATGAGTTTCCAAAAGTAAAGTTTATGGAAGAAGTCAGTGAACCTCACGTGTTCTGCACGTGATATATGTGGAGGGATGCATTGGGTGTTGTACATTAGTGCTAAACTAGCGGGTTAACCCGCGCGTTGCTGCGGGGGCCCTATGATTAAGACGTCCTGTGAAGCCCGTTTGTATGAAACAGAAACAGAAACAGTTACATAATATATATATATATATATATATATATATATATATATATATATATATAAATATATATATATATACTTGTAACCGTTCATGTACACAGTTAATGCTTCTCATCAATTTCTAATCTCATTGAGTCACAACTTACGTTTCATACCTCATCTTGGCATCCCTATTTTCATATTGTCAAACACCACAACATATAACATGCTACCACACTTGGACTTTCTTTTGAATCAGAGCTCCATATGTTGTCAGTTGATATCTTGAATGTTGCCAATGAAAAACTATAAAATTAGAAAACAACTACAGAAAGATATAACAATTTAAAGTAATAGTTACCCCGAATGAAAGCAAAAAATTAACTATTGGTAGGGGTAAAAACAGGTCGGGTCATTTGTGATGTTCAATAACAATCTAATTTTCAGAATGGCATCATTTTTTAGGTTTATGCATTATAGTATAAAACTACACTTTCGGACTTTGGGCTATAACAAACTGCAATGTTGATTACTGTCTAGGCTATCTAAGGATTGATTTGGATGTACATTTTTAAGGTAATTTATGTAATCATTGTAACTTTATAAATATGTGTCAATTTGAAGTTAGGTGGCAGCAAACTATGCTCTTATATTAAGCAATTACTTTTTAAATCATCATTAGTCAATTTCAAGCAACATAGACATGTATAAACATGATCCATATTCTACAACACTTATTATCTGATCCTGACATAATCAATTCCAAAAATCACGTCCAAAGATGTTGCTGGGCATATATACTATTTCTTGGAAAGATAATTGTAATCATTATGAGATACACGAAGTAGATTTTACAAACTAAAACTATAAGTACAGACTTTGTATGATGTAACAGTGAAACCATATGAACTATATCAAAAGTTAAAAGGGAATGGAGCAATACCTTTCGGCACTACAAAGTCACATCCTCGTCATTCGGAAAACTGTACCCCTACCCTCGGCCTTAGTGCCCCTGCCACCACCCTCACCCCATGGTTTCTCTTTATCTTGCTATTTCTTTCTCTTCTTATCCCCACCAGCATCGCTAAAATCATCCTTACGATCGGATTTCTCTTGCGGTCTCTTCTTAATACTGTTGCCCCCACCATTATCCACACCCTTCGATGTCTCTTCCATTCCAGTCTTACAACACATGCCTCCAACAGCTTCACCACCATCCTCCTCACCCTCGGGTCTCTCTTCCACTTCTTTTCTCTCCTTATTTTCCATATTTTTCTTTTTCCTTTCCTCCTTCTTCCTCTTTTCTTTTTCCCTCTCACCATTTTCCTTTTGAACTGGAAAGAAAACATACTCAAATACATCAAACGCAACTCTTGTTTTACCGTTAAAAAGCATTGATCATATAAAAGGCAATTATTTTAATCCAAGAGTGCTACTTACCGGTTTGAGCAACTCCATTTACTATGCCATTACAATTTGGGTTGTGGCTCTTGTTTTTTGACAACAATTGAATATAAAATGATAATTTGAGTCGAGATTAAGTACCGACTTGTGGTTTATTAATTAGATGAATGATGAGACCAACTGTCATTTATGACAACAATTGTGATATACTCATACCCACAACATGTAAAGTTTGATGAGTATAACTTGAATTTATATCAATTCAAGCTCCCTAGCGAACCCTTTTTAACCAAATCTCTTACCGAACCATTTTTGCTACATTGCCACTTATGAGTCATGCTCACCTATGACATCTGCATGCAAGCTAATATGACATCTAACAATTTCCGAAAATAATTTTATTCACACACATTTTGAGTCGAAGAATAAAGAAAAAAAACTTACCCTACATAATCGTATTTGCTAAAGTCTGTTGTTGGTGTTCTTGATGACAACAGGTTTCAATTTCGCCACCGTCCTACAAATTAAATTAAAAAAAACCATAAAACTAACAAAAAGCAGAATTAAGGCATATAATGGACCATCAGGTTGTGTTGGCCATGTACCAAACCCTGCAATTAGATAGTTAAATAGTTTATATACTAAGTCGACAATATGATGTTCCACTTTGTGATATTCACCTGAACATGTTCTATGGAACTCTTGTCATTATATATAAATAAAATCAAATGAATACCTGTCGTTCCATGAGAGGTTTGAGCAAAAGGCGCCGAATCTCTTTTTTAGTCATGAAGAATTACAGTGGCACTAAATGCTTTATAAGCATTTGCAGCATCAATAAAAGGATTGCACTTGTAGAGTTCCAGTGGTACTACAAAGCTGTTCGTCAATATATCACATGAACTTTTAACATCAAGAAATGTTCGCATTAAGTCTTCAAAATCTCTCACATCTCGTACCTGCAAAACCAAAGACTATAACATTATTACATATCTAAGAACAGGTCAAACATTTTGTGACTTTATTCATGGACAAAACCGAATATAAATAATAAAATGAAAGAATGTTATTCACCTTTAGTTTTCAACTCAGATTGATCTCACATGTTCAGTCATGTCGTGTCTCAATAAAGTACCAGTAGCTCGTTCTCTTTGCAAATGGGCAACAAAAAATTAGGGGCCTAGTTACAGCATTGACACCAAAGGATCCCGGGCCACCGCCTAGAAAATTGCAAATTTATCAATTCTCCACACCTCAAAAGTTACACCACCATCTCAAAATCAATTTGCGTACTCTTAATTTTAGATAAAGAGTAATACCTGTTATCAAATAAACCATCTAAATCATTAAACACAACAGATATAAGCAAAGAGTAATACATGTTGCCGCATCAGGTTTTCTTTGCTCAATTGTGAAGGCCATGGTCATTTTGCTTACGCCTTTTATCCTCTCATCAGAACCAATACACTAAAAATAATTCAGAAACTATAAATGCTTTTTAGTCATAGCAATACTAATGAGCAATAGGCAAAGATATCATGAAAGCAACGAACTCTTCTTTGATGAGTGAGGCTATACACTTTATGATTAAACTAATTATTATGGTGTCTGTCATATAATCACACCATCCCACCCCTAAAATAATATCCAGTCATTCTTCTTTTACCATTTTCTCTCTTTTTTGTTATACATGATGACTTTTCATGAGCAAGGTTGCATCATAAACGCTACCATAGTCTTTTTTTTATTTAATTTTTACCATTTTGGCAACAATGTTGCAGCTTGTAGGCCACCTTTTTGAAATCCAAGTAATGTGACATGTGGATGTAAATGCTAAAAGAGGAGTAAAGATGATATGGTCCAGCCCAAGTACATCGACCTTAGTAATGAAAGGTTGAAAGGAGTTTAGTATTGTATAGTAGTGTCCTAGGTCTCCATTTTTTACTGTGAAGTACATAACTCTTTATTGGCCAATTCGGTCTTAGCTCGCGCTATGAGTAAGGGTTGTTTGGGACTGGTTACGAACAACTGTATGTATCTAGTTAATAAGTAGTTGGCTTATTAAAAACTGCTGACTTCATTCCTATCTGATTTCCATTCCAAAATAAAAAAAACATTTGAAAAAATGTTTCAAATGGCAGCAAAGGAGTAGCGTACAAAACATTGGTCTTTATTGTGTCAAAAAAATATGAAAGAAAAATGGTCACCTTGTATCTTATTTGGTTAAGAAAGATAAGTGTACATCATAAGATGTGCTTGCAAACTCATTTGCTGCATTCCAATTTCCCCCTGCATAACAAATTTAATATTAAAAAGGTTGATTTTTTTATTCATTTTATGACAAATAATGGAGTGAAAGTCCATATTTGTTACAAATTTAAGGAATCCAACATATTCAAAATCATTCAGTTTAATAAGATTTTCCCATTAGCAATCCTTTTGATGAGCGAGAATATCACTATTATTGTCAAATTAGCAAGTTTGGTATTTTTACTTACTTTTCTTAGTAATTATTGGTAAATAATAAAATAATAATGAAAAAAAACGCGTTTCCAAGTCAACTGCTCACACATTTTGTTGCATCTACTGGTAATAGTATGACTTAGTGACTTACTTCAATCTCAGTTCGTGGAGTAAGAGCAGAGACAGAGCTCTGCTCTTACTCCACGAACTGAGATTGACATGATGCAACTCGTAACTTATCATACACAGAAAATACAGAAGAAAGAATTAATCAGTACCTCTTCTATAATCACTTGCTCTTCTTTATCCTCTTCCTTTTTTTCACCATAGTCATTATCGCCATCGTTCTCAAGAACGACAACCTCTTTATTCCCATAGGAATTGAGATTGAATTTTGAGTAACAAATCCTGGTGCCATGGTGAAATACCATTTGAGTAAATCCTGGCTCATCTCAACCTGGTTCACATTGACAACAACGGCAAGTCACATTATACCGGGGACAAAACAATGTGTAAAGCAAATCATTGTTCTATTTTTTAAGGACTCTAGCAATTTTTGACAAAATCAAATCCAAACAGCATTTACAGGAGTATATTATGTTTAATAATCTTTAAACGCATGATTTTAAAGCATAAAAAAGCAATTCCAAAAATTAACTTAGAACATTTAATAATATGATTTGACAAATATTTTTCAGCAAATAAATACTAATTTTTTGCACTAACCAAACATTTTTTACACAATAAGCAATTCGAAAGACGATTTTTCATGAACTTATGTCGAACAAATTCTAAATACCTACTTCTACGCATAAGCATAAGCATGAAGAATTAGGAAGCCCAAAGAGTCACTTATCACCAACCAAAACGCATAAGTTCGAGACCAATAACATACCTAAGGATTAGCCTTTTATAATCAATCGCATCATTCTTCCCATCTTCATCCCCATCTGCAAACACGAAGCAGTGCTGCCCTGGCAAGATACGGATCAGTTTGACCCACCATGGTTCAGCACCTTATTATAGCTTATGGGTCATTAAACTAACCTGTTCAATAATCAACCAAGCGACAAAATACGTTGATCCAAACCCACTGTTTGCATAAACTCCGGTTTATGGGTTATTATACTAACCTTTTGAATAATTAAGCAACCGAGAAAATAAGCTAACCCAAACCCACCATCAAGACTGACAACTACCAACAAAAAAAACAATCAAATATAAATAATCAAGCAACCGAGAAAATAAACAAACCCAAACCCACCATCAAGGCTGAGAACTACCAAAAAAAAACAATCAAATATAAACCCTAATCAAAACGCTACAGATCCAAAAGTTTCAATCTTTTAAAAAACATATGATGAGACTTACTATTGCTAGCCGGATTGAAGACAACGGCGCAAGGTTCGCCGGAAAACCCAAAGATACTCCGGCGACTTGATTTCATATTCGTATAAAAGATATCAATGACCCCGTTAGAGAGGTGAGAAGAAGATTCGGGAAAAAAAATTGAGGGATGTGGGATTTATTAGAGAGTGGAGAAGCTTCTCTTGAGGTGGTATCTATTTTAAGGCGGTGGAACAAAGTATACTTTGTACATCAACAGTAAAGATGGATGAACAGTTAACAGGCAAACACACTTCATCCAATGGGGTGTTGCCACAATGGATGTATGTGTATTATACCATGTATAGGACCAATGAAATCTTGACAACACACCATTTATACCATGTATTCTTATACCCCCTCCAACTTCAATTAGTATATATATATATAATATGGAAGTGTTTTTAATGAATAAAATTAGTACACGTAAAGAGGTAAATATGGTGAGCTACGAACTGACAAATTGGTGGGAGAGAATTTGAAATTGAGAGAATGATTAAATTGAGTTAAATCAATTGTTTTGGAAATAAAATGTTTCCTAAACTAAATGTATAAGTTCGGAAGAATAAATTTGGTAACAAATAAAAATCAAATACTATTGCAAGTTCAAAATTCAAACATTATAGTTTCCTAAATACAGACTTCTCTTCAACTCATTCATTCAATCTTCGCACACATATCCTAAACCAATGCGGCGAGTCCTGCGACAACAGTTGTTGCAACGTCAACGACCACGGCTGCCACGAGGCCTGCCACAGCTGCAACGCCAGCGAGCACTGCTTCCACCGCGCCCACCACAGTCTTTGTACACGGCCACATATTATACTACATGGTGGTCACAACCATGCCTGCCACTGTATCCCTACACTACCAGGCATTTTATACCTTCTAATAGTCATTACACGGACGAGGAAATGGCTATACTAGATGCCCTTAACGACATAGATCAAGATACTGATAGTTTTCAAGAAGCCGATTTAGTGGGATCAAGTGGATTGACCGAGACGCAAATCTCCAAGAATTTACGCCTCACAAAATACATTAAAGATGAAAAAGAAGAAGTTTGCACCACTTGTCTATCTGAATTCAAAGAAAACGAGAGACTAGGGGTTCTTGAATGTAAACATCAATATCACACTCGATGTATCAAAAATGGCTACTGCAACAAAACATCTGCCCTCTTTGTAAACGTGAAGCTTTGACGATATAGGCTAATCATGTAAATTGTTTTTTATACGAGTTTGTCGAATTGATTAGGAGAGATTTTATTCATATGTTTGTAACTATTGGGTACAATAACCAAAACGCTCTACGATGCTTTTATCTAAAGTCGTGTATTTAGTTGATC
>OU343216.1:4477191-4561642 GCA_910596185.1 Chrysanthemum makinoi | reverse complement strand
TTACAAAACTTTGTTGTTATATGCTTCCTTATGCTCAAGAATAATTTTTTGTGAAAGCTCAGGGAGTTTGAAGAGGAAAAGAAAGGATTGATGGCCAAACTACAGGTAATATACTGCTCTGATTAAATGGCTAATTTATGGACTAAAAATGGTCAAAATGGGCGGCTTTATTAGCGAGTCTAAATATGTAAACTTTGTTGTTCATGTTACTTATCCTTTATAGTTACTTGATAGGGATAATGCAATAGAGAAATTGTTACAATTAACTGTAGAGAAAAATTGTTGCCTGAAAGATTCCAATGAATGGAAGTAACCAAAAAAGTTGTTCCAAAGGTATGTAGTTGACATAGTGTTGCTAACAAAAATTTCTTCTGTACATGTATGAATTCTGTCTACTGTCAATCCAAATTGAAAGCTAGATCTAAACTCGATTGCACTGCAAGCCTGTAATACATATTTTTGTTAAGCATGAAGTTTATATCTCTAATATCTTTAAGTGAGCAACATGAATCTGCTCTAAGAACATTGTCTTCAACATATAGGGACGTGGAAAACTGTCATCAAGTTCGTGAGTATTGTGGTGCTATTTTTTTGTCATGAGGCGCCTCAAAGGCCATTATCCAACTCAAAGAGTTAAACACAACCGATGTTGTAAGAGTGGTCGAGTTAGGTAACTACTTCGAAGGTACTATCCAGAGGTCATTAAAGAACTCTTTGAGACAGGCATTTCATGCAAAATATCCGGGCTTATAACCTCATGTTCGCCATGACTTCATTTGGAGCTAAGGTAATTATATTACGATTTGAATCCAAGCCCATCTATTCCCCAAGATTGTAAATGCTATATTTTTTAAAAACAATTAAACCCTTGATGATTTACGGTTCACTTTTGTTTGTCCCCAATATTTATTGTTGATGTAATTTTTAAATTGATTTATTTGATTGTGGTTTTATTAGGATGTGTTCGTGTGATCTCAAATATTTAAGGTATGTCCTAGAGGAGATAAACATAAATGGAGAAACAGGTACATGCTTAACCTTCTCATCATTACACAACATTTTTTTAGCACATATTTTAGAAATTTTAGTTTGTATTTTGGGAGTTGGGAAAGTAAGTGACTTCCATAATCTTTCTGACATGAATTTATTATTTGACATGAGGGGTACCTCCATTACAGAATTTGGCAAATAACATAATCGGGCAACTTCTAATGATAAGCGGGAAAATTCAGTCTTTGAAGTTTATCATGTTTGGTTGGAATCAACTGTGACTTTGTCGTTGAAGGTAATAGCAAAATATTTATCTATCGATTGCTGAAAGTTTAAATATTCAGCATTGTTATGAAAATGACTAGGGACTATTAGGAAATACCTTTAGACAATTTTTATTGGCTTAAGTTTAAGTGCAAAGCATAATAATAGCTGCCCAAATATGTGCATTGACTATAGTTTACAGCCTTTGCTAGCAATACCAGTGGCTGCAAATGAAATTTCACAGGAGGCTTTTTTCATAGCATCAACACAATATGTATGAGCACTAAAAGAAGCTTTGACAACTTTGAGTACATGTAACAGTATAACCACCTGTTAGATTATTAATGCTATTGGGTCAACCCGATAAGACTCGAAGATCATTATTTATTTTCTTCTAATATTTTAAAAGCCCAATATCAGTTCATGATTTTGCAGCAACATCAATGGACAGATTTAGGTGCATGTTCATTTAAAGATTTGATGATTGGCAACATGATATACTGAATCTGTTGTGACAATTTCGGAATTTCCATTTACTTGCATCTATGAAAAAATGTATACAATAATACAACAGTTGAAATATGTAATATATAGAATATATGCATGTCGATTACACTATATATGTCATGTACTTCATCTCTTAATATTATAGTTATTATTCCTATCAGTAAATGATGATACATATTCCAAAAGGTTCCCGGCAAAGACATTGTAAGTGCGTCTTTTAAACAATCGTGCTTGTGGGATCACTGCAAAGTCTTAAAATTAACCAGCCAACATCGCCCTAACTGTTCACGCTGAAGATGTAACTGAGATAAAGGAATTTGCGGATTGGATAATGAAAAGTAGTGGAGAGATTGGAGGACCACACTACGGAGAGGTCATAAAGGCTATCAAGATTGAAGCTCACGTGAATGGCCGTTTATTACATTATTACTTACAAGAATTGTACTCTATATTGTAATTGACTTATTACTTCATATTAATACAAATACCGATTCACCTTTTTACTTTCGTTCTTTTTCTTATTTTGTTTACACACTAATTTTCCATTTTTTTGCAATATCTCTTCTAAAAACCCGTGTTAAGGACAACATCAAGTTACGAGTGCGTATTCTTATTTTTTAGATGATTGTTTCTGGGTATATCAACGATTTATCACCATAAGAATTACATCATTACTTAAAGTGCGTATTCTTCGGACTTGGATGCAACCTTTGTTTAGCAAGCCAAATATTGTAAATATGGAGATGATTGTTTTTGATAAGTAGACAAGGATCTACTCCATATGGTTCATATTAAACTTTTTATTTGTCCTTTTTTAGATGAATTGTTATTTTTTAGATGATTGTTTTTGAAGAGCAGACAAGGATCTACTCCGTATAGTATAGATATTAAACTTTTTATGCGGCATTTTTTAGATGAATTGTTATTTTTAGATGATTTTTTTTATAAGCATGGTGGATCTACTTCTATATGGTCCATATTAAACTTTTTATTTGGCATTTTTTGATGAATTTTATTTTTTAGATGATGCTTTTTGATGAGTAGAACTGGATCTACTCCTATACGTTCATATAAAAACTAAAAATTTGGCATTTTTTAGATAAATTGTTATTTTTTAGATGATTGTTTTTTATGAGCAGGACTGGATCTACTTCTTATATGGTCCATATTAAACTTTTTATTTGGCATTTTTAGATGAATTGTTATTTTTTAGATTATTGTTTTGATGAGCCAGAATGAACCTACTTCGTATATGATTGTTTTAGATGATTGTTTTCGATGTTATGACTCTGATCTACTTCCTATAAGGGTCCATATAAACTTTTATGTCTGCATTTTTAGATGAATTGTTATTTTTTATATGATTTTTTAATGTGCAGGATGGATCTACTTCCTATATGGTCATATATTAAACTTTATTTGGCATTTTTAGATGAATTCTTATTTTTTAGATGATTATTTTTTAGATGATTGTTTCTGGGTATATCAACGATTTATCACCTGTTAAAGACAACATCAAGTTACGAGTGCGTATTCTTCAGACTTGGATGCAACCTTTGTTTTGCAAGCCAAATATTGTTAATATGGAGATGATTGTTTTTATGAGCGTGCGGATCTACCCCGTATGGTCCAGATTAAACTTTTTATTTGTCCTTTTTTATATGAATTGTTATTTTTTAAATGATTGTTTTTAAAGAGCAGGCAAGCATCTACTCCGTATAGTATAGATATTAAACTTTTTATGCGGCATTTTTTAGATGAATTGTTATTTTTAGATGATTTTTTTTTATGAGCAGGACTGGATCTACTTCCTATATGATCCATATTAAACTTTTTATTTGGCATTTTTTAGATGAATTCTTATTTTTTAGATGACTGTTTTTGATGAGCAGAACTGGATCTACACCTATATGGTCCATATAAAAACTAAAAATTTGGCATTTTTTAGATGAATTGTTATTTTTTTAGACGATTTTTTTATGAAATAGAACCTGACCGCTCTATATGGTCCATATTAAATTTTTTATTTGGCATTTTTTAGATGAATTGTTATTTCTTAGATGATTGTTTTTATGCAGAACCTGATCTACTTCTTATATGATTATTTTAGATGATTGTTTTCTATGAAAGCAGGACTCTGATCTACTTCCTATATGGTCCATATAAACTTTTTATGCGGCATTTTTAGATGAATTGTTATTTTCGGATGATTTTTTAATGAGCAGGACTCTGACTACTTCCATATGGTACATATTAAATTTTTTATTTGGCATTTTGTAAATGAATTCTTATTTTTTGGATGATTGTTTCCGGGTATATCAACGATTTATCACCTGTTAAGGACAACATCAAGTTACGTGAAACGTATTCTTAGGACTTGGATGCAACCTTTGTTTAGCAAGCCAAATATTGTTAGTATGGAGATGATTGTTTTTGATGAGCAGACAATGATCTACTATCTATATGGTCTATGTTAAACTTTTTATTTGTCCTTTTTAGATAAATTGTTATTTTTTAGATAATTGTTTTTTGAAGAAAGGTGCGGATCTACCCTCGTATAGTATAGATATTAAACTTTTATGTGGGCATTTTTTAGATGAATTATATTTTAGATGATTTTTTTATGAGCAGAACTGTAGTATTCTCTATATGGTCCATATTAAACTTTTTATTTGACATTTTTTAGATGAATTCTTATTTTTTAAATGATTGTTTTTGATGAGCAGAAGTGGATCTACTCCTATATGGTCCATATAAAAACTAAAAATTTGGCATTTTTTAGATGACTTATTATTTTTTAGATAATTGTTTTTGATGAGGAGAACTGGTACTTCCTATATGGTCCATATTAAAATTTTTATTTGGCATTTTTAGATGAATGTTATTTTTTTAGATGATTGTTTTTATGAACAGAATGAAATCTATTTCCTATATGATTGTTTTAAATGATTGTTTTAGATGATTGTTTTTATGAAGCATGACTGAATCTACTTCCTATATGATCCATATAAACTTTTTGTGCGGTTTTTAGATGAATTGTTATTTTGGATGATTTTTTTGATGAGCAAGTGATCTACTTCTATATGGTCCATATTAAACTTTTATTTGACATTTTTAGATGAATTCTTATTTTTTAGATGATTGTTTTTATAAGCGCACTGGATCTACTCTTATATGGTCCATATAAAACTAAAATTTGGCATTTTTATATGAATTCTTATTTTTTAGATGATTGTTTTTTATCAGCAGAACTGGATCTACTTTTTATATGGTCCATATTAAATTTTTTATTTGGCATTTTTTAGATGATTGTTTTTTATGATCAGAACTTGATCTACTTCCTATATGATTGTTTTAGATGATTGTTTTCGATGAGTAAACTGGATCTACTTATATATCCATATAAAAACTAAATATTTGGCATTTTTATATGAATTCTTATTTTTTTAGATGATTGTTTTTGATGAGCAGAACTAGATCTACTTCTTATATGGTTCATATTAAATTTTTTATTTGGCATTTTTTAGATGATTGTTTTTTATGAGCAGAACTGGATTTACTTCCTATATATTGTTTTAGATGATTGTTTTCGATGAGCAGAACTGGATCTACTCTTATATGGTCCATATAAAAACTAAACATTTGGCATTTTTTATATGAATTTTTATTTTTTTAGATTGTTTTGATTTGTTTTAACTGGATCTACTTCCTATATGGTCCATATTAAATTTTTTATTTGGCATTTTTTAG
Organism: Chrysanthemum makinoi; assembly: GCA_910596185.1. Classification (NCBI taxonomy): domain Eukaryota; kingdom Viridiplantae; phylum Streptophyta; class Magnoliopsida; order Asterales; family Asteraceae; genus Chrysanthemum; species Chrysanthemum makinoi. The sequence goes on along the minus strand of OU343216.1, from coordinate 4,556,131 downwards.
ATGAATTGTTATTTTTGGATGATTGTTTTTATGAGCAGAATGGATCTACTTCCTATATGATTGTTTTAGATGATTGTTTTCGATGAGTAGAATGGATCTACTTCCTATATAGTCCATATAAACTTTTTATGCATTTTTAGATGAATTGTTATTTTTAATTGATTTTTATGAGCATGACGGATCTACTTCCAATATGGTCAATATTAAACTTTTATTTGTGCATTTTTTGATGAATTCTTATTTTTAGATAATTGTTTTTGAGCAGAACTGTATCTACCCTATATGGTCCATATAAAAACAAAAATTTGGTATTTTTAGATGAATTGTTATTTTTTAGATGATTGTTTTTTATGAGCATAACTGGATCTAGTTCCTATATGATTGTTTTTAGATGATTGTTTTCGGTATACCAACGATTTACACTGTTAAGGCAACATCAAGTTACGAGTGGTATTCTTCGACTTGGATGCAACCTTTGTTTAGCAAGTCAAATATTGTTAATATGGAGATGATTGTTTTTGATGAGCAGGCAAGGATCTACTTCTATATTGTCTATATTAAACTTTTATTTGTCCTTTTTAGATGAATTGTTATTTTTTAGATAATTGTTTTTGAAGAGCAAAAGGATCTACTCCGTATAGTATAGATATTAAACTTTTGCGCGCATTTTTAGATGAATTGTTATTTTTAGATATTTTTTTATGAGCAGGACTGTATGTACTTCCTATATGGTCCATATTAAACTTTTTATTTGGCATTTTTTAGATGAATTCTTATTTTTTGAATGATTGTTTTTGATGAGCAGAACTGGATCTACTCATATATGGTCTATATAAAAACTAAAAATTTGGCATTTTTTAGATGACTTATTATTTTTTAGATGATTGTTTTTTATGAGGAGAACTGGTACTTCCTATATGGTCCATATTAAATTTTTTATTTGGCATTTTTTAGATGAATTGTTATTTTCTAGATGATTGTTTTTATGGCGCAATCTGGATCTACTTCTATATGATTGTTTTAGATGATTGTTTTCGGATAAAGACGACCGGGTTACTTCCTATATGGTCCATATAAACTTTTTATGCGGTTTTTAGATGAATTGTTATTTTTTTGTTGATTTTTTTCTGATGAGCAGGACTGAATCTACTTCCTATATGGTACATATTAAACTTTTTATTTGGCATTTTTTAAATGAATTCTTATTTTTTAGATGATTGTTTTTGATGAGCAGAACTGTATCTACTCTTATATGGTCCATATAAAAACTAAAAATTTGGCATTTTTATATGAATTCTTATTTTTTATGAGCAGAACTGGATCTACTTACTATATGGTCCATATTAAATTTTTTATTTGGCATTTTTTAGATGAATTGTTATTTTTTAGATGATTGTTTTTTATGAGCATAACTGAATCTACTTCCTATATGGTCAAAATAATTAACGGAACACATTTTGGGAATACAGTTATACTTCCAAGGTTGAAAATTACTCCATCGGATAAACGTTTACCACTCAATATCGTGCGCAAACAATTTCATGTGACAGTTTCATTTGCCATGACGATAACAAGAGCCAAGGCCAATCACTTTCGAAAGTTGGTTTATACCTACCACGTCGTGTTTTCACACAAGGACAATTATATGTCGCTCTTTCACGCCGAAAAGCAAAAAGTGTTTGAAGGTTGTTATTTCTGATGCCAATAGTAATTTATTAAAGACTACTACAAATGTAGTCTATAATGAGGTTCTTCACGGTCTTTGATCAATTATCAACAAGTATGTTCGGATATTCACTTAATGTGATACGAATTTGTTTTTTACATGTTTATTGTAATTCACACAAATGTTTTACTTACACATTCTTTTCATGTTTGTTAGGTTCTCGATGAATTTTTGTTGCCTTACCAATTCATCTACTTCCCACTACATACGCTTTCTTTTTGAAGGCTGTCAAGATTGAATACCACGTGAATGGCTGTTTATTACATTATTACTTACAAAATTTTTACTTTATATTGTACTTGACTTATGACTTCATATTAATAAATAACAGATTCACTATTTGTTTTCTTTCATTATTTTTCTTATTTTGTTTACATACTAATTTTTCATCTTTTTGCAACATTTTTTTTCATCTTATTACTTTTATTATCATCTCATTTATCTATTTTTAAAAAAAAATAACCCGGTGTCAACGGATCTTATAAGCTAGTAAGTAAATAAATAACATCCAATAGACACATCATTAAGTGGGTGTTTGAGATTGCTATTTTTTTTTTCTTTTTCTTTTGCTTGTGCTTAAAATAAGTACTTACTAGAAACTATTTTTGAAACCAACGTTTGGATTTGCTTATTTTATAAAAAACGTAATATATTTGTAAAAATAATGTTTCTAATATAAATTTTCAAATAGGACCATTTATAAAAAGTTTTAGAAATATGCAAGGATAAATGGAAGTGGAAATATGACGAGGGTGAGTTTCAAGGTCAAAACGCTTACAACAATGATTGAAGATTGTACCATTAACATAGGCAATGATAATCAAGCAACAATATGGAACAAACTTCTCCTTAAGGTAAATATTTTCATTTGGCGGGCTTTAAAAGGTTGACTATCGGTGATGGTGGAATTAGATAAGCGTGGTATTGATATTCACACCATTCTGTGTCCATGGTGTGATAATCACCAAGAAACTGTGGATTATTGCTCACTTTTATGTGAAGAAGTTCTCAAGGTGCAGGACAAATTATTTCAGGTGGGGGTGCGGTTTTACCCGATGCATTTAATATAAAAAGAGATAGTGCTACATGGTGGAAATTGTAATGTCTAAACGCAAGTTACTTTGGACTTCTGCGGTTTGGGTTACATACTATTTAGTGTGGAAGAACACAAATAATCGAATCCTTAAAGATAAATTTGAGGCGGGTGAGAAATTATTTCAAGATGTGCAACTAAAAAGTTATGAGTGGATTAATAGAAGATCAACGAAGGGCGGGTTCGAGTGGCAACAATGGGTAAATAGTCCAAATTTATGCAAATTTGCATATAGTGCTGGGTGATGTTCCACATCTCGTGGTCTCTTGTTGTGAGGGCCCTTTTTGTATATTTTGATATTTTAGTTTTGTATGGATTGATGTAACTGAGTTGCTATGTATCAATGTGTTATGTAATATAATTTTTGCCGTTTCTAATTGTAGGACCTTAAATATATCAACCTTATCACTTTACCAAGCTTACCAAACGAGTAGAACACACGGAAACAAACACTTATGCGTAGAAGAAAGATGAAGAAGAAAGATGGTGACTTGAAAGTTATATGTGTGTCGTGTATGTTGAGAGAAATAAAGATGAAAACAAGAGCTTCTATTTCAAAGGAAAACACATACAAACACACTCAAGCACAACCCTCAAATGACCATTTGAGGGGTATTTATACTTCCATACATATCACCCTTATGGGCTTGGGCTTGGGCTTGGGCTTGGATTGGACTTGGATTGTAACTTACATAAGGCAAGCTTAACTTAACTTCTAACCATTTAGCTTAGCCCAATCCAGCCTCCGTTGACTATTCTATTAAGATATCTAACATATGTTACAAAGTTCTTAAACGTGAATGACCATCACTTCTATTAATTATTATTAAGGCTAACAATCTCCCCCTAAGGGTGGTCATTCAAAAGATGCTCAACTTGAATAGGTCTTTACTCTCCTTGAGCTTGAACTTTGTGTGTAGATATAGAATAGTCTTGATTATTTGTTCTTTCATGCTTTGTGATTAGTTAATGGTGTTGTTCTTCGCCGCCTTCTTTGAATAGGTGTCTCCACGTCTTTCTCCACCATGCTCACACTTCTTTTTGACTTTGAATATCCAATGATGAAGTTCTCGAGTCTTTAAACTTTGTAGATTCTTTGACATTGACGAAGAATCATCTTTAACTTTGTGTTGCCTTTGATTTAGACGAGAACTTTCATGAGTTGTGATGTTGGTATGAGCATGGGAAGATGGTGCGGTCTTTCCTCCAAGGAACAGTCATCAGACTGCGATGTTTATGTTAGTTGAAAGCACCAATCGCATCATGTGGATTTTTCTTAAAGAATTGACCACTACGATTGTTTCTTGATGAATGTCTTGATTCCATTCACCTTGGTCGGGCGAATCAGCCGTCCTAATCCCATAAAGGACAGTTGGCATTACATTGAATAAATTCAAGTAATGACCCTCATCTCGATTCGATTCGTGAAAGGAATCACCTTAGCAGGATTTCCAGCACTTACAAGTTCAAATGTCGGTGTTAACAAAGATAGTGTGAAAACACATCTCCAATTCTTACAAAGGTCGTTCCTGAACGGAGGCCTCAAGAAGGCTACAACGATATACCAAGTACATCTACAATTCGTGTGAGTCGCAGGTACAACGAAGCATCACTTCACGACTGTAGAGACCGTTTGAGACACACTGCGTAATCCATAAAGAATTACCGGTGAATCGCCGTGGTCGCTTTTAATGTTGACCACGGCAGAGTTTCCATTCAATCACCGAGATCACAATTGTAAATCCTCTCATAAATGTTCGGAAGATTGCTAAGATCTCGCGTGACTCTAGAATATATCACTTGTGTTCTTATTGATGAACAATCAAGAGATGAAATGTCAAGTGTTCCTAAGAGATCTTTCAATGAATCTCGTGGCTCTAGACTCAATAGTGCATTTTGGTTTTCCCGAGCGGAGACTAGGGAGAGGTCTCCTTCTTCAATACCAACGATCTCTAAGAGAAAGTCGATAGATTATGTAGGGTTCCCAGTGATAATGAAACAAATCCTTTTAAGAGGAATTGAGTGGCTAGAAGGTTAGTGCAGTGCGTCACTGGGTCCATGACGTCTTTGTCTTCAATACCAGTGGCATCTTAGTGACAACCAAGAGCGATGAATTTAACCCGGTTTCTTCCCTAAGGTTGATTATGGAGGGCTATTTCTTTTCACCCTTTTTCATTATATTTCTTTTTAATTCTTCAAGCCCTTCTTTCTCCTTTCTCACATTACTCCTTTTTTCAATCATACCTAAGGACTTCTAATACTAACTATGGGTATTGTCCTTGGGTAGATCCCTCCGGCTCTGGCGGATCATAGGCCGGATTTTCCTATCCTTATACACCTTATAACTCCATGACTATCCTATGTTGCCATAAAACCATTTTCTTGAAAATCTCTCAACGTGTTTATGATTATAAAACACATTTTGTTAACACCTTGAGAGTTTTGCATTTTCAGAAACACTCCCCCTTCACATGTGCTTATATTGTTTTAACATAAATCTGCACATTGAGGGTAGAGTTCGCACTTTTTTAATTGATCGACTTTAAATGAACTGGACCGATTCGAGACACGTTTACATCACTAGAGAACTAGCTTGAAATTATTACCTGTCCTGGTCAAGTCCATAGAAAGTTTCTCGAGATGGTACAATTACTGACTTCGATTTCTCGTCAATTCATTGGTTACGACTGAGTCGAGCTCTTTTAAGATTCAAACAACGATCATTAAACTTTTTGATCACATTTTAATCATGTCTTCTCCCCCTCAAAAATAGCATATTCGTGATATTTTTGATATCAACGGATCAAACAACATTTTAGAATCAATAAAAGGGTTTTAGAGACAAACGGATTTGATTTTAAGCAGGAATTTGGAACATTTTGGTTTTATACTCCCCCTTTAATAAAGCATAATCAATTAAAGGGTTTTAGAGGGAGTTATCTTGAGCATAAAATATTTTGAAAGATTTTGAAAATCTTTTTGAACAATCTTGAAAAAGGTTCTCAAGATGATGATGATTCTCACCGCTTTAAATGTGTTGCATCAAGGCATACACTAGATTTTCTTTTTGAAAAAACGATTTGATTTGAAATAATCAAAAGTCATCATTTTGTCCGGTTTCGTATCGGTATACAAAAGCCATTTTGAAAAAATTTTGAGGAACGACATGTTTTAGAAAACATTTTAAGAACTCTCGTTCAAGCATCCAGACATATCCCAGATCATTGTTGAATGACATTTCTAGAAACGCACATAGTATCGATTATACAAGAGACAATGTGAGAGAAGAATATTTTGGGATTTTGATTTTATATTGTTTTTGTATTTTTTTGAAAGTTTTATATTTTTATATTTAGCTTTTGATGGTTTTTTAAATTTTGTATTTGGTTTTTCAAAGATATTTACGTAAGCTTTTGGAAAAATCATTTTCAAAAGATTCGAGAAGACGTTCTAACTCCTCGAGGTTAGGCTTTCGCATTCTAATTCATCGAACTAAATCGTTGAACCTTTCTTTTGGAAGGGATTTAATAAATAGATCAGCGAGTTGGTAATCTGTCTTAATGAAAAATAATTCAACAGTACCCTATTCTACTGCGGCTCTTTGATGAAGTGGTAGCGGACACGAATGTGCTTAGTCTTTGAGTGATGAAAAGGATTGCACGATATGGCTATGGCACTTTTCGAGTCACAATACATAGGTATTTTATCGAAAGTAAAGCTGATACGCTTACGCAGCGCGTTCGGAGTCAAAGGAACTTCCTTTTCGTCGAGCAAGTTTTTCAACACCCTAGGCAGTGAACCTAATCGTTGTAGTGTAGTATTAAGGTAAGCCACGGGAATTGATATCGTTCTCTAGGGGAATAGGAATGCCAGTGAGAGGTTACTACGCTAAGGTTGGGGTTGAGGAAGATTATTTCTTTTTATCTTTTTATGTTTTTTAGGAAATGGAAAGGTACGAATCTCGGGGTTTGGATTTGGGGATTGGTATTTCTACCGATTACTTCTACTATCTAATTATCTAATTAACTAAGGTGAGGGTAGTCTATGTCTAATTATTGTGTGCTCGTATGATGGTTTAAAGATGTGTTTACTTAGGTTTTATTCCTCCTTAATTATCTCCTATTGATGGTTGAATTGTCACGTCCTTATTCTTAATCGCGCTGTGTGTCTAAAGTCGTAGGGTATGCGTTTGTCCCTAACTCTTTGAAACTACCAAAGGTTATCGCCTACAAAGTCTCTAGGATTTATAAACTTTAACTCTAAGGTACTCTTCGGATGGTTTAGCCTACAACAACTCTAGGTGTTATAAACTAAGATTCACAAAGATTAATCAAGCATTAACTACACAACGGATGACCTATCGCATTACTAGATCATTAACAATTAAGATAAGAGACAACCAATCAATATTCAATAATTAAGTTTCATATTCCCTAAGCAAACACACAAGTAAATTAGCCGGACATGGAGAACATGCAAGCATACACACAAGTTATTGAAGACATAATTAAATTAATGAAGTAAAACACTTATCTTGATGTAAGATAGGGTTTAGAACCCTAAAATACTATACAAGACAGCCTTGGTTCGGTTTAAGTTTTTACTCCAAAAGACTACACACTGAAAACTAAAAAATTCGGATTTTTTATATAAGATTACATACGCGCCACCTTTTGATTTGTGACGTCGCCGGGTCGCCGCATTAGGGTTTCGTCTTGGCCACGTTAGTCTTGCGACGGCGTCACCTTAAGCTTGTGACGCCCCCTTCAGCCTCTCGACGCCGTCTGATCAAATCTAGGCCGCCTCGAAGGCGACGACCTACTCTTTAAAGCCCGACACCGTCACTTGTAAATAAGCAATTTGGCTACCGAGTCCGTCACAAAAGTGATGACGGGCCCCGCTTAACACTTGACGCCGCCCCTTCGTCCAGCGCTTGAGTGTCTCGATTCTTGACTTTGGCCATTTTCTTCGTATATTCGCACCTTTTCGTCCGAATAAGTGTCATTCCAGCATTTTGCCTTCAAGAGACCTAAAAGTGAAAAGGAACGATATTAAGTAATAACGGATACAAAAGTGATCAAATAAGGGCTTAAATGACCCCTCAAAAAGGTACATTTAAAACCTTATCAAATATCCCTACACTTGGTATTTGCTTGTCCTCAAGCAAATGTGCTTTTAGCCAATTAATTTATAAGTTAGGGGTCATGAAGCATTGGTTTAGAACAATCCACAACACATATAAGCCCCGCAAAAGTCATAACAAGCACGGAAATTACATAATAGCACCTCACATGGGGTGTTTGGATACTCACATCTCTCGGGTGTATATGAAATATAACAAGTTGGAAATGGAAGATAAACACTCATTAACCGGTCCTAGTACATAGATTACCATAGGCTTGAGACTAGATCAAACCTCCATCGCTTTGGCGTAAGCACCTAGGAAAGACTATCAACGAGGTCTTTTAAAGGGTTGTAATGTTAGGCTTACGGTAGGGAAACAAAGGGTTTGGTGAGATAGGCTATTTAGTGGTGGCAAGTCAAAAATCTTTATGTTACAAGCATGCGAAGAATGGCGTTGCTATGCCAAGACTCGACACTCTAGACTCTAGATAACTGAAACAAACAAACATAAATTAAATATAGATGTAGGATGGTAGCCCGTATTTTTTTTAACACTCTATATATATTTTTTTTCTTTTTCTCTTTTTCTATTTTTTCGTTTTTTTTTACACTTTTACTCTACCATCTTCTACGGTAACATCAAAATGATAGGGATTTATAGGCACATCCCTACACTTGAGTTTTTATTACTCTAACACTAATTTGACCGAATTGAAAAGATCAAAACACTTGGAGTACATTATTACGCAAATAAAGGGAATTTGAATTTAACGTTCCTTCCCGTCATTTCATAAACTTTAACTTTTCCCATGAGTCCCAATCGTCCCAAAACTCTGTACAAAGGATATGACTCGACTTAGCAACTCATGCAAGCAACTAGATAATTGAACTAAGGGTTTTTGGTGATAACAATAATGCACTAAAAGTGAGTGCATAAAAGGTAGGCTAAGGCGATTTGGGTGTACATTTGGGGTGAATTGTAAACAATGCTCTTCATTGATATTCGAAAACCCACACGAGAACCGCGAAAAGGATAGGCTCTGAGGGGTTAACTAGGGGTATCGTGTACTAAATATGAGTACAACGCAAAGGTGTGGGGGAATTCCTCAACCGATGTGGAAGAAGTAAGTATATTTAGGTATCAAACAAGGGTTATCCTAATGCCTCTTATCATTTAGTTATTCCTAACTACACAAGTGTAGTCTTACTAGCGATCTCGGGATGCATCACAAAACAAATTCTAGAATCTATTATACTACCGGTTCACACACTAAGCATTAAAGATGAATGCTTTAATTCCTACTAATCTAAGGACGATCCTCACATTTTGGGTGGAATTTAAGTGGTAAAGGGTTTTTGTGCTAGTCATGTAACTTCCTATCCGTGAGACGCTTTATTAAGACTAATGGCACACTCTTATATGTCATGAAAAATTTTAAATTTGGTGCCAAAATTTCCCTAACCGACATTTTCTCATGGTTTATTACACAAATGCAATTGGACAAAGCAAATAATCAAGGATAAGCATTGTTTCAAAGTTCCCGATATTTTCCCTCCCACACTTAAACTCGAACATTGTCCCCAATGTTCCCTAAAGTATCAAAGTTATGATAATGGAAGGTAAAAAAAGATGAAAGAAACTAATACTCCCCTGATTAGCTCGGTAGGATCCGTGTAAAGTGGTGGTTATATTTTTCTTCAAGAAGAACGTTTGCGTGAAAAACTCCTGCTCATCTTATGTATCTCCTTCTTGATAAATTAAACCTGCACACTTGAAGAAAACAAACGAAACCTTCGCGTAAAATCGGCGGAAATAATATATATAAGACTCTACTAAACTAGGATATAATGCTTGTGGAATGGATGTTTACAGAATTTCTCGAAAATTAAGACATGGAAAATTCCAAAAATTATAAGTAGCTCGAAAAACGAAAAGTAATCACTATTTTTGCTCCTTCCCGACTGTCAGTTGCGATCTGGCGCCGTCAGGTTATCGACAAAAAGCGGTCTGCGATTTTCTGGAAAAATTCTGGAAAATTTACATCTTTAAAATCTAGAAAAATTTTCTGCAAAACATCCATTATGACTCGATACAAGCATTTGACTCGAACAAACACACATGTATATCTTTTAATTAATTGAAATTTTCATGTTTACGTTTCTTTTGAAAACGTGTGTAATCCTCCCTACACTTATCCTTAATGTAAAATACCTTTATATGTAATTAAGACGAGGTTAAAAATAAAATAAAACATTTTTACAAATTTAAACATGAGAATAAGCAATCAATAAAATATATATGACACAAACAAGCAAACAATTAAGCATGGGTTGCCTCCCACGAAGCGCTTTTCTTTATTTATGAGTCTTGTAACTAGACTCGTAGTCGCGTCTCTTACGTGACTTCATTACCGTCACCTTCTTCCATCGCCTCCCTTCGCTAAGGGCATGACGCTTGTATGCTTACCGGATTCCTTGCCAACGTCGTCTATTATGGTGACGGTTTTATCCTTTAGATTGGTTTCCTTCACCGTAAAAGGCCCAAACCATCTTGGTTTGTTTCTACCTTGTAATGCCCTTATCCGTGATTTGTATAAGAGTATTTTTTCTCCCTTTAGAAATTCCTTAGGGTTCCTTTGTGTTTTTGGTATCGAAGTCGGATTATTTCCTAACTTTTTATCGCGTTTCCACAATGTTGCATGCAGTCCTTGAACCATAAAATCTCTAAGCCCTTTTTCCCAATCGTTCATTTTCTTCTTAACCATATTGCTAGGGATTTGTGGACTCTCACCCGTAATATTTTCCATGATCTTAAGAGGATACCTTGGAACAATGGGTATTCTAGCGTACCCTTTTCCGATTTTAAGTATCATGATGCCCTCCCCGCATTTGATGGTTGCTTTGGCGGTGGCCAGAAATGGTGTCCCAAGAATGAGTGGCATGTTTCTATCTTCCTCAACATCTATGATCACGAAATCCACCGGATAGATGATATTAGCCACCTCTATTAAAACCTCCACCGCGATTCCTATGGGGTAGACATAGGTGTGATTTGCTAAGGAAAGTCTAAGATCGGTCTTGGCTGGCTTCTCCATAGTCAACTTATTATAGATTGATAATGGCATTATGTTTACATCAGACCCCTGATCAGCTAAGGCATTTATATTATCAATATCACCTATGCTACATGGTATCACGAAGTTCCCTGTGGTGTCTCGTTTTTTTGTTACTGGTTTTTTTAGAACCAACTCAAATAGAGGTCCCATAGGCATGGTGTCATACTCTTCTTCTGTTATTTTTCCTTCAAGGGCTTCCCTAAGAACCTCATTGTACCTAAAGTTGTTCACTTGGTTAACAATGGTTTTTTTGTTAATTTCGTGCTTAAGGTAGTACTCAATGGTCTCGAGCTCATTATTAGGTTCAGCCTCCTCCCTCTTGCTTTCCTCAGTTTTCTTCTCCTCAACCTTTCCATCCTCAAGCATAATGGAAATAGCATTAACAAACGAAGTGGGAGGATAATCGTTGCTTCTTACTAGTATCTTTTTGGGAACTTTTGTCTTGGTATATTCTTTTACCAGGTTCATCATTTCCGTCATTTTTGCTTGCATTTCCTCTCTTTGCCTATAAACCTCCTCTTCAAATTTTGCTAATCTCTCCGTATGAGCTGCCATGTACTCCCTCATTTGTTCCTTAAAGCTTGGTGAGAGTGGTATTGGGGAAGTAGAACGGAAGCGCCGTTCAGAATTGGGATTTTGCTCACGACTTGGGGATTCCGAAAAGGGTGTTGGGTGGTTGGTGGAATTGACCGTTTCTCGAGGGATTTGTACGGGAGCTCTCTTATGCCTTTCTATCAGATAATCAATCCTTCTCTCAAGAGCACTCATTTGCTCCTCGGTGACGTCGGAAGATTCAAGAGGAGTTGATATGGCATTAACCACTTTAACGGGGGTTTCAGGAGATTCATTCCAATCTTCGTAGCTTTGCTCGGCAAGCACTTCTATGATATCCCAAGATTCCTCAGCGTTAAAGTCGCTAGGCCTTCCGCCGGCGGCTTGATCAATGGATCGCCTAGTAAAGAAATCGGTATGGTCATAGAAGATTTGGATTTGAAGCCAAAGATCAATACCATGATGAGGGACTTTATGAAGTAAGTCCTTGAATCGAGTCCATGCTTTGTAGAGAGACTCGCCTTGAAGTTGTTGAAACGTCAAGATGTCTCGTCTTAGTTTGGTGGTTCTCCCCGGTGGGAAAAATTGAGCAAGGAAGCGAGAGGTGAGATCATCACAACTTGAGATGGAGCCGGCGGGAAGTCGCTCAAGCCAATTACTAGCTTGGTCCCGTGGAGAGAATTGGAAGAGACGCAGACGCGTGGTCTCCCGAGTAGTAGCATCGAGGTCGATGGAATCGACAATTTTAAGGAAATCCTTAAGATGCTGATTAGGATCTTCGGAACGAAATCCATGGAATGCACATCCGTTTTGCACCAACCGGATGGTGTCGGATCGCAGGGCCGTAGTTTGGGCATGGTCGGGAAGCTCAATGGTGTTCCTATAGCCTAGGTGGCTTGGTCTCGAGTATTCACCAAGAGTACGGCCTCTTGGCGGGTCATTTGGTGGTAGGTTGATGAATGGTGGTTGGTTATCACCTTCCATGATGAAAAGTGATGGGGTTACGAACAAAGGTCACGAAGAAGGGGGGATAGACTATGAGGAAGCTAAAATTGAGAAAAAAATTACTTGATAGGAATCAAGCAAAGAAACCTAAACGAGGTGGACTCCTAACTAGCTATTCTATTCCCCGGCAGCGGCGCCAAAAACTTGATACGCTTACGCAGCGCGTTCGGGGTCAAAGGAACTTCCTTTTCGTCGAGCAAGTTTTTCAACACCCTAGGCAGTGAACCTAATCGTTGTAGTGTGGTATTAGGGTAAGACACGGGAATTGATATCGTTCTCTAGGGGAATAGGAATGCTAGTGAGAGGTTACTACGCTAAGGTTGGGGTTGAGGAATAATATTTTTTTTATCTTTTTATGTTTTTTAGGAAATGGAAAGGTACAAATCTCGAGATTTGGATTGGGGGGGGGTTGGTATTTCTACCGATTACTTCTACTATCTAATTATCTAATTAACTAAGGTGAGGGTAGTCTATGTCTAATTATTGTGTGCTCGTATGATGGTTTAAAGATGTGTTTACTTAGGTTTTATTACTCCTTAATTATCTCCTATCGATGGTTGAATTGTCACGTCCTTATTCTTAATCGCGTTGTGTGTCTAAGGTCATAGGGTATGCGTTTGTCCCTAACTCTTTGAAACTACCAAAGGTTATCGCCTACAAAGTTTCTAGGATTTATAAACTTTAACTCGAAGGTACTCTTCGGATGGTTTAGCCTACAACAACTCTAGGTGTTATAAACTAAGGTTCAAAAAGATTAATCAAGCATTAACTACACAACGGATGACCTATCGCATTACTAGATCATTAAAAATTAAGATAAGAGACAACCAATCAATATTTAATAATTAAGTTTCATATTCCCTAAGCAAACACACAAGTAAATTAGCCGGACATAGAGAACATGCAAGCATACACACAAGTAATTGAAGACATAATTAAATTAATGAAGTAAAACACTTATCTTGATGTAAGATAGGGTTTAGAACCCTAAAATACTGTACAAGACAGCCTTGGTTCGGTTTAGGTTTTTACTCCAAAAGACTACACACTGAAAACTAAAAAATTCGGATTCTATATATAAGATTACATTCGCGACGGCGTCACCCTTTGATTTGTGACGCCGTCAGATCTCCGTCATTAGGGTTTCGTCTTGGCCATGTTAGTCTTGCGACGGCGTCACCTTATGCTTGTGACGCCGTCCCCTTCAGTCTCTGACGCCGTTTCGATCAAATCTAGGCCGTCTGAGTTGTGACGACCTACTCTTTTAAAGCCTGACACCGTCACTTGTAAATAAGCAATTTGGCTACTGAGTCGTTACAAAAGTGATGCGACGGCGTCGCAGTTAACACCTGACGCCGTCCCCTTCAGTTCCACCAACCTGAGTGTCTCGATTCTTGACTTTGGCTATTTTCTTCGTATATTCGCGCCTTTTCGTCTGAAATAAGTGTCATTCCAGCATTTTGCCTTCAAGAGACCTAAAAAGTGAAAAGGAACGATATTAAGTAATAACGGATACAAAAGTGATCAAATAAGGGCTTAAACGACCCCTCAAAAAGGTACATTTTAAAACCTTATTAAAAACCATAATCTGTGAGTTGTGTTCTCATCCATAGAACTTGAGCACAACACGCAGATAGAGAAACATATTCAGCTTCAGCGGTTGAAAGTGCAGTGCAATCTTGTTTCTTTGAAGACCAGCTGACTAACTTTTCACCCAAAAATTGTGCTCCTCCTGATGTACTTTTTGTTGTAACTTGATCACCTGCGTGGTCCGCATCTGAAAAGGCAATTAGATCAAATCCGGATTCCTTCAGATACCAAAGTCCCATGTGAATGGATGTCTTCAGGTACCGAAAGATCCGTTTAACCTCTTTGAGGTGCAGTTCGGTAGGCTTTGCCTGAAACCGTGCTAATAAGCAAACAACAAAATGAATATCGGGTCGACTAGCAGTGAGGTACATGAGAGAACAAATAATGCTCCGATATTTCTTCGGATCGATGGGTTTCCCAAAAAAATCGGCTCCAATTTTTGGTGAAGTTACCATTGGTGTACCGACCGAATCACAATTATCCATACCATGATTTTTTAAAATCTCAGTTGTATATTTAGATAGTTTAATAAAAATTCCACGAGGGGACTGATGTATTTGTAAACCAAGAAAAAAATTTAGTTCCCCCATCATGGACATTTCAAATTTGCTTTGCATGAGATTTTCAAAATGTTTTGAAAGATTCGGATTAGTAGACCCAAAAATGATGTCGTCCACGTAAATCTGAACAATCAAAATGTCATTATTATGTTCTCGAGTAAACAAGGTAGGATCGACAGTTCCTTTGGTGAAATTGTTTAGGATAAGGAAAGATGTCAATTCGTCATACCACGCTCTCGGAGCTTGTTTCAAACCATAGATTGCCCTTTTGAGTTTGTAGACGTAGTCTGGATGTTCCATATCTATGAAGCCTTCTGGCTGACTCACATACACTTCTTCTTTCAGAGTTCCATTCAAGAACGCAGTCTTGATGTCCATCTGATAAACCGTGATGTTTTTGTAAGCTACATAGGCTAAGAAAATCCTAACTGCTTCAAGTCTAGCTGCCAGCGCGAATGACTCTTCAAAATCAATTCCTTCTTCCTGTCTGTATCCTTTGGCCACTAGACGAGCTTTGTTGCGAATTACAGTCATTTCTTCATCCCTTTTGTTCTTCCAAAACCATTTGAGATCAATGACGCGAATGTCAATTGGTCTTTGAACCAAATCCCAAGAGTCATGTAGACGGTATTGGAGAAGTTCCTCCTGCATTGCTTCTATCCATGCATTGTCTGCCATTGCCTACTAAATGTTCTTCGGTTCAATATTGCTATTTGAGCAAAGGTAAATGCAAAAGTCGCAATCGGTGGCAAGTTGGCGTCTCGTCTGAATTGGCCGTGAAGGTTCACCAATAACTTGTTCAATTGGATGGTCTTTTGTCCACTTCAGAGTAGAAGGATACCGTTGGTTAAACGTATGCAAGTTAGATGGTTCTCGTAAGCTTGAAGATGATTCAGCTGATTCCGTAGCAAACGGGTTTTCAAATAATTCTTCATCTAACGTTGCATCATTCTGGTTTTGTGAAGGTTCTTCTTGAAATGATCTGTTTTGGTTTTGCTCATCAACTGCTGGTAAAATTGTTTCAAGAATAGGATTTGCAGAAGTCGATGTAGATGACGTTGATGGAGTTGGTGCATTGGTTTTGACCGTTGTAGATGCATCTTCTGTTGGTGGTGGTGGATGAGTTTGAGCGGGTGTAGCGGAATGATGGTTTGATGCATTTGTCGAAGTTCTACTATAGTATTCATCGAACATTGACTCGAAGAAATTCTCCCATTCTTGTTCATGAGGTGTGTCAGCAAAAGTTGATGGAGCTCTGTGTTGTGTGAGTCCTGAACTGATGTGTCTAGAAGTCTGCTGGTTTGGTGCGGGTTCTAATCTGTTTTGATTAGAAGCCATCGGATTAAGCGCGGGTTCTAGAGCGAGTCTCTTAGAAGCCATCTGTGAAAGTTCATCAAAATTCACATTCATCGTCTCCATTATCTTCCTAGTTCTCCTGTTATACACCCTGAATGCCCTCGAGTTATCTGAATATCCAATGAAGATTCCAATATCACCTTTAGCTTTCAGTTTTCCTAGATCTTCTCTGTCGTTCGTCAGATAGTACAAAGCGCCAAATACGTAAAGGTAAGAGATATCAGGTTTTCTGTTGTTCACTAGCTCATATGGGGTTTTATTGAATCTTGGGTGGATTAGGGATCGGTTCTGAGTGAAACAAGCAGTGGCAACAACATCAGCCCATAAAAATAACGGTGCACTAGAATAGATTAGCATTGTGCGAGCAGCTTCCACAAGAGTTCGATTTCTTCTTTCAACTACCCCATTCTGCTGTGGAGTTCTAACAACTGATGTTTGATGAGTGATTCCAACATCTTCAAAATAAGCTCTTAACTCCTGATTAGTAAATTCTGTGCCGTTGTCTGTTCTTACTACCCTTACTGGAGCTTGAAGAAGTACTTGAATACGCTTTAGAAAGGTGATGATGATGCCTGGTGCTTCGTCTTTTGATCTCAGAAACCTAACCCATGTATATCTTGAATAATCATCGACAATGACAAGAATATACTTTTTCCCATTAATGCTTTCAACTCTCATTGGGCCACATAAGTCCATGTGCAACATATGCAACTTTGCTTCCGAACTAGGTACCGATTTGGGTTTATATGATGCTCTTTTGCTTTTTCCTTGTTCGCATGATGGACTTAGGTGATCCTTGGTGTATTTGAATTTTGGAAGTCCGTTAACGATGTTGTCTTTGGCAAGTTTGTTGATAGTGTCGAAATTGAGATGGGATAGCCTTCGATGCCTCAACCAGGACTTTGTTCCAGATGCTCGTGTCATAAGACATATTGGTGATGAAGAGGCCATTTGGTTTATGTCGATAGCATACAAGTTTGTATCACGATTCCCAGTTAAGAGATTAGTACCATCCAAGTTTCTAACGAAGCAAGCATTTTTCCTAAAAGCAACCTCTAAATCTGCATCACAGAACTGCCCGACTGAAAACAAATTGTGTCCCAACCCTTCGACATAGTAAACCCGAGTGATCAAATAATTTCCAAAAGGTAGATCTCCAAAACCCATGATAGCTGCTACATGATCATTTCCAAAGCGTACGGTTCCCATGAATTTTCAGACGAAATTGATTAGCAGCTTCAGATTCCTGGTCATGTGCTTGGAGCAACCCCGAGTCGACGATCTAAAGACATATTTCGATAACCTGCCAAATACAGAAGACGATGTTTTTGGAAACCGTTTTGATTTTCGTTCCTTTGGGTTAGAGGTAAAATCCTGATCATACTCATAGAAGTTTTCTACTGGGTATATTGGTAAATCACTCATTCTACCATTCTGGAGTATGAAAATTCTACCTGTGGGTTTCCAAATATCATCCCTAAAGTAAAGACTATGCTTCCTATCAGTAGTGTAAGACCTAAATCTTGCAACTAGACGTCTTATTGGTTTAGCATAAGTTCTTTTAGGAACGTTCTTCTGAACGGGCTTAACATTCTCATTCTTAGAAACACAATCATCATGAACATTAGTTAAATATTTCTTGCAAGTTAAACAAACAGATTCAACACATTCATTAAACTTAGCAGAATTCATAGGTTCATTACATTCAGATGAAATGTCTTTCTTATTACAAAGCGGTAAAATCCTAGGGTGTTCTTCTGCTTTCTTCTCTTTATTCAAGCTACTACTCTTAGAGGCATGCGAGACTCTATTGTTCCTTGTATTGCTCTTAGGCTTTAGTCTGCTGCTCCTAGAGGTGCTTTCTAGTCCTGTAGAAGGTAAGGCACACGCATTAGGATTCACTTTTTTATCAAGAGAAGTGGTTTCAGCTTTCCTAGTCTCTTTGGAGTGCTTATCTAAACTTATGTCGTTTGTTCCATATGTTTTAGATGTGGAGGCAGATGCATTAGTGGTACTCATCTTAAAAAGGCCAGGTGCTAAAACTTTTGGTTTCTCGATAACCGCTTTTTCATTTGAAACAATCTTATCTTTTTGCATTGGCAAGGCAGGTGGGGTGACTGGTTTTGACAAATCTTTTTTCTCATTGACTTTTGGAGGAGGCTGAGAAATAGACATTTTTGGTTTAAAAACCGATTTTGGAACATTTGCCTTCTCCTCAGTCAATGGTTTTGTAATCTTAGTATCCACAACCTTTTCTTTTTGACAATCCAGCTGAGCCCTCAAAAGATCATTTTTCACTTTCATGTCATTGTAGGCACGCTCATACGACAGTTTGTCATACTTGCATTCCTCAGTTTTTCGATCAAGTTGTTTAAAATATGAGACATTTTCTTTTTCAAGTTTTTCAAGAGCTTTTTCATATTTTGAAACAATTGCGGAGGTCTCGGACTGGAGTCTTTCATGGTCTTCAACAAAATATGTTTGTAAGATAATGGACATAATATCAGTCGTCAGAACATCTTCGACGAGAGAATTATTTAAATTTTCCAAAACTTTGATGTGTTCAAAACATTCATTAGCTTGCTTTACCATGGATTTATGGTCCTTGACAAAGTCACCTGATTCTTTCAAAAATGCTTGTTCAAAGTGAATTACCCTCGCACTGACGTGGTTTAGCGGATTGGCAATTTCATTTTCAAAAACCTTTTTCATTTCATCGTGAAAACTAGAAACCCAATTGTTAGTGCTGATGTTGATTTTTGATTTAACAAGCTCTTGAAGTTGCCCCATTCTAGTTTTAATTTCATCTAAAATGCTTCTAGCATCACTTGTGTTAAAAGGATTGTTTGAAGACATTTGTTCCATGTTCGAAAATGATTTTGAGACAACTACTGGTTTTGAAACTGTTTTTGACTCTTTGTTTGAACCACTGGGTGTGATGGAAAACTTTGACTTTTCTTTTTGCGGAACAAAAGTAATTCCAGATATTTTGTTCCATTTGTTGTAGTCGATTGGTTTTATTGCTGGATTCTTTTGTTTCATTTTTGATCTACTCTCGTTGGTGAGTTCTAACGTTTCATGAGAATCACGAATGTCTACGAGTTCATGTTTATCTAACAAAGCTTTTCCATTATACAAAACATTATGTTCTTTCTGAGCTTTCTTGAGTGCACAAGGAGGTTTGTTACCAAGAGCCATTTTTTGAGTTGTATGAAAATACGGATTTGTTTGATTTGTTAACATATTGACAGTTTGAGCTGAATGACCCGTTGTAACAAGCAAATTTTCCAATTTGTTGATTTTGTCATTTTTCTCAAGAATTTCATCAAGAAGAGAATATTCTCTTTTTGAAAAATCAGTTATCAACTTTTTCTTCTCTTTTTCAAGATCAGAATACGTTGCTTTTTGTTTACAAAGTTGGTCTTTTAGATCAGAAATTTCCTTGTTTAAATATTTTATTTTCAAGTTCAAATTCACGTCAAGTGTGTCATACTTGATTTGCAACTGTTTTTCTCTTAAAACGGAATTTCAATAACCAATTTCTAATTCTGACTCTTTGTTTTTGTGAAATTCAAAAACTTTTGCATTCTCCTTGTACCTCTCAAGCTCAGCGGTCAATTTATCATTCGTGGCCTTAACATCGCGATTGACCTTTTTAACTTTCTCAATTTCAATGCCACAATTATTGATTAATGTTTCAAATAATGCACGTGTTTCCTCATCAGTCTTAGTATTTTGTGCCACAAAGCCTCCACTAGGATCCACATATGGAGTTTCAGAGTTAGTATTGCTACAACTCGGATTGTCCAAGTATGTATCATAAGTAGGTGCTGGTGTCACAAAATGCTGTTCGTCATGAGTAAACACATCAAATATGACATTGTTATAGCATGGATCAATGATTGGTACCTCAGATACTGCATTGGCGTCATAAACAGGAGGTGCGTTGGACTCAGTGTCGTACTTAGCCTCTTGAAGATTTGCCATGAAGATGCAGTTTTCATTGATGTCCTCTCAGTCTTCCAATTCATCCATAATAGCAAAAAAGTCATGTTCCTCAGCACTCAACTGCATCCCTGCTTCAGACTTCTGTGCCAACAACATTGCTTTCTGAAGATACGCAGAATTCATCTTTTTCGGCTTAGTAGGGCAATTCCTTACAATGTGACTCACTCCTTGACAGTTGTAACACTTAACCTGATTACCCTGATTCACATTTCCATAATTCCCAACGACTGGAGCTGCAACATTCCCATTCGGATTACCCAACATTCTGACCCATCTGATTTCCAACATTCTGACCCGACTGATTACCATGATACAGAACCGCCTGATTACCCATATGAAATCTAGTAGCATATCCCTGTGGATTCCCAATAACTCCAACCATTTATCCTTGCTGACCCATATTCACACCCGGCTGTGCAATTTGCTTGTTGCGAGTGTTAGATGAAATCCTTTGGTTGTTGTTAGTTGGTGTGGAATAGTGTCCTTTGAATACTTTTGACAAATAAGCAAATGCATTTGACAAAGCCTCTGTTTGTTCATTTTCAAGGTCGGTGATTCCTTGTTCCTGGTATTGTGGATACTGTTGTTGTTGAATGACTTGTTGTTCTGGTGGAAAGAATTGTTGTTGAGGAATAACAGCTTGTGGTTGTGGAATGTATTGCTGCAAGTTGTTGTTAATGGAAGATGATGACAGTTGTTGTTGTGTGTTCACTGGAGTTTGAGTCTTTGCAATTAGTGCTAAGGGATCATGATTATTTTCCAATCTTTCTTTCCTAACTTCATTGACTTCAGCTTGGTTTTGTTTCAGAAAATCGTAGAGTTGATCAAAGTTCACCTGATGTAAGTCCTTTGTTTGGTTGACAATAGTGACATATCGTCCCCATTCTTCTGGAAGATTGTTGAGAAATTTGATGTTACTCATGATAGTTCTGGGTGCCAACTTGTTTCTGATAAGCTCATTCATCAAAGTGCAAAACCTTCCATGGTAGGATTCAATGGATTCTCCTGGAGTTGATGTAAACCTCTCCCATTCAGTTAGCAGCTTGTTCTCCATGTCTTGTTGACCAATTTCTGTTCCATAACATAGCCGTCTAACACGTTCCCACATATCGAAAGGAGTTTCACAACTGTCTACAGCAGCAAAGATGTCTCTTGGTAAACCCAGTTGGACGATGTGTATTGCCATGTCATCTGCTTCGACTTGCTTCATATCCTCTTCATTGTATTCGGATTCACGTTGTGCACGAAAGTATGGTGGAACTGGAGGTGTTGCATCAGGAATTTCAGGGTCTTGGACTTGTCGTGGCTTGAAGGGTCCATTCGTAAGGGATTGAATCATGAGTTTTCCATTAGGTTTGGTTTTGATGTAGCGGAGCATACAACTTGTCCATTGAAGATATCCTTCTTTTTCCAGCATAAGAGGACGGTTTTCGGCACCGGCTGCATGAATGTCTTGTTGAGTAGCCATTGATGAAGGTATTTGATGATAAAGCTGATGTAGGATCGATTCAACGATAAAGGAGTAGTGTTTTGATGAAGATTAAGCTTGGTTGTTGTAGTGAAAATTGGGTCTGAAAACTTAAAAACCTCAATAACTTCTGTTCGGAGCGTTTTTAGGACTTGAAGGTTGACCTGAATTAACTTTAGTTTCTTTGGCGTGTCATTCTCCTCGTTCTCACGGTCGTTTTGATGGGTAGAACGCTGAAAACGGAGTTACGGTTCAAAAGTTATGGCCGTTTGAAGTTTTGCAGAAGATCTTACTCGTAAACTTGTTCTTAGGCGTAGGAATTGGTGCTTATGCGTAGAATTTGGTGCTTAGGCGTAGAATTCCTTAGGCGTAGGATGAGGCTTATGTGTAAACTCAAACTTGCGCGTAAACTTAAGGTTAAACATAAGCTTATGCGTAAACTAAACTCTTTGAAGTAAAGTACCTTACGCGTAAGATTTAACTTAGGCGTAGTGTGCTTACTCGTAAGCTTTTAGGCTTAGGCGTAAGATTAGGTTTGAAACCAAAATCCTTAACACTTGTCCAAGTGTGAGATATATCCACAAGTCGAAGTATTCCACAAACTTATCCAAGTGAGGGAAGTACTGAGTAACCGTTGTTGCACGAAGATTCTTCACCAAATGCTTAAGCGTAGAATTTGGATCTTACGCGTAGACCTTAAGCGTAGAATTCACTGCTTACGCATAGAACTAGGTTTTTGACTTTTCCTTAAGCGTAAAACTAGGGTTTTGACTTCTGTCCTTGCACTCCTTACGCGTAAACAGCCCAGAATTTTTCAAAAACACTAATTTTCACCCAAAAACACGATTCCAAGTGATTTCTTTTGCACAAACTTCTTCCAAAACACTTAAAGATCAATAAAAACTACAACTTTAACCTTAAAAACACGTAAAAATCAAAACTTTATGACAAAAGCCCACGTTTTATAGGAAAAAACGCAACTTTTTATAAAGTTCTAACAAAAAACGTAACACAACACTCCTAAACCAGTGTTAGGCGATTGATACCAATTGTAGGACCTTAAATATATCAACCTTATCACTTTACCAAGCTTACCAAACGAGTAGAACACGTGAAACAAACACTTATGCGTAGAAGAAAGATGGTGACTTGAAAGTTATATGTGTGTCGTGTATGTTGAGAAAAATAAAGATGAAAACAAGAGCTTCTATTTCAAAGGAAAAACACATATAAACACACTCAAGCACATCCCTCAAATGACCATTTGAGGGGTATTTATACTTCCATACATATCACCCTTATGGGCTTGGGCTTGGGCTTGGATTGGACTTGGATTGTAACTTACATAAGGCAAGCTTAACTTAACTTCTAACCATTTAGCTTAGCCCAATCCACGAGCCCGTTGACTATTCTATTACGATATCTAACACATGTTACAAAGTTCTTAAACGTGAATGACCATCACTTCTATTAATTATTATTAAGGCTAACACTAATAAAAAAAATTAAGTTTTAGATTAAATATGAAAGTAAGAAAATCAATTTAATTCAATATATAATAACTAACACAAAATATGACTGCTTATGAGAAACCCTTTTTTTAAGAAAAAAATAAGAAGTGTTTGATGGAAAAATGTTTTTTTACTTTAAAAAAAAAAAAAAAAAAAAAAACTCAATCACCCTTAGAGCACTGGGTATGGTGGTGCCATAGGTAAAAGTGCTCTCACATCACTGAAAATTCCTATAACGCGAGATCTTCAATGGCACCAAAACCCTCTCTCATACAAATGTGGTGACATAGCAAAGTTGTGTCGTTGGGTCCACACATACCCCACTAAATACACAAATACAATACAAAAAGAGAGAAAGGAAAAAAAGAAATCCTTTGGCGCTGGCTGTTGGCTACCAGCCAAGGAGGTTTTGCACTACATCCGATACCGTGAGCCATTGCTTGGTTTAGGCTGTTACAATGGCATGAGGCTAACAACCATGTGTACCCCTCCATCTTAAAGAGTGTCTAATAGTGTCATAGCTTACCATAAAGTTTGTTTAACAAGTGTCATTCTATGTGATGAACTTATAAAAGGTTTATAAAAATATTGTCACATTATGCCAATGCCATTAATTTACAAATCTTTTTAAATTATAAACGTATTCCTATTATAGATAAAGCTTTTAATAGATTTATAAAATTGTCACTTCATTCAATGTTATTATTCTATAAACCTTTCAAAATGCTAGACCTTTTCATAACACCTAAATTTCAAATGGTTCCCCCACTATCATATCAAAAATTTCTGAACCTTTTCATAATTTCTTATACCCAGTTGTAAAGAATCATATACTCATAGTGGATACTCTCGCACTGCAGTGGCGGATCTAGCCGGGAAATTAAGGGTGTTCCTTGATTTAGTCAAGATGGAAAAATCAACTGATGAATCAAATAACAGTTGGGTCAGTTTGGGTCGGGTCTAAGTTGACGTAATTATTGATATAACAAAACGTCATCTATATACGAATAAAAAAAGTTAAAGTGATTACAACCGAGTCTTTTGAGCTTTCGTAGCTTAAAAGGTTCATGCTTTGAATAGTTTAACAAGTAACACCAGCTAGCATGTTCTCAATACACAACACCTTCGATAAAATTTGGCGTTATAATGAATATATACATTGACAAATTAGTAACTTGTGTGGTTTTCTTACTAGACATTGAATATGTGTTTCTATATTTTCTAGAACAGCTTCAGAGTTTTTGCAACGTTTATTTACCAAACAAAAGAGGGTCATATATTCAATAATGCTCTAAATTTTTCAATATACAAATACTTGTGCATTTTGACTTTTTGTGAAGGGTGTTAAGATAGAACTATAGATAAAGTGTAGGGGCTAATTGAAACATTCAATTAAAGTAAGAATAATACTACTACTATATTAATATTTAATACTGCAATGTCTTTTTGGTTGTCTTCTTTAGTTATTACAAAGAACGCTGTGACCTGTGACCTCAAAGCCTCCATAACAGATAACATGAGCTATGTTATTTATTTATTTATTTTTCAGTTGCCTTTTTGTGTTTCTTCCTTCTTATTTTGAACCTAAGGTGGTTCCCGATCTAGTTCTAAGGTAGGTCCTAATTTTCCTCCATACAAAGCTTCTAAATGGTCTTGATCTCTAAGGTGGTTCCTAGGAACCACCTTGTTACACATAGATCCGCCTCTGTCTTGCAGTGATTAACATACTCTAGCCGTTATTAACATATATATTTCTTAAACTATTACATTTAATCAAGGTTGCAAAAATCGCTAGGCGGTAGCGTGGCGGTCGAATACCGCCTAGCGATTAATCAGTTAGGCGGGGATTAATCGGATTGGATTTTTTATATATAAAGTTAAAATTTTTTGAAACTATATACCTGATTTGGCCGATTTTTTCCGATTTGGCCTATTTATCTCCGATTTGGCCGATTTATCCCTGATTTGGCCGATTTCTATCCATAACCGAGTCTAATGTTCTAACCCCTAAATCCCATCTCCCAAATGGCGGCGATCCCTCTTCCCAGGTAAGATCTAACCCTGTTAATCACCAATCATAGAATAAAGTGTGATTATTGTGGTGCAATCATCCTTGGTGTTTTCCCCTGTTCGTATTTTTATTGTGATTGGGTTTAGGTTTTCGATCTTTGATTGATACCTAATCCTGTTGTGATCTTATAATTCTGGTGGATTTTCTTCTGTAATGGCGGCTAAGTTTCGTAGTAATAGCGATTACACTCGTATGATTTCCAAATCCATTTGTGTGACGAACTTCCCTGATAACACTACGTCCAAAGACTTATGGAATTTGTGCCAAGGATATGGAACCGTGGTAGATGTGTACATCCCTAATAGATTGTCAAAAGCAGGGAAACGATTTGTGTTTGTTCATTTTATTAAGGTTGATAATGTTGATAGGCTCGTTGGTAATCTTTGTACTTTGTGGATTAGACGAATGCATCTACATGCAAATGTCGTTCGTTTTGATCAACCTTATTCTCGACTGCCTCAACCAACGCACCCTTCTAAACCCGTTTATTCAGGTACTTCCACCTTTGCCTCGGATTTGAAAGGCACTTCAAATTTTTCTTCACATATTACTCCTTTACCTGCTTTAGTGCTTGATGATTCGTGTGTGGTGTCACGAGATCTTGACAATTACGTTATGGGTGAAGTTAAACAGTTCTCCTCTATCAACAATTTACGTGTCTTGTTGTCGAACGAGGGTTTTCCTAATGTGAAGCTGGCATATTTAGGTGGTCTGTGGGTAATGGTAGAGTTTGAATCCCTTAAGTCTAAGACGAAGTTCATGCAACATGTAGGTGTTGCTTCGTGGTTCCTACGGTTATGTAACGCTCAATTGGATTTTGTCTCTAGGGAGAGGATTGTATGGGTTGACATAGAGGGAGTCCCTTTACACGTTTGGTCGCGTGCAACTTTCCATAAGATTGGTTCTAAGTGGGGTGAGGTTATGGAACTTGAAGAATGCATGGATGACTGTTTTGGCCGTAAACGTATTTGTATCAAGACAAATCAGGAGGATAATATTCTTGAAAAATTCAAGATCATTATTGTTGTTCCCCGTTCACTAAGGTTTAAAACAGTTTTAGAATAAAAAACAAGTTAATAGTGAACAATGACTGAAATTAACATAAGTAAAACACACTTATAAATTTTCAACATCATATTCTTATTAGAAATAAATCAACAAAGAATACGTTACCCAAGTACTTGCGGAATAGTACTTGGGATTGAAATGACAAAGTTGGGTGACTCCTCTCTAAGCTCAGGCTAAGTCTGAGCACAACTCTTAGAGCTCACTGAGCTATCTCAGGAACTAAGTTGTATTTGGAGGAGTGAAAAGATGGCTTGTGTGTGTGTGTTTTTACAATTCATAAGCTTAACCTTTTCACTCCATCTCTTATGCTATTTATACATGTATGAGTTTTAACTCTTTCCTAAGTGACAAACTGACATCATACAGAAGACAAAATACTGATGTATTTTGTCTCTGTTTACAAAGACTATTCTAGGTAAGAGACAAGACTACTTTCCTAAGTTCAGTGATGACACTGAGCCTGATCTTTTGCCATTCAGGGAAAGTTGACTTTGGTTGATAAGGACGTTGTCCTATCTGATTCAAACTTATCCCGCCTTGTCCCGCTCTTTCTTCAGTCTTTTCATCCTTCAGTCTTCTACTTCAGTTTGTCTTCAGTGTAAGCTGTTGGAGAGGAGTCTTGGGGATTCAGTGAGTTATTGTCATCACTCACTGGATCCATCATCTTCTTCTTGACTCAGTCTTCACTCTTTAAGTTCCGCCTTACTGAGTGGAGAGACTTCTTCTTTGCCTCGTACTGAGTATCCTGAAGATGACTCACTGAGATACTATGCACTTAGTGACCTGTTAGTGTTTAACGGACTAAACACTTGGGCTATTTTCTATTCAAATCCTAGATTAAGGGGTTTGGGTATTTACTAAGCCCAACAGTCTCCCCCTATTTGGATATACAAATAGCCTAAGTGGTTGATCAGTGTAAGTGAGCAAATGGCTTCTTCTTACACTGAATGTACTAATGAATACAATAAGGAACACTGAGTAAATTAACAAAACATACATCTTTTATTGATCAGATTACATAGTTCCTATCACTAGTACAAAAGATAAAACAAAATGATGTCAGTCCAGATGGATTCCCAGTGCTTCAAGCTTGACCTTTTTGGTGATGAGTGTTTCCCTGTCAGGATGGTCTCTTATCTTTGCGTTTAAGTCAGTGCAGAACCTGATATTCGCAGGAGTCTGAATTTCAGAGGCCACTGGAATATAGCTAATCATTGTAGCCACTCCAGCCTGATCAATATCACTCCACCTTTGGAATGCTGGGTTTCCATAGACATCAATGAAAAATAGCCCTCTTTCAGGCTTTTCAATCACAAGACAGTTCACAAACTTCACTCCTTCAGGCAGCTCCCTATTACACTCCAGTCCAGGCACTTTAATCTCAGGTTGGAACTCAACTCTCTTCCTTTTGCCAGTGGATGATTGTGGTTGAGATCCTTGTGGTGCAGTTAAGGCGGGCTGAATTCCCAGTTGCGCTGGACAATCCCTCAGTCTTTCATATCTTTTACTGAGCATTTTCATCAGGTCCTTAACCACCGCATTCTTCTTCTTTTCAATAATTGGACCAAGCTCATCGAGTTCAGTGATCCCAAAGTCAGTGAATTTGAGGGGATCATGAACCTCGAAGTGTCTTTTATCATCCCCTCTGTAAACGTTCATGGCCAGTGGTTTGGTATTGGGGATGATTCTGACATCTGTGATCCTTTCAGGAAGCCTTCAGCTTGTCATTGTCCAGTTGTAATGCTCAATTCTGCTTTGCCTGATGGCTTCAGTTTTCTTCTTCTTTTCTTCCAACTGTTTTCTCATTTCAGCCATCTGAGCAGCCTGAGCTTCCTGGAATTTTTGTCCTGCCTGACCTTTTTGGAGTTTCTTAGGATCAATTCCCATGTTCTCAGCTTCTTCAGCGACTACATTTGCCAGTGCTTTCTCTATTCTTCTTATCTTCTTCAGCTTGTTTCAATCTCTGTTCTTCTTTAGCAAGATATTTACTTAGCTGTTGAGGTGTGAGAAGGTATTCAGCCGATTTTGTAAGGAATCCTCTCAGGCTTAGGAGTTGTCATTTTGCCTTTTCCTTTGTCCTGGCCTGAGGAAGATGAAGTTGTTACCAGGGGTGGTGGTGTTGTTGTTATTGGTGTGATTACTATCAGTGTTGTTGTTGCTGATGTTGTTGGTGGGATCGATGAGATAGGTGTTGCTGAGACTGGTGGTGATGATGAGATTTTTGCCACTGATGTTGATGGTGTTGGCTCCCCCTTAGTGTGAGAAGGAGGTTCTTCAGCAATATTCTCCCCCTCAACTGTTGCCGGAGCTTCAGTGAGGGCAAGAGTTGGAGTTGGTGCTGAGGGGGACTGAGCAGTTTGACCCTTGAAGGCCTGATAAATTTCTGAGATCATAGCCTTGATGTCTGAAGTGTCAGATTGAATACCAGTGACTTTAGCTTCCAAATTAGCCTGAGAAACTTCCAGAGCAGTCATTCTGGGCCCAAGATTCCAGGCCAGAGATGAGGATGCCTGAGTCAAAGTAGCCACCTGCGTATTCAAAGAGTCCAATGTAGCTTGAAGAGACTGGACTGAGGATGGAAGACCCTGAACATTTGCAGACTTGAGCATAGCGAGCAGTTCAGTGAGGCTTGAGGATTGTTTCAAGTACGCCTCAGTCGCCTCTAGCACTTTAGAGTTGAGTGCTGGGTCTTCTTTGACAAATTCCTTGATTTCATCTATCTTTGTACCTACACCTTGAAGATGCCTGAGGAATTTAGCCATGTTGTCATCCAGTCGGTGAAGATTGTCATACATCAGATCCCTGTGCTCATGAACATTTTCATCAAAGCCATGTACCTCAGCCTTTAGATCAGCATAACTTGCAGCAGCCTCAGTGTGTTGTTCCCACAGAGTGTCAGTGACCCCAGAGTATAACCTTCGAGACGCTTTGGTGATCCACTGAACAAGCTGTCTTTCAGTGAGTGGGAGAACATTATCAAATCTTTCAAATTCATCAGTGGAGGAAGAGGAGTCATCATTGTCCGGCTGGACTGGTGATTCAGTATGCTCCTGTGGATCAGGCTGAGGCTCTTGTTCAGCTTGAACCTCAGCGTCCATTTCTTCTCCAGCTGATAAAATTTCATCATCTGTTTCAGCAAGCTCATCTTCGGAAAAGAGTATGCCAGTAACATCAACAACAGTTAACCAGGGGTTGGTGATGGGTTCCATATCAGCTGGTGGTATGTTTCCCTCTGAGTCTTTGTCCCCCGTTGACCCCTCGGACACTAGTGGGCATTTCCCAGTGCCTTTGCTGGAGTCAGGATTGGTTGTGGGTTCCGTATCGGCGGGTTGTTCCTTTCCCTCCGAGTCTTTGTCCCCCAGTGACCCCTGAGACACTGGTGGGCGTTTCCCAGTGCCTTTAGCAGAGTCAGTGATAGTTGTATCCCTATCAGCGGGTTGTTTGATTCCCTCTGAGTCTTTGGGATCGATCAGGGTGCCCTCAAACAAAGGCTGTGATTTGCTAATGTCATCCTTGGGCGTTGTGGAAGGCGCTCCCCTACCAGCGGGTTGTTTGTGTCCCTCTGGATCTTGGGGAGTAGTGGTTGTGACCAAGGGCACTGACTGTGATGTATCAGTGTCCTTCGTTGTCACGGGGGTGGATGTTGCCTGGTCATCAGTGGGTGTCTTTTTAGTCTCAGGCCTTTTGTGCCTTTTAGGCTGTGTTCCTGAAGCCTCAGGGCCCTGGGACTTGGGTTTAGTCTTAGTCCCAGTCTGAGACTTCCCCTTTCTCTTTTTAGGAGCAGGGTTTGGAGACACTGATCCCTCCTAGTTGTTTACAGCAACCATATGGGCCGTCAATTCAATAGGAGTGACAAGGGATGGGTCTTTTTGAAAATTTGATTGGCTCAGGATGCCTGGTAAAGCACAAAATTTTTCTTCCTGAGGATACTTTGAACCCAGTAACACTTGCAAAGCGCAAGAGACAAACCTAGGATACGAAACGTATTTCGTCCTAGTTTTACTCTGTAGCTTGGTTACGAGATCACTATAAATGATCTCCCCTATGTCGACAGTGACCCCATTCATTAAGAAGTATGCCATCATCAACTGAATAGAGTTAACTTGTTCAGTGGATGAGTGGTTCCCGCCGAGGACCTGAATCACAAAAGTGAATAGGATCCTCCAAGCCACGGGAAATGAGCTTTTGGTGACTGGGGTCCTGTCCAAAAATGTTGGATCTAAAACGATTTGTTTTAACCCATCCTTCACTGTGGAGGGTTCAGGATGGGCGACATAAACTCCTTTGTTATAATCCAACCCTGTTGAAGTGCAAAACGTTTTATAATCCAGGGTGAATTGTTGTTGCCCCCCGTGAAGACTGAATCTGATGAGATATTCCCTGAGAGGTCTGAGGTTGTTCTCATCAGTGGAGGGTGTCGGGTCATAGGCCTTGGCTGTTGCCCAAAATTCCCTGAGGAGATTTTGGTAAACAATGGAGGGACACTGAATAAAGGCCGTTTTCAGTGGGCAATTAAACAAAAATTTCATAATGTCTTTGTAGGATGGGACAGTTTCAGGGTATTCAAAGTTGCCTATGACATTATTAGTTTTAAATTCAACATTTGTAAGATCCCCTGCCCACTGAGAAGCAAACTGGAGAGATTGAGTTCTAGCCATTTCCATTTAAAAGATTTTAGGGTTTTGAAAATATTTTGACTAGAATAATCAAAGTTTTTTTTTTATCTCTCAAGTTTGTGATGAAAAACTTTTGTAAATGTTTACAAGAAGGTTTTTCCAAAAGAGGTTTGAAGAGTTTTTGAGCACACACAAATATTTCTGAGTTTTAGAAATGATTTTGATAGAGTTTTGTTGCAGAAAATAATTTGTGTGTTGTTGGAATCACTCCTAAACCTTTATTCAAGTGTTAGTTACTCATATGTAATAGTTAGCTTAATTATGGCCTTTATGTTTGTCATTAGCCTTAAGCTTATGTAGAAGGCCCATGAGCTTAGGCCCAAGCCCATAGGAGAAAGGAAGGGACTAGGAGTGTTGCCCTAGCTTCCCTCCTATAAATACTATGTAATAACCCTCACTTGAGGGTTGGTTGTTCAAGCTATTTCCTTTCACATACTCCTACGCATAACCGTCTCTATAATATCGTGTGTGTGTGTGTGAATCTTGTTCAATCACCTCTCTATCTTTCTATTAAGCTTGTGTTGTAAGTCTAGTGACCTAACAGTGGTATCAATCGCCTACTAGTTGGGTGAATCGTATTGTTTTTGAAGTGGGTTTTGGTCCTACGCGTAAAGCATACGAATGATACTTTGGTTCGCTTAAAAACACGTTTTTTACACTTTTTAATCCAAGATTCTTGTCCTTTCAACGTTTTATGGTGTTAAAATAACTGTTTTTGGCAAAAAGTTTCAAACTTTATGCGTGGATCATCTTTTTTAAACTAGTTTTTGTACGAGGGTTTCATCCTACGCGTAACTGTTTTAGAAGCTTTGGATCATCAAGTTTCACACTTTTGTGTTATTTTGGTGATATTGAAGCTATTTCATCACAAAAATCTGGTTTAGAAACATCTTTGGGCAAAAGTCATTTTACGAGTAGAACTACGCGTATCAAAACCCTAATTCTACGCGTAACTTTATCCTTGGTTTGATCTTCAGTTTCGTGGTTTACTCCGTGTTTTCTTGCTTGGATAAGCCTGAAAATACGTCGACTTTGGATATCTTTTGCACTGTGATAGTGTAAAAGATCACTTGGGATAAAACCCTAAACTTACGCATAAGCATAAGCTTATGCGTAGAACATGCTACGCATAAGATTCATCTTACGCCTAAGCCTAGTCTTACGCATAAGGTAATCCTACGCCTAAGTTTCTACGCCTAACTTACTGTTTACGCATAACTTTAGTGATTTTTCCCTGCTTACGCGTAAGCTAATCCTACGCGTAACTTTTGCTGTTACGCGTAACTTTGGTGTTTTTACGCATAAGTGATACTTGGCTATTGTGATTTCTACGCCTAAGGACACTTCATCAACAAAGGTTCATTCGACTACAAAGATCCATCAACACAAGTTTAAAAAAAAAAAAAAATTATTTTTTAGGGGAGACTAAACGTTCAATTTTTACGCGAGATTCAAATTTTGGTTTAACTATGAAAATTTTGGTCAAAAATTCAAATTTTTTGGCCTAAATTCAAATTTTCCGGGTAAAATTTGGCGTCAAAATTGTCATATCTCAAATTTTTCTTACAACCTTAGAATTGAATTTTATAGTGAATTTCAAATTTTTTGAAAGTCAAAATTTTTCAAAATTATTTTTGGAGGGAAATTGCAATTCACTATATCGACCTTATGTGTGCTATATCGACTTTGCACCTTCTTCTCTTTGATTCTTCTGCAGAGCAGTGAAATGGATTCTGAACATAAAGATCCATTTGTGGCATTGAAAGAAGGATACATGGCTCTGGTTCTGGCATTGAAGCGTCAGGCATCATCAAATTCCTGATATCCCGCAGTCATGCATGGTGAAAGAGTTGATGTACATGAAAGGAATGCTCAAATGGACGTTGAGAATGTTGTGATTACTGCAACTGTCGGTAATGCGGACAATGAGGTTGTAGCATTGGAAAAGCAGGATGACAGCAACAGATCTGGAGAAGATATCATACTTAACTACGACACCGAGCCCAACTGTGATGAAGAACAAATGGTTGAGGAAGATATCCTACCCACCTATGACACTGACACAGAACAAATGGTCGAGGTACAATCTACTGTTGATCATATTCTGACTGCAAATGCGACACAACATACTGAGCAACCTGAATTTAGTAATGAAGGAGAGGTTGACCAGTGTGTTGCACAATGTCCAGACAACTATCTCATGTCTGAGCCCTTACTTGTTAACAATTCAACTGAAACGTCAAATCAAACTCTTGAATCTGAAATCATTCTTCTCAAAAAGACCATTGCTCAGTTTCATAAAGATTTTTCAAAACTAGAGGCACATTGCATCTCTCTTGAACTTAAACTACAAAACAAATCTTTTTCTTCAAAACACAATGGTCAGTATTCAAATGAACAAAGTAATCGTGTGGATGCATTAGTAAAAGAAAATGAGCATTTAAAGGCTCAAATTCAAGCAAAGGGGCTTGCACATGTTGCTTTACAAAAAAAACTGAGAAGATTCACTAACAAGAGTGTGGATACTAATTTTGCAAAACCAACAATCTTGGGGAAATCGTCTCTACAACCTTTCAGAAAACAATCAGTAGTTAGACAACCAACTGCATTTAAATCTGAACGTTCAAAATCTTCAAAACCACGGTTTCCTTCCCAAGTTGTTGAGAATAATCATTTGTCAAAACCAGTCTCTCCACATTCCAGGCCCAACAATAATGCTTCTGTTTCTATTAAACATGTTTCTGTTATACCTGTACAAGTGGTCGCTTGGCCAATCTAGGATTAGTTCGAACACTGTGTCTAAACCGAGCATTAAACGTAAAAATTCATATGATTCAAATGACGCATACAAGAACTATGATCTAGAAAAGGCTAGGAAAAGGGCACTACTCCAAAGGATGGAATCTTAGGTTCACGACCTAGTGTATCACCTTCGAGTGTATTACTGAACACTGCTTGTAGTTGCAAACCAAAACCTAAGTTAACTCAAACAGTTAGAAATAAACCCGTTCATCTAAACGTAAAATTTCAGAAACCTAATAGGTGGATCAATATAGGACGCAAATTCTTCCCAAAAGAAGTTTCAACATCCCTTAGATCTAACCTTAGATGGATACCAACGGGTAGAGTTTTCAACACTGTTGGTCTTAGGTGGATTCCTACAGGCAAGATATTAAGTAGTTGCACCATAACAAGTGTGAAACCCTCTACATCCATCCCTGAGGCAGGAAAGGAAATCATCAAAATAGCATGTTCAGGTGTCAAGAATATAATTGACACTACATCTTTATGCCTCTAACATCTGGAACCCAGTTACACTTGGGGATCCATGTTTCTTCTTTCTTGCCCCCCTTCTATTTTTCTATGCAGGTACAACAGCCATGGCTCCTACTGCAAAACAGCGTAGGACCCGTTTCTCACCGTTAAAAATATCATGATCCATCAGCTGTTCCACCATTGTACTTAATCGTCATGAATTGGAAACATTGCTTGCTCCTCTGGTTAAAGATTCTGCCAAAAGTCGTGCTTCAGATGTATCGAATGTTTCCGCTGCACAACCGATAATACTCTAATTTCAGATACACCTGAATCTACAACAACAACCGAATCTTCTATAACAGAAGATCAAACTGCTTCCAACAACAATGACACAGCTGATGATCAACATAATGAACATAGATGTTTTATCAGCAGTTGACTCTCTCGAAATATTTTTGGTACTTCACACTTGTTCGATCAATTGGACATACATGGTTTCGCTGTCTTCAATTCATCATCAACATACGTGGTGTATGATTCTGAATCATTGAAAACATCGAGGGGGAGAGAGTGTGTAGGTGGTCATTGCTTCCTTGTTCTTCTACATGCTTCTTTGCGAAAACCCAATGCCTTCTTGAATTTCTTTAATTAGGGGGAAGAAATAAGATGATCTGTGGCTCAAACGTCTCACTTTGAAGTTACCGTCTCGATTTCACGGGTGATCTTGTGTGAAGTTACCCAAATATGATGTTATGATGCCTCACACACGGTCTTGGTATGGCGTTATTGCATATTCACAGTAATTAGTATTCCGAAAGACCACAACATTCAGGGGAAGTCATTTCATTTCGTCTTTCGTGGTTTGTTTGGTGTGATGCGTCTACATACGTGAGAAGATCTTGTTGATTTCTGGCATGTTACCCTCGAACGGATCTTCCGCAATTAGTCAGATTTTCCTTGTATGGTTTTCTGCTCTTCTACAAATTCTGCTGCATACTGAAAACTTCAAAAGTTAGAAGAAATGTCTACTACATCAGTGTTTCAAATCTGCTAAAGACAGTTGTCAGTTTGGGGGAAACTGATTAAGAAACTTCATCAATATCTGTTTATATTCACAATGGCTTCTGAGTATAACAGCTTGGAACCCGGACACAACCGCTTAAACTTCCCCCAAACCCCATCATCAGCTGAAATAAGCCCTCAGCTTACTCGTCAACAAATGGAAAGGTTATTTGCTCCGCTGTTCAGTGAAGATATTGATGAACGTGCTCCAGGTGTATCCGCTGTTTCCGCTGCTCAACCTGATACTACTCTTATACCTGATACACCTACTACAACAACTACGGTTGAAGAAGCACCACCAGTTAACTCCACAACAACAGTTGAACAAACCGCTTCCAACAATGATGAACCGGCTGATGATGTTCTGAATGAAGTACCCCCACCTGCAGATTTTGATCCAAATGCGTTTTTTAACCCGTTTGCTAATGAGACTGCTGCACCAGATGTCGCGGAATCTTCAACAAGCCATTTGAATCCTCACAATCTGCACAATGTATACCAACATCAACCCTCCACACATAGATGGACAAAAGACCATCCTCTGGAAAATATCATTGGCAACCCGAATCAATCAGTCGTTACGAGACAATGTCTTCACTCAGATGGTGAACATTGCATTTATGCACTCACTGTCTGCCAATCTGAACCTAAAAACATCAAAGACGCAATGACAAATGACAACTGGATTGACTCCATGCAAGAAGAACTCAACCAATTCAAACGTCTTGAAGTATGGGAACTGGTTGAAAGACCAACAGGGGTCTACGTCATTGGTCTCAAATGGATTTGGAAAAACAAATTGGATGCTGAAGGAATGTTATCCGAAATAAGTCATGTCTGGTGGCTAAGGGTTATCGTCAGGAAGAGGGTATTGACATTGAAGAATCTTTTGCTCCGGTTGCTCGTCTTGAGGCTGTTCGGATATTTCTCGCGTTCGCGGCTCATATGAATATAACGGTCTTTCAGATGGACGTCAAAACTGCTTTTCTGAATGGGCAACTTAAAGAAACGGTTTATGTCAGCCAACCAGAAGGATTCGTTGATCCCGCGTTCCCGAACCATGTCTACAAACTGAACAAAGCTCTGTATGGTCTCAAACAAGCTCCTCGGGCATGGTACGATAAGCTATCATCTTTCCTAATTGCCAATAATTTCACCAAAGGTTCGGTTG
Organism: Chrysanthemum makinoi; assembly: GCA_910596185.1. Classification (NCBI taxonomy): domain Eukaryota; kingdom Viridiplantae; phylum Streptophyta; class Magnoliopsida; order Asterales; family Asteraceae; genus Chrysanthemum; species Chrysanthemum makinoi. The sequence continues at coordinate 4,519,716 of OU343216.1, read as the reverse complement.
ACCCTACTCTTTTCATACAATATCACGGGGAACATATTTTAATTGTTCAAATTTATGTGGATGACATAATTTTTGGGTCAACTCATAAAAAGTACTCAATCGCTTTTGCAAAACTAATGAAGAAACATTTTGAAATGTCCATGATGGGTGAACTTACGTTCTTTCTAGGATTACAAGTTCATCAATCACCCCGAAGTATTATTGGGTCTCTCATGTATCTCATAGCTAGCCGATCAGATATTGTCTTTGCCGTATATCTTTGCTCCCGTTATCAGTCACGACCAACTGAAACCCACCTCTCTGAGGCTAAAAGAATCCTCCGATACATCAAGGGAACCATTAATTTTGGGATCTGGTATTCGAAGGATTCTGGTTTTGAACTAATCGCTTTTTCAGACGCTGACCACGCAGGATGCTTAGATTCACGGAAAAGCACTTCCGGAGCTTTACAATTGCTTGGTGATAAACTGGTGTCATGGCAATCCAAGAAGCAGGACTGTACATCGTTGTCCTCAACGGAATCAGAATATGTAGCCATGTCGGCGTGTTGTGCTCAAGTCATTTGGATGAGAACACAACTCAAAGACTATGGTTACGTATTTGACAGAATCCCGATATACTGCGACAATCGAAGTGCCATTGCGATCTCGTGCAACTCAGTTCAGCACTCGAAATCAAAGCACATTGATCTTCGATATCATTTCATCAAGGATCACGTGGAACAGGGTACTGTTGAATTATATTTTGTGGGTACAGAATACCAATTGGCAGATCTTCTCACCAAAGCCTTGCCTCCCGCTAGGTTTAATGAGTTGGTCCACCGGATTGGTATGAGGTGTTTGACTCAAGAGGAATTGGATGAACTCCTAAAACAGTCTTAAAAACCTGTCAAACACCAAAATCTCTTTTGTAAATATTTTTCAAAAACAAAATACAAAAATATAAAATCTGATAAAACAACAAAAATATTCTTCTAATCTATTTTTCTTTCAACATGGCAAGTACATTTCTTCCGTCAACACTATAATCTTTCAAAATTCAGTATTTTGCCGATCAAGTGTTGAGGGGAGAAAATTAACACTTAACTGTTTCAAAACATTCTTGTACTTGCATGTTACTCTATTCTGGTTGTTTCTTGTTTCAACGGTGGTAAACTTTTCTGGTTAAACTGACACTCCTCGGACTAAAATTTATAACCTTTCATCAGTTATTAAGTCGAGGGGGAGTGTCGTCAAAGTTATTTCTTAAAATCTTTGTTTGGTAACCATAATGGAAGTTAAATGGCATTGGATGAAAAAAGGAAAAGGTGGAGGGACCAAAACTGCCAAAAGGTTAAAGTTACTTTTAATAAAAACTCTTCCACCTAACTTTCACTTCACATTTATTATCATCACCTAAATCATCCTACGCTCAAAAATCGATCTTCATATCCGTGTATTGGATCATCATTTTGTAAGTGGTTTAATAATCTTTACAAGTTTTTAAACAAGGGTTTTGATTTTCACTCAAATCCAACGGTCAAAAGATGAGATTGAGTGTGATTCGTGTTCTACGCGTAAGCTATGAACACAAATCACTCATTCGTGTGTTTTGTGGTTAATGTGATTGTGTCAAAACGTTCAATTAATCATACTAAAACTATTTCTATCATCCAAACGCACCCAGAAACACGAATTGAATGACTTTTGAAATTAGGGTTTATGCGTTGATTTGGGTATTTTCAAATGAGAACGTTTTTGGTGAAAAAGATTGTTGTAGAAGGTTGTAGTCAAGTTGAATTACTCATATCTAGGCCCAGAATACACCCAAAAACACTAATGATTCATAAAATGGAAATTAGGGTTTATGTTCATACGGTTTAGGTACTTTTGATTCTTAACACATTTGATGTTAAAACTTGGCTAAGACAACTCAATAGACATCTTTGACTTACCAGAAAAACTTTGATGCTAATCCTATGGCTAAAACTCATATGCGTAATTCTTAAACTATTAGGGTTTTTGTCTTACGCGTAAGACTTTCTACGCTTAAACTGTTTGATATGCTTTCATGCCATGATCTGTTATAAGATGAATGTATGGGTTAATATTGATGATATGATGAATTTATTACAGGTCTGTTACAAGTGAGAATTCAGAATCAAGGTTCTAAGCAAACTACGCATAAGGATCACCTTACGCGTAGCATGTTATGCGTAAGAGTAATCTTACGCGTAGTGTCTACGCATAAGGTTCTACAATGGGACTACGCGTATCCTGTGAAGGATATGCGTAAACAGTGACCCCTACGCATAAGGCCTACTCTTACGAGTAAGCCTTACGCATAAGGTTTTTATACGCCTACGCGTAAGCTCTACGCATAAGGTCCCCTGTTCCTACGCGTAATATCTCTTACGCGGAAGTTAGGATGCTACGCATAAGCTTTTGTCTACGCGTATAACACTCCTGTTTACGCATAACTTTTCCACTTTTACGCCTAAGCCTTGATTGACCTTAATTATGAATTGTTACGCGGGCAAACTTGTAAATAAACAAATCATAACGTCACGAATCCAATAATGTCACTAATATACTTAAACGTTTGATATGTTGTGAACTATAAGTGAAAACATAAACTTTAAAACTTAAAGTTAACTAACTCATGAAACATTTCGCGACGTCATTGGACTATTGGACAAACAAGTGACTTAGGACTCGTAACAATCATTAACACTGTATATTCAATAATTAGACAATAAAAACCTTCTGTTGACTAACATTATGTCTTTCGATATGTTGGTTCTTTTGGCTAATGTTATTTCAGATCGCGACATGGCTGCTCAAATGAATGTGGATGCACCTGAGGTTCTCACAATTGCTGATATCTTCCCTAATGGCTATCCAAGAAAGATTGTAAAGAACAATCTCAGAGTTGACTTTGAAACCCTCACATGCTCAGAATCTTCTTGCTTGATCGCTGTGGATATTCTAAGGAATCATACGTACCAGAACATGCTTTCACACTCTGCTACAGTACCGGAGATCTACATACAACAATTCTGGAATTCAATGCAAAGGATCAAAGGTCAAAGTGCGGTGACAGTGACGTTAAATCACAAACAAGTCACCATCACACAAGCAGATCTACGGGCTGTTCTCCTTATTCCTGAGATCGAGCCAACCGACTTCTTTGCCACACCTACTGAGGAGACAGTTCTTCAATTCCTGATTGATATTGGCTACGATGAAGCTTCAGGGATAATCCCTAAGCACTCTCATTTGGAGCTTAAGAACATTCCTCGACCGTGGAGAACCCTCTACATCATCATTACCAAATCAGTCTCTGGTCGTGATAGTGGTTATGAGCATCCCAAGCTCATGGAAATACAAATCTTCTGGTCATTAATCAACAAAAAGGACATCGAAATTGAAGCACTGCTATGGGAAGACATGATGTCATTTCACAAGAAACTTGGCTCAAAGATTCCCTATGTCAGATACACGAAATTGTTGATCCAGAGAGCACTTGGACTTCATCCCGATATTCCACAGAGGCTCAATGACCCAGAAAATCACAATATGTTGACTGAGCCTACCCTATCAGTCAGAATCAAGGAATCGTCAACAAAGAAACAGGGTGCTGTGTTACCTGATCACCTTCTGACAAATGAAATCAAAAAGCTTGAAACATACAAAAGGTATCAAGTAGCAGTAAGAGAAGGCAAAGTTGGTCATCTCGATGAGAAGTCTTCTGGAACACCTATACGGAGAACCAGAAGAGGCAGTGCTGGAAGTGCTGCAAGCACTAAGAGTCAGAGGACGTTTCCCAAGAGGAATCCTCCACGAAAGGGGACAGTTCCCGCCAAGGAAGTTTTTCCTATTCCCGTATCTAAGCCTGAACCGCAGAGAAAGCTAATGGACGAGGACTCGGAGGCTACTGAATCAGATGAAGAGACTTTCTACTCTGAATCTGCAACCGAAACACCTCCTTCAACAGCTAAACCTCCAAGTCCACCAGCTGACAAAGGAAAAGGGAAGACTCCTGTACTTGTGCCGTATTATGAAAGCTCAGATGAAGAAGAAGAGCAACTGGATACTTCATACAGGAAGAAGTTCAAATTCCTTAGACTCCAACACGTGGCAAAAGAATTTGAAAAAGAACAAATGGGTGGCTCCGGAGGGTCAAGTGGTGCAGCTCAACCTTCACCAGGTCCTGATGCGGTTAATCAACCCGATAAGGGATCTGGTGCCACCACTTTGGTACAACAACAGATACGTGTCGAAGATACTCTTGAGTATGATTTTGAAGAACCAGAATCTGAGAAGTTAGAGGAGGTAAAAGCTGATGAAGAAGCTGCAGCCAAAGCCAAAGCTGATGAACAAGCTAAGTCTGGCAATGAAGAAGATGTTGAGTATGATACGTTTCTTCTAGATAGTCCTGCACGATCAAAGGAAGAAACTTCCGAACCACCAAAGGACCCGGAGTCTCCTCACATCTCATCATCATCAGATTCTTCTTCTCACTCTTCACCACCACCATCAAAGAAATCAACCAAATCATCATCCAGATCAGTAAAGAAGCCAACTCCATCTTGGATCTCTCAATCTAAGAATCAAATCGTTAAAGCTGTCAAACGAGTCAGAAAGAAAGATATTATCTACAGAAAGTTGACTTTCCTCGCTGATCAGATAACGTATCTTCATGATAAGAATGACAAGATGCAAGTTGAAAGGGAGTATGTACAGAAGCTTATGAAGGATGATCTTCAAGGAAGCATGGACGAGATGATTAAAGGATACACTCACAAGTTCTTAATGGAGGTCATTCCAAAACTGACAAAGGAGATGTATTCCAGACAACTTTATCCGAATCTCTTAAATTTAGCCAAGCAAGCCATGAAATCAACTCCGATGAATTTGAGCATCAATCCAGTTGAAACTACAATCTTCTCGGATGATGAATTAGTAAACCGGTACGGTAGCGCAAATGTCAACACGCTCTGCAACGTTTGCCTCCCATGAAGCTAAACTGTTTGAAGCATTGCTGGAATACCAACTCAAGTCATCATTTAGAGAAGAGGCTGTAAGGCCCAAACGTTCAAGAGACGATGAAGACAAAGATCAAGATAAGGATAAGGAGCCTAAACGCACAAAGAAGTCGGTGAATCATCTTCGATTCAGTACTCAATGCCGCCTCCACCACAACGGACTCCTGCTCAACAAAGATCTCCTCCTCCCTCTTCTACAGATAAACCTCAGGATTCTGAGTTACCACCCCAGACTCAAAAAACCGGTTACCACTTTGAGTATACGGGTGGTGACGATGAAGAATACCATGAGCCCCAACAACAACCCGCCTCACCCGACAAAGTACAGAAACCAGAATCCTCATCTAGGCCTAAGAAAAAGAAGAAGAAGGCGCCCAAAGCTGACGTCCTATCCTGGCTAGATGAAGATACAACAGAGGAATTTGAATGGTTTTCTACACTTGTCAATTCCACTCCCTACCCTGCTGAAGGTCAAGATCTGGTAGACGATAATACTTTGGAGCATGCTAAAATTCTGCAAGAAAAGTTCAAAGTAAAGAAGATGACGAAATCTGAGTTGCGGCGAATCAAGAATGAAGCTTTTCAATTGTGGAAAGATAGCTCAGAAAGTTTCATTGAGGCCGAATATCACCTTGATAACATTGCTCGAGCTATGTCTAATAACATGGACAACCCTCCTTATTACACCGATTGGTCAAGACCACTACCAACGATCGGCCAACTAGATCAACCTAGGATCCCATTCAGATACTTCTTCAACAAAGACTTGGAATTTCTTCTTCACGGTTGTGATGGTTCAAGGAAATACGCTACATCATTGACACTTCCATTCCCAGCAACCGAATACTCAAACTGCATAGCTATCGAGGAAAGAGCTAATCACTTGTTCTCCAACAAAGTGGAAGCATACGACCGAGATGCAATGTACTGGATTCATCATTGGGGAGCATCGAAGAATCTACTACGGCTGCCAGTCCGAAGTCTCAACATGCAGTGTTCATTACTAAAAACATCGTTGCCATCAAACACGTTGATCTTTCGTCCAAATGGGACTACACTTATCTCAAGAAATATTGTGGTCAAAGACAAGCGAAAGGGATTATGCATTCTCTGAAGCTGACTTTGAGAATTTGTCTATCAACGACATCGAAGACATGTACCTTGCCAAAGTACAGGGTCGTATGAGACAATTCTCCACTGAAGTACAACGTGAATTCATAAAGTCAGTGCTAATCTTCATCAGACGCATAGTCATCAAAGAACGTGTAGAAGATCTCCAGCTTGCAGTAGAATCTTATCAGGCCCGTGTCAACTTCACTCCACCGCAGCTTGATCTTCCCGACATCAACCAGCTCTCACAACTTACACTCATCAGCAAACCATTCGGCGTCGTTTACCGCAGTGAACTTCAAAGAAATTTCTTGATGACGTGCAAAGATCTTCACAAGTTTGGAGATCACACTTTGAAGATGGTTAGGGACGGATTGGCTTACCGGTTGAAGGATATACACCAAAAGATCGGGTCTCCTAAGCGATGGAATTCTCAGGATCGAAGGGATGTGAAGAGGATCATCACAATGATTGATGAACGGTTGTATAGAAGGGATCAGTTCAGAAGATTGGAAAGCTATGTTGGTGGTCGACCCAGGAGAAACATCATCGACTTTCAATGCCCGATTCACACTCCGTGACATCTCGGACTACCGGTACCCCTTGAACTGCTTCTTTCATTATAAATTTGGATGTATGATTTATTATGTATATGGCTTGTGCACATATTACATTGTACAACCCGTACTTGTAAATAAAGGACCCTATGGTACGCTTCAGTGCCACAATCCTTATAAAAGGAGCGAAAGCTTCTTACTTTTGAGTAAAACCTATCAAACCTTTCACTTTTTAAGGTTTTGCTCAAAAGAACAAGTACTTTCCCTTATGATTTTCAAAACCTCAACCGTTTATATCACTCGTTGAGGGGGAGTACTTGACTTAAAACTTTGTTCACAAATTGTTCACAGTGGTCATTCTTCCCGCAACACTCGAAATGGTCATATTTATTCTCAACTTTTCAAAAATAACATTTTATATGCCATTTTTGAGGGGGAGAAAATACGTGATAAGAAATATGTTGTGTAAATGCAAATGAATCTTTGTGCTATAGACTTAACCCATGAATTGATGAGATCTTAACTGTTAGTAACTCGAAAAGACTTGTCCGGGACGGGTAATAATTTCAAGCTAGTTCGCTAGTGATGTAAACGTGTCTCGCAAAGGACTTGTCCGAGTAGAATGTACCATTCGAGAAACTCTTGGTAGACATGAACCTTGACGGGTTTGACAACCTTTCCGGGTTGTCCACACCTTCAAGATAGTTATTAGAGCTAGTTGTCACCTAAAAGCTGACAATGCAACTCTTTAACTATGCCATGTAACCGTGTCTCGCAGGGGAATGTCTATCTTGAGTCGATCAATTCAAAAGTGCGCACTCTTTCCTCACTGTGCAGATTTCCGTCAAAACTCTAAAGCACATGTGGAGGGGAGTATTTCTGCTAAAAGATAAAACTCTCACAGTGGTTCAAACATGTTTTTCATTTACAAACCCTTTGAGAGATTTTCTTCCAAATGGTTTTATGGCAACATACGTTAGTCATGGAGTTATAAGGTGACTAAGGTTAGGAATAACCGTCCTATGATCCGTCAGATCCGGAGGGATCTACCAAGGACACCACAAATAGTTAGAATTTAGAAGTCCTTAGGTATGATTATAAAAAGGAGAATTGAGAATCGGAGAAAGAAGGAGTTGAAGAATTAAAAAGAAATGCAAAGAAAAGGGTAAAAAGAAATATCCCTCCAGATTATTCAACTTAGGGCAGACACTGGGTTCAATTCATATGCTACTGGTTGTCACTAGATTACACTGGTATTGAAGATTAAAAGTCGTCATGGACCCAGTGACTGGTATGTGCTAAAACACATACCTTTTCTATATCAAAACTGACCCAAAATAACCAAGAAAGAGCCGTTTATTGCTAATATTTGTGGTTTTCTTGAGTTTGTGCTTGTGCAGGTACGGATATGTAAAAACACACAAAAAGGAACCAAATCAGACATAAATCCGAGCACGAGAAATTAAGAGAGCTTAAGCGCCGGAAGATCAAAATTGAGCATTTATGAAGATTTTATTCTCCGAGGATGATTTTTGGAAGAAATAATCAAGTTTGAAGAATTGGCAAAAATGGCCCCTCAACTTTGAGTTTTTGGCAAAAATGGTCCTTGAAGATTCAAAAAGTGCAAATTCAACCTTGGTTTATTTGAAGATTAACAAAATCAGTCCTTGGAAGATATTTTCAAATATTACATGTCTGGTCTCTGAAGTTTCAGAAAATACAACTTGGGTCCCTATGGTTGCTCTTGGATTACTAATATATCCTAAGTCCATTTAACTAATCCAATCCAAATAACTATATACACGGCCCAACATCTCAACCCAAACTACATCCAACCCGCCCATTATCCAACACCCGGTTAATATACCCTTGACCCGCCACTTTACCCAAGTCAACTCACACAACCCGGTCAACACATTTAAGAAATAATAAAATAAGCCAAACGCGCCCAACAGTTGCTCTTCTTCCCCAAACCAAACAACCCTTTTACAGCCATTTACCCACACCCATTTACCCACCATATACCTCGTACTAAGCATCTATTGCCTTCTAGAAGCTGACAAAGCAGATAAGGATGCCCACGTGGCTATTTCAAGCTATCCCATTGGACATGACACCTCACAGGATGAAATGGAGCTTTGTGATTGGTTAAGGTGACAAGGATTGGAATGAGTGGCTGCAAATGGCTTCTAGGCTCTTCTGAAAGGGATCCCAAGACCTTGTGAAGGCTATATAAAGACCCTCTTGGCTCACAATTGAAGTCGTATTATTAATTTCCTTAAAATTTAGTCTAATGTTCTTGTATTGTTTTCAGTAGTTTTTTTTAATGTTTTCTTAAAGCTTATGTAATCTCAGTTTTCTTGTAATCTCATCTAAGTTTTCAATAAAACTTCAAGTTTTCCTTTTTATCTTGCATTTTCAGTTTTGAATGATAAATAAAGGTGATTTTAAGGTTGCAATAAGCTCACTCAGCTTCATATAAGCTGTTGTGAGCTTATTTAGTGATTAACTTGTTCATTTGATTCATAAAAACTTTTGGTCAATAAAAGTCAACTCGGGTAAAAAATAAAGTCAAACTGCTTATTTGGTTTTTGCTATTTCTCAAATCTGTTTTTTCATGATCTAAAAGCTATGCTTACTTCTTCACTTCACCAGTTAAACTCAAGAAAGGGATAAATCCAACAATTTGTACCAAACAGTCCTCAAAAAGTGTTTGGTACAAAGGTTTTGACCCATTTTAGGTACCCTTTGAGTTAATACTGGTTTGGTCATTAGCTTCAGTAGTTTTAGTATTATTTTTGCTAGTTTGATCCTATTTTATAAGTCAGTGGTGGTTTTTTAAGTTCTTAATACCCATAAGCTGTCACAACAGCTTATGGTTATAAGGTAGCTAAAAGTTTCTTTTGTATCTTCCTTTGAATCAGTAGAGTCTTTTTAGGTCTTTGTCTAGTGCTATTTTAGTGTCATAAAGTGTCACATAGGTTCTGTCAAATTTTTTGTAGTAGTCGTAAAATCTTTGCTGTCAAGTCTTGGATTAAGACAGTCCATAGGATCACTTTCTCAAGCAATTCTTAGGGTCTTAATCTTCTCAAAAATACAAAAAAATTAGTTTTCTATAGAATATAGTGGGTAAGGTTAGCTTATAAACAAGTTTTACAAACATCCAACAGCTTTTGGATAATCAAATCTGGTCTTACTTTCTGTCCAAATCCAACATCTGCACAACTGTCATAAAAACACCCTCTATATCAGATCTCTTCAATCCTTCATTTGAGCTTCAAAACTTTTGAAATTTGGTTTTTTGTAGACTCTGGCACATGGTCTCAATCTGATCTAGCTTATTTTTGGATAAAAAACTTGTTTGCTAGCTTAAAAGTAAGCTCAAAGTGCCCCCCTTATTGAACTTAACTGTTGGAATTCCAGTAATCAAATTAAGTTTTCAGAGCTTATTAGACTATAGGAATAGCTTAAAACACTCCTAGATAACTTAGTATAGTTAGCTTATTAGACTCCCATTAGCTTAGTTGTATGATCACTTTAGCTTATTAGCTTATTTCTCTAGTAATCTTCATTTTAGCTTAATCATCCCTTGTTCCTCAGTTAATTGCATGCTCCCATAGTTCTAAAACTGTCACTTTGAGGTTTCTGTTATATGCTTTTAGCTAGAATTAAGTTTAGTAATATTTAGCTTATTTAAAAGTGCTTATTTGCTTCAAGTTTACACTGCATCCCTTATTTCTCATATATTAGCCTCATATTTGATATTTTTCATAGAACCAGAATAACAATTTAGAATTTTCCTGAGTTTTTCATAATTTTTGGTCTTTGTTTGCTATTTTTCTAGATTTAAAATAGTTTTTAGTCACTTTTAAATAGCTTTTATTGCAATTAATTCAGAAAAAGTTCCAAAAAATAATTTTTCAATTTTCTCACTTTAAGAAAAATATAAAAGCATAAAAAATATTTTTCCCTATTTTTCCCCTTTTATTTGGTATTTTTCATAATTTAAATTAGATTAAAATAGTTTTAAATTAGTAAAAAAATAGGAAAATAGTCAGAAAATTACAAAAATAGTTTTTAAAAGTGTCTTATGGTATTTTAGATTTTATAAAAATAGTTTCACATTTTTCTCCTTAATTTTCATAATTTTTAGTATTTTAATAGTTAAAAATTAGTTTTTAATTTTAATAAAAACCAGAAAAATCCAAAATAATAGTTTTAATTCTAAAATAGTTTTCACATTGCATTTCTAGAGTAAAAGTAATTTTAGGCATTTTTAGGGTATAATTTAGACGTAGTTGCATTTTTAATTACGTTTTAGTTTATTCGGACTTAGGATTTCCCGTAAAATAGATTCCCTTAATTACTTTCCCTATTCCCGTAGTTTAATAAAATCAAAATCAAACAAATCAAAACATCGAGCATTAAATTCCAAACCAAAAACGGCGTTGGCAATTCACGCCTCGTTGGGAAAGCGATTCGGGTTAACTAATCGTTTTCAACGATCACACACGGGATTTGATTTATTATTCTTTTTCCTAAAGGAATTTGAATCTATCTTCGTGATTATTTTTGATATCGATATTGAGGTTTTATCCATACACACACCTTTAAGCCTTCATTATCATTAATCGATTAATACGAGCGTTTTAAGTTTCTTACGGTTAGTCATTCACAAGTGGCTAGCTTGTGTGAGGTAACTTGACGTGTTTTGGCAGTGAATCAAATTTTGGCGCATTGCGGGGAGGTTGTGTCCACGACAATATCGTTTGAGGTTTGGCGATTAGTGACTCGAGATCCTTCATTCGTGAAGTTACTATTTTTCTATAAATTTAAAAAGTAAAAAAAATATTTTCCTTTTCTTTTGTATATATATATATCGATTAAAAATACAAAAGATTTTCTCTTGTGTTTTTGCTAATAAATAGAAGACACCAATTATATAACATTCTCAGCGGAGGTGTTATCATTAATAAGTTCCCGAACTAAAGATCAAAAACTTGCCTTTGTGTAAGCTTGTGGATTTATTTCTATCGGATAAACAAAGCGTGTGGTGGGTATAAGGGCGGTCCGACATTAAATTGCGGTTGTAAAGAAGCGGGTTTTAATAAGCTTCGTGACCTAAAAAGCTTCTCCGCTTCGCATGCGTTTGTCTTATAGAGGTGATTTATTCACTTGGGATTATTGGTTAAGTTCACTGTGTTTTCGAATACCGTTCGTTTTAATTGCCTTGGTATTTGAAAGTGCATGCTTTTCGTTCTAATAACTACTGAGGCCGATCGTGAAGCCGCTACAATTCCTTGGCGAAATAGGCGTGCTCCTTAGTGAACCGAGATTGAACTAATCAAACCCGCCCATCATCGAAATGGCGGAGGACAACCGATCTATGCTAGAGCAACTCCAAGCACCCACCGAGAGTTATGGAGAAGCCATGCGTCGTCCGGCAATGCGTTCGATAACTTTGAGCTTAAAAACGGATTGATAAATTTGGTTTCGTCAAGCCAATTTTACGGATTCGAGAGAGGCGATCCTCACTCTCATATCCGACGATTCAACAAGCTCACGTCTACGATCAAGTATGCGTAGCGTTCGGAAGAGGCTATCAAGCTACTCTCTTCCCATTTTCACTCGAGGGCGCCCGGATTGGCTCGAAAAACTACCCCTCGATCGATAACCACATGGGAGAATTTAGTATCAAAATTAGTGAGCGAATTCTTCCCACCGTCTAAAACAACAAGCCTAAAAATGAAATAACAAAATTCACACAAAGATTTGATGAATCATTTAGTGAGGCATGGGACTGATTCAAAGATTTGCTTAGGCAATGTCCCCATCATGGTTTTACGAGTTGCACCAACTTGATACGTTTTATAACGGTTAGAATGAAAATGATCAAGACTCTCTCAATGCCGCTTGGTGGTAATTTGTTGACCCGATAAACGAGAGATGCCTTGTTGATTATTGAGAACAAATCTAAAGTTAGGTACATCATGTAGCAAATCGGTTCTTTGCTCGGTGAATGATACACCATCGTCCTCGTCTCACGAAATCGTCTAGCACGATGCTAAGATTGATAAGCTACGGATATGATCGGGCTTTGGTTAAGATTAAGACGGCTAAGTTAATTCTTCTCCACAGCTCAAGTCAAAGCGGTGGAAGCGACTTGTACTACTTGTGGTGGCCGCATGCCTACTACAATTGTACGCCACCGATGGCAATCCTTTGAAGCTAATGCGTAGCAGGAGGTAACCAATACCGTTCTCAAGTTGAACCAAACCCTCGTGTTAGTAATCAAATGGTACCTCAGGGATTTTCTCCATCAAACAATCAGAATCGTTTTAATCAGAATCAAGTTCGTGGACCAAATGTTCAAAACCAATTCAAAGCTCCACCGAATCAATACCCAAACCAAGGAGTTAACTACAATCAAGTATATCACAACCCAAGCTATCAAGCTTCACCTTTGCCTTCAAATGAATTCACAACTTACGTTCAACACACCAATTCTACCATCAACACTATGCAAAATCAGATTACAAGTTTGAGGAACAAGTTTCAATCTTCGTTAACTAGACAAAGCAATGAGTTTAGGAATGAGATTGACTTGAACAACAAATTGGAGACTTCACGGAATAAACTTCGAAAACATGTTGAATCTTTGTTTTGTGTAAGGTCGATCAACCCTCATCTTGGGTTCTCTTCGAGTGATACCATTCCCAACCGAAGGGTGAGTTGAAAGCTATAACCACCGCGGTGGTAAGGCTTATGATGGACCCTCGTCTCCTACTCCGTTAGTGAGGGAGGAGGAACAAGATACCGAGGTTATTGAAGAAAATGTGCAACCCGCACCCATTCCACCTCGGTCGTTCGGACTCGATTCGAACCCGATGTTCGAAGACTACTCTTAAACCTTCACTTCCTTATCCTTCAAGACTTCATAATCAAAAGCTTCGTGATAAAACCGAAAACCAAATGGAGAAATTTTTTGAAATCGTTCAATCCTTGAATTTTAACATCAGTTTCACCGATGCTTTACTCCTCATGCGAAATTTCTTTGCTATGATCAAGAATTTAGTGAGTAATAAGGAAAAGTTGGACGAAATAGCAAAAACACCGTTGAATGAGAATTGCTCGGCGGTGCTCCTCAAGAAACTTCCCGAAAAGTTAGGAGACCCGGCAAATTTCTTATCCCTTGTGAGTTTCGAGAATAGTGAAATGCTCGCCTTGGCGATCTTGGTGCGGTATTAACTTAATGCCTCTCGATTTATAACAAACTTTCTCCGGAACTCACTCCTACTAAGATGACTCTTGAACTTCGCGGACCGTTCAACCTCTATTCGAGAGGAATCGCGAGAGGCGTCTATGTGAAAGTAGGACCACTTGCATTTTCCCGCCGACTTCGTTGTCGTTGACTTTGATCTTGACCCGAGTACCTCTTATTCTCGGGACCTTTCTAAGAGCAGGCGTGCGATGATTGATGTTTATGAAGGAGAAATCACTTTACGATCTAACAAGGAAACCGTCTCATTTAACATTAACCATCCTTTGAGATACTCCTCCAACTATGATGATGCTTCTATTAATCGAATCGGCGTTCTCGATATTGCTACGGAGGAGTATGCTCAAGAGCTTCTTGATTTTATGGGTGGCAATCCACCATTCCTTACGAAAATATTGAACCATCTTACGAGCCTATAATTGCCGATTCTTCCCCTCTCTTACTCCGTTCGAGGGAGGTGATTTCATTTTGGAAGAGATCGATGAGTTTCTTGCTGATGATGAATCGATTCCACCTGGAATTGATGATGGTGTTTATGATTAGGAGGAGATATCCGTTATCTTGAGCAATTGTTAAATGAAGATCCATTACCGTCACTCCTTCCGAAAGAAATTACGATTGAAGAAATCAAAGAAGTACAAGCGTCTATGAAAATCCTCGAGGGCCGAGCTCAAGGATTTACCTCCTCATCTTGAATACGCTTTTCTTGAAAAACCGAACAAATTTCCTGTCATCATTGCTAAAAACTTGAAAGATGAGGAGAAAACCGCACTTTGGATGTCCTCGAAAACACAAAAATGCAATAAACGGCAAATTTCGACATCAAAGGAATCAATCCTCGTTTACGTACCCACAAAATTCGATGGAGGATGATTGTAAACCCGTGATTCAACAACAAGCGTAGGGTTAACCCAAAATTCATGATGTTATAAAAAGGAAGTTCTTAAACTCCTCGGCCGGAATCATTTATCCAATCTCCGATAGCTCATGGGTTAGCCCTATCCATTGTGTCCCTAAGAAGGGAGGAATGACCGTCGTTGCTAACGATGAAAATGAGTTGATTTCCACACGCCTCATCACGGATGGAGGGTGTGTATTGATTATCGAAAATTGAACGATGCTACTCGTAAGGACCATTTCCTGCTTCCTTTTATGGATCGGATGCTCGAGCGTTTAGCGGAAATGAGTTCTATTGCTTTCTCGATGGTTTCTCGGGTTATTTTCAAATCCGATCGATCAAAGGATCGAGGAGAAAACCACTTTCACATGCCCTTATGGAACGTTTGCTTACCGACGCATGCCTTTTTGGTTATGCAATGCTCCCGGAGCGTTCCAAAGGTGCATGATGGCTATTTTTCATGACATGATCGAAAAGTCTATGGAAGTTTTTATGGATGATTTCTCGGTTTATGGAGATTCTTTCACTTCTTGCCTCTCTCATCTAGACCACATGCTCAAAAGGTGTGAAGACACCAATTTGGTCTTGAATTGGGAGAAGTGCCATTTCATGGTTTGAGAGGGCATTGTCCTCGGCCATAAGATTTCAAAATCTGGGATTGAGGTCGACCGAGCTAAAGTCGGCGTTATAGCTAAACTCCCTCATCCCACTACCGTCAAAGGTATTCGGAGTTTTTTGGGTCATGCCGGTTTCTATCGCCGTTTCATCCAAGATTTCTCTAAGATAGCCAGCCCTCTGACCCATCTCCTTGAAAAGGATGCTCCGTTTATCTTCACCAACGAATGTGTTGAAGCATTTAATATTCTTAAAAGAAATTAAGCGAGGCACCGATCTTAGTTGCCCCCGACTAGGATTTGCCCTTTGAGCTCATGTGTGATGCAAGTGATTACGCAATTGGGGCGATCTTGGGGCAGCGTAAAGTGAAAACATTTTCAACCCATACACTATGCGAGTAAGACATTATGCGAGGCCCAACACAATTACGACTCTTGAAAAGGAATTATTGGCGTTGTTTATGCTTTTGAGAAATTTCGACCCTACCTTGTCTTGTCGAAGACTATAGTGTATACCGACCATTACGCCCTTAAAGTATCTTTTGGCAAAGCAAGATGCTAAGCCACGATTACTTCGATGGGTTCTCCTCCTTCAAGAGTTTGATGTTACTATTCTTGACAAAAAGGGCGGAGAACCGGCTGCCGATCACCTTTCTAGACTTGAGAATCCCCATCAAAGTGTGCTCGAGAAAAAGGAGATTACGGAAACATTTCCTCTTGAGACACTTGGGAGGATTGCTAAGAAAGACCGAACACCCATGGTTTGCCGATTTTGCAAATTACCATGCGGGGAATTTCATCGTGAAAGGGATGTCGTCCCAAAAAAAGAACAAGTTTTTCAAAGATGTTAAGCATTATTTCGGGGCGATCCTACTTGTTTAAGATTTGTGCGGATCAAGTAATCCGTGGTGTGTTCATGGCCGAGGCTATTGATATTCTCAATGCTTGCCATACGGACCCAGGTGGCCATCATGGTGCAAGCTACACGCTAAGAAGGTTTTGATTCCGGATTCTATTGGCCTACCATATATCGAGATGCTCATGATTTAGTCAAATATTGTGATTCTTGCCAAGCGTCAAGGAAAATTTCACAAAGGATGAAATGCCACAAAATGCTATTCAAGTTTGTGAGATTTTTGGCGTGTGGGGCATCGATTTTATGGGGCCATTTCCATCATCTAGAGGTAATAAGTATATCCTCGTGGCCGTCGACTACTTGTCTAAATGGGTTGAAGCGGCTCCCACCAATGGCCGCCAGTGGTTGTTAAGTTCTTGAAGAATTTGTTTTCCGATTCGGAGCACCTCGTGCTATCATCGATGTCGCGGTACCCATTTATGTAATGAACAATTTGCTAAAGTTATGGCTAAATATGGAGTTACTCATCGTCTTTCTACAGCGTATCACCCATAAGCGGCGGACAAGTTGAGGTCTCGAATCGTGGTTTGAAAAGGATTTTAGAAAGAACCGTAGGAGAAAATCGAGCTTCATGGGGCGATAAGTTAGATGATGCATTATGGGCTTTCCGCACCGCATACAAGACACCCATCGGGTGCACCCCATTTAAGTTGGTGTATGGAAAAGCTTGTCACTTGCCCATCGAGCTCGAACATAAGGCATTATGGGCCTTGAAACATGCAAACTTTGATCTTAAGACGCGGGTGATCACCGAAAAGTTCAATTGAATGAATTAAATGAGCTTAGGGATCAGGCCTACGAGAATTCTTTGATTTTCAAAGAGTAGACTAAGAGGATTCATGATGCTAAAATCAAAACAGCGTTTTCAGCGTTGGTGATCAAGTTCTCCTCTTTAACTCTCGATTGAAGATATTCTCGGGCAAACTCAAAACCCGTTGGTCGGGACCATTCACCATAGCTCAAGTTTTCCCGTATGGAACGGTGGAGCTTTCTCAGGCCGATGGCCCAAATTTCAAGGTGAATGGTCATCGTGTGAAACATTATTTGGAGGGACATTCCATCTATGGTTGTCCGGATCTCAAACTTTCTTCCCCATGGACAAATGAATTAGGATCGAGTCAAGCTAGCGACTTCGGTAATCAAAAACGATGGCGCTTAGTGGGAGGCACCCCATGCTTATCTCTATCTTCTTTCTATTTTCTAATAAGTGGCGAAGGGGTGCCTCTTGATTTCGTGTTTGGTTGTTTGTGATGTTGTGTTTAGGATGTTCCCGATATGAAGACACTCGTGCTCGAAGTTTGTCTTTTCTCCACTCGAGTTTCATGATCGTTGCTAATGGAAATCCGATATCCTAATCTTATCGACTAACGTTTATCTTTTAGCATACTTAATAAGCGGCTTTTAGATTTTCGTGATACCCTTGCTTTAAACATTGAGGACAATGTTTAGTTCTAGTCTGGGGTAGGGTAATCTTCGATTTGATTTGACCGCACTTGCTTATTTTTGTTATGTTTCTCTCGTAACCCGTTTTCCTTAGAAAATGAAAAATTGTGCAAAAATGAGCAAAATTTAAAATTTTTGTAAGCTTTTGTTAAGTCTTTTTGATTGAAAAGTTTGCTAGTCTCTTAGATAAGAAGCTATAAAATGCGAATTCTAGCTCACAAGGCCAAGATTTTGCAAGTTTCCATGAGTGACTTTAAATATGCATGACTTGATTTCATTAGACAAAGCATTTGCTAAGTTAATATATGTTTTGACACCTTGTTGACTTTCATTTGGTGAGAGTAGGAATGGAATTGACTTGACGAGGCGTGTTGAGCCTAGCTTGTTCCCTTAACCATAGATAATCTAAAAATTATCGGCTAAGCATCATGGATCTCATTATTTGGGATTTTAAATTTGGGGAGATCGAGAAATGATAGAGTTACTTATGAGTTTAGATGCTAAGCGTGGAGTAGTTGGTTCTCTTTAGAGCCCATCGAAGGTACTTATGGCTTTTGTTCCCACAAAATTGTTTCACCCCATATCTGTCTAATAAATAATTAGAGATGTTGAGTTTTTGGCGATAGTTAGTTCTTTATCTTCTTAAAAGAATCTTTGTTTTAAAAATTGGGTACACATCAAGGATCCATAATAAATAAAGTAAATCGGTGATAAGTGATATAGTAATAAGTAAAGTTGTGAGCTGCGGTGTCGAGATCGGACCCTTGGATCTTTAGCTGGGATTGAGTGAGGTCTTAGCCTAGCCGGTAGGGATCCTCATTTCATGAAGCCTATAGTCTTGGAATTACCCCGTGAAGCTTTGTAGTTCATAGCTCATACGTAAAAGTCTAAGTTCTATTTCATAATATAAATAAATATAAAAATGTTGAAAAATGAAAATGAAAAAAATAAAGTAAGTGAATAAAAATTCCTTGATGTGGACCTCATTTTGGGACAATGGTTCTTGAGAGAAGATGGATAACTAATTATCGACTTAGCTTTGTATCTTTATCGGAATAAAAGTTATCGAAGCGAGAATTTGAAGAAATTCATTTCTCACAAAAATAAAAAATCTAGAGGAAATAGGAAAATGGGAACAAAGGTAATTACACAAGTAACTTCCATGGGTAGTGTTAGCATCTAGAATCATATTTAACAATGATTTCGGTTTTACGCTTAGTTTGGGACTTGTGAAAAATCGGGGACGATGTATTCTATCCGTATGGTCACTTCCATATTTGTGTTGTGTTTTCTACTCCATGATCCTAACGTGTCGTTTGAAAAATGTTGGAGTTATTGATCGACATGAAAGTTCAACAAACCGTCATTCATAACCGGAATGTGCTTAACCGTAATATCTATACATGTGAATTAAAAGGTAAACGGGGCGTTTTTAGAATTAAGGCTTTCTTAATCTCTTTTGAGGAATCTTTGCTACTTCTTCATAGGTTTATTAGAAAGAGATTGAAATCCTTGGTTTTAGAAGCGTGAGTTGATTGCATTGCGTGAGGACACGACAATAGTCTCGTCTGGGGTATTTTGGTATGTGCTAAAACACATACCTTTTCTATATCAAAACTGACCCAAAATAACCAAGAAAGAGCCGTTTATTGCTAATATTTGTGGTTTTCTTGAGTTTGTGCTTGTGCAGGAATGGATATGTAAAAACACACAAAAAGGTACCAAATCAGACATAAATCCGAGCACGAGAGATTAAGAGAGCTTAAGCGAGGCAGGAAGATCAAAATTGAGCATTTATGAAGATTTTATTCTTCGAGGATGATTTTTGGAAGAAATAATCAAGTTTGAAGAATTGGCAAAAATGGCCCCTCAACTTTGAGTTTTTGGCAGAAATGGTCCTTGAAGATTCAAAAAGTGCAAATTCAACCTTGGTTTATTTGAAGATTAACAAAATCAGTCCTTGGAAGATATTTTCAAATATTATATGTTTGGTCTCGAAGTTTGAAAATACAACTTGGGTCCCTATGGTTGCTCTTGGATTACTAATATATCCTAAGTCCATTTAACTAATCAATCCCAAATAACTATATACGGCCCAACATCTCCCAAACTACATCCAACCAGCCCATTATCCAACACCCGGTTAATATACCCTGACCCATACTTTTACCCGAGTCGACTCCACGCCTTGGTCCAACACATTTAAGAAATAATAAAATAAGCCAAAAGCAGCGCCCTTGATTCTCTTCTTCCCCAAATAAACAACCCTTTTACGACCATTTACCACACCCATTACCCACTATCTCCGTACTAAGCATCTATTGCCTTCCTAGAAGGCGACAAAGCGAATGGGATGCCACGTGGCTATTTCAAGCTATCCCATTGGACATGACACCTCGCGGGATGAGGATGAAATGGGCTTTGTGATTGGTTAAGGTGATGAGATTGGAATGAGTGGCGCAAATGGCCCCTAGCTCTTGAAGGGATCCAAGACCTTGTGAAGGCTATATAAAGACCTAACTCCTGATTGAAGTCGTTATTATTAATTTCCTAAAATTTAGTCTAATGTTCTTGTATTGTTTTCATGGTTTTTTTTAATGTTTTCTTAAAGCTTATGTAATCTGGTTTCTTGTAATCTCTAAGTTTTCAATAAAACTTCAAGTTTTCCTTTTTATCTTGCATTTTCAGTTTTGAATGATAAATAAAGGTGATTTTAAGGTTGCAATAAGCTCACTCAGCTTCATATAAGCTGTTGTGAGCTTATTTAGTGATTAACTTGTTCATTTGATTCATAAAAACTTTTGGTCAATAAAAGTCATTCGAAAAAATAAAGTCAAAGCTGCTTATTTGGTTTTTTGCTATTTCTCAAATATTTTTCATGATCTAAAAGCTATGCTTACTTCTTCACTTCTGAGTTAAACTCAAGAAAGGGATAAATCGACAATTTGGTACCAAGCAGGTCTCGAAAAGTGTTTTGGCACAAAGTTTTTGACCCATTTGGTACCCTGAGTTATCTGGTTTGGTCATGCTTGATAGTTTTAGTATTATTTTTGCTAGTTTGATCCTATTTTATAAGTTGATTGGGTGGTTTTTAAGTTCTTATACCCATAAGCTTGTCACAATGACTTATGGTTATAAAATGCTAAAAAGTTTCTTTATCTTCCTTTGAATCATGTAGAGTCTTTTAGGTCTTTGTCTAGTGCTATTTTAGTGTCATAAAGTGTCACATAGGTTCTGTCAAATTTTTTGTAGTAGTCATTAAAATCTTTTCTTTACCAGTCTTACAGTTGTTAAGGTATCCATAGGATCACTTTCTCAAGCAATTCTTAGGGTCTTAATCTTCTCAAAAATACAAAAAAATTAGTTTTCTATAGAATATAGTGGGTAAGGTTAGCTTATAAACAAGTTTTGAAACATCCAACATTTGGATAATCAAATCAGTCTTACTTTCGTCCAGAATCCAACATGCACAAGCTGTCAAAAACACCCTCATGTCGGATCTCTTCAATCCTTCATTTGAGCTTCAAAACTTTTGAAATTTGGTTTTTGAACTACAGCACATGGTCTCAATCTGATCTAGCTTATTTTTGGATAAAACTTGTTTGCTAAGCTTAAAAATAAAATCCAATTCTTACTGTGAACTTAACTTTGGAATTCATTAATCAAATTAAGTTTTGAAGCTTATTAGACTATAGGATTAGCTTAAAACACTCCCTGATAACTTAGTATAGTTAGCTTATTAGGACTCCCACTCAATTAGCTTAGTTGTATGATCACTTTAGCTTATTAGCTTATTTCTCTAGTAATCTTCATTTTAGCTTAATCATCCCTTGTTCCTCAGTTAATTGCATGCTCCCGGTTCTAAAAGCTGTCACTTTGAGGTTTGTTTATATGCTTTTAGCTAGAATTAAGTTTAGTAATATTTAGCTTATTTAAAAGTGCTTATTTGCTTCAAGTTTACACTGCATCCCTTATTTCTCATATATTAGCCTCATATTTGATATTTTTCATAGAACCAGAATAACAATTTAGAATTTTCCTGAGTTTTTCATAATTTTTGGTCTTTGTTTGCTATTTTTCTAGATTTAAAATAGTTTTTAGTCACTTTTAAATAGCTTTTATTGCAATTAATTGGAAAAGTTCAAAAAATAATTTTCAATTTTCCCAGTTTAAGAAAAATATAAAAGCATAAAAAAGATTTTTCCCTATTTTTCCCCTTTTATTTGGTATTTTTCATAATTTAAATTAGATTAAAATAGTTTTAAATTAGTAAAAAAATAGGAAAATAATCAGAAAATTACAAAAATAGTTTTGAAAAGTGTCTTATGGTATTTTAGATTTTATAAAAATAGTTTCACATTTTTCTCTTATTTTTTAATTTTTTAGTTATTTTAATAGTTAAAAATTAGTTTTTAATTTTAATAAAACCGGAAAATCCAAAATAATAGTTTTAATTCTAAAATAGTTTTCACATTGCATTTCTAGAGTAAAAGTAATTTTAGGCATTTTTGGGGTATAATTTAGGCGTGGTTGCATTTTTAATTACGTTTTATTAATTCGTTTAGTTTATTCGCACTTAGGATTTCCCGTAAAATAGATTCCCGAATTACTCCCCTATTCCGTAGTTTAATAAAATCAAAATCAAAACAATCAAAACATCGAGCATTAAATTAAACCAAAACGGCGTTGGCAATTCCGCCTCGTTGAAGCAGATTCGGTTAACTAATCCGTTTCTTGATCACACCTGGTTTGATTTATTATTATTTTTTCCTAAAATTTGAATCTATCTTGTGATTTTTTTGATATCGATATTGAGGTTTTATCCACACACACACCCTTAAGCCTTCATTATCATAGAATGGAGTGTACGGCCGTTTTAAGTTTCTTCTGGGTTAGTCATTCACAAGTAGCTAGCTTGTGTGAGTAAGCTTGTGTTTTGGCCTTTGTTCAGTGACCGCATGCACTAAACCTTAACCACTCAGTTTCTCTCAGCGACTTGTTTCATTCTCACGGGGAACCTCATAAACTATTCGGCTTTCTCTTAGAGATTCTTTGGTATTTAAAGAAGAGACCCTCCCCAGTCTCCCTCGGAAAAGCAAAATGCACTATTGAGTCTAGAGCGAGATTCATCAAAAGATCTCTGGGTACATGACATTTCATGTGACATTCCACAATAAGAATTCGGTGGTACATTATCGAGTCCTTCACATATCTTACTTAATCTGCTGAGATATTTATAGAGGTTCACATTGTGATCCCGGTGATTGAATGGAAACTCTGCCGGTCAACATCAACGACCACGGCGGTAACTGCAACTCCCGTGGATTGCACTTAGTGGTCTCAAATGGTCTACATGGTGAGGTGATGATTCGGTGTACCTGTGACTCATCGGAATCGTAGGTGTACCCGGTACATCGTGTTATCTCACTTGTGGGTTCAGGATTCAGAAACGGCCTTTGTTAAGAATTAAGTTGTGTTTTACACTATCATCAACACTCTGAAGTTCAAACTTGTAAGTGCGGAATCCCTTTATGCAACCGTTTTAATGTCTACTTCTTATGGGAAGCTCTAAGGCGGAATCAATGCGGATTCTCCATTGTTCTTTCAACATCATGAAGTTCTATCTTAAAGCAACACAAAAGTCAGAATGATTCTTCGTCAAATCAAAGAATCTACAAAGTTTAAGACTTAAGAACTTCAACCAGTGCCGTAATCAACGTTAAAGAGTGTGTGAGCATGTTGGAGAAAAGACGTGGGAGACAACTGAAACGAAGAAGCTTGAGACCGAGGCGGAACGATCTTGATAACAACATACTATCAATTTCATCACAGAACAATGATCAAAGAACAAAGTTAAAGATGACGTCAAAGCATAACTGTTCTAAGAAAACTATCTCGCTACTGCGGGGAAGTGGTTCAAATCAAGGCAATTATTCTCACAAGAAAGATGTCGAGGAAGACGTCAAACTACTATTACATCCGCTTCACCGTTTTTCCATCATGACGCGGGGAGATTGTTGGAATCACTCCTAATCCTTTATTCAAGTGTTAGTGATTCATATGTAATAGTTAGCTTAATTATGGCCTTTATGTTTGTTAGCCTTAAGCTTATGTAGAAGGCCCATGAGCGGAGCTGACCATAGGAGAAAGGAAGGGACTAGGAGTGTTGTCCTAGCTTCCCTCCTATAAATACTATGTAATAACCCTCACTTGAGGGTTGGTTGTTCAAGCTATTTCCTTTCACATACTCCTACGCATAACCGTCTCTATAATATCGTGTGTGTGTGTGTGAATCTTGTTCAATCGCCTCTCTACCTTTCTATTAAGCTTGTGTTGTAAATCTAGTGACCTAACATGTGTGTTTATTTGTTTTGGAAGAGGGTATTTATAGAGTGGTGAGAAGGGTGATTTGTGCACAAATGGGAATATTAAGAGTCAGTTTTTGAAAAACGTTTGAATTTCCACATTTAATGCTACCACTCCACACCCCGTAAAATCCGTTTTCAAGGCATTGCGATTACCTGCGGTAAAAGCGCACTTTGAGAGATAAAATATCAATTTGATATTTTGTGAGAGAGAGGCATTAAATGCCAAGTGGGATGACAGTAAGACAAAGAGACATATATTCCTTTATTAAATTAGTGTGGTTACCAACATAGGATATTTAAGTAGCGATACTTGGATCATTTAGTTACTCATTCAATGCTCTATGTCAAATGTCGGGGACCACAGATGAGATGCCTCATTCGGTGAGATTTGTTTTGGATGTTAGGGGAGAAGACCATTTGAGAGAACTTACTGAGATTGGTTTTCAGAATGCTTGACTTTCAATGTCAAGCATTCCAGTCAGCTTTTAGTCTCCTGAAGGTAGGTTCATCCAAGGGTTTAGTGAAGATATCGACCGGTTGATATTGGTAGGGATGAAATAAGTTCAATGTCACCTTCATTATGTGATCCCGATGATGATATCTGATATCAATGTGTTTGGTTCTTTGGTGGAGGAAAGAGTTGTTGGAGATTGCAATAGCACTGGTGTTATCACAGAAGATGGGCACAATTTTGTAATGGATGTTACAATCATTGAGTTGACTTTTCATCCATAATACATTAACCTGACATCCTGCTTAGACTACATATTCAACTAGTGAGGACATATACTGATTGTTGCTTTTAGCACTCCAACAACGGTTTTCCCAAATGTGGACCACTGTGCACTACGTCCTTATTTGCATTGACATAATCGAATCGAGTAACCGCGAGATCAAACCACGAGATTTTTGGATAATAGAGTCCAAGATTTGGGGTTCCCCAGTTACAGGTATTCTTTTGGCTGCAATGAGATGGGATTCTTTAGGATTGACTGATATCTTGCTATTAGACCGACGAGGTGGATGTCTGGTCTAGAAGCAGTTAGATACATGGTGATCCAACATCCCTCTGAAATGGGTTTGATTGGTGATTTTCCGGTGAGATCGGGTCCAGGTTGTTAGGTGGGACCATTGGAGTCTTCGAGGCATAGTGATATCTCATATTGCTTGAATTTCGGTGTATTCTCTTGGTGATGGATATTCCTTTATGGGTTTACGATTTGTAGTCGAAAGTATGTAGGTTCCCCATCATGCTCATTTCAAACTTCTTTGTCATCAGTTTTTCAAACGTTTGCAAAGTTGTAGT
Source organism: Chrysanthemum makinoi (assembly GCA_910596185.1). Taxonomy (NCBI): domain Eukaryota; kingdom Viridiplantae; phylum Streptophyta; class Magnoliopsida; order Asterales; family Asteraceae; genus Chrysanthemum; species Chrysanthemum makinoi. Next base: position 4,494,199 of record OU343216.1, on the reverse strand, counting down.
TTGTTGAGCCAAAAATGATATCATCAACATACACTTGGACTAGTATCACATCATGTTGAGTTCTATAGACAAACAATGTGTTGTCTATCTTTCCTCTGACAAACTTGTTTTGCTCGGAAAGGCTGAGAGAGATTCATACCATGCCCTTGGAGCTTGTTTAAGTCCATAGAGGGCTTTGTCAAGCTGCAGATATAGTCGGGGAATTCACCACTCTCAAAGCACGGGGTTCTTGAACATACATCTTCCTTGAGATCACCATTTAAGAATGCACTTTTAACATCCATTTGGTAGAAAGTTCATGTATGTTGCATATGCAGGAAGATCTGATGGCTTCCATTCTTGCAACATGAGCAAATGTCTTCTTGTTGACTGTAACCTTTGGCTACAAGTCTGGATTTGCTTTAATAGCAAGCGATTGCCGTTTTCATCGGTTTGTTTACGAAAACCCACTTCATTCCTATGACTTACACATCGAGGACATTTGATCAAAGGTCATGACCTTGTTTTTGTCAAACATTTGCGATTCTTCTTGCATAGTTTGAACCCGGCTTAGGTGTTTAAGAGCCTGTTGACACTTTTGGGTTCTATATCGATAAAATTGTCGACATATAGACATTCATTATTTGAAAGGCTGCAGTTAGATTAAGCACCATGCTTCTATTGAGCATGCCCTTAGTGGGTTCACCATTGATGTTTACAAGCTCAATGTCTTGAGTTCTTGTCCACTTACTTTGTGGTAAGGATCTGAGCTTGATGATGTCACTGGGAGTTCGGATGTGAGTTCAGGTGCAAGACCACAAAATCATTTTAGAACATCGTAGAGATGTCTTGTTGGTTGAGTTCATGAGTTGAGTTCGTCATTTGGATCGATGTTTCCTATCAGCCCGGTGAGGGGCGGTGATTATCAATAACTCATTTGATGGTTGGTTGAGGTAGGTTGTGAGGTTAGACATACTATGAGATGTCGACATCATCTTGATATGAGGATTGGAATGGTGTTGTACTCATCAGGAGGATATCTTGATGAGTTATCAATTCTATTTCCTCCACGAGGTGTTGGTGAACTTGATGCTTTCGACACTTTCATGAGGTGACATGAAAGGTTTCCTCAACTATTTGTCTCATATGTTAAAACCACAGAGGCTTTGGAGATGGTGAGTAGCCTAGAGTAGTATCCATCATCGACTTTTGCATCAAACTTGCCTAGATGATCCTTGTGGTTATGAATGAAGTGGGGACATCCAAACACATGAAAATAGTGATGTCCAGGAAGTCTACCTTTGAAGATATCATATGGGGTTTATTATGTCTTTTGACATGATTGACCTTTTTTGAGTGTGAAGTTTTGTGCCGGTCCGAGATGTTTTGAGAGGGTGGAGCCATTGTATGGTTCGCGGCCTCAATGAGTTTGTTTTCTTCTGACCCCATTTTGTTCAGGGGTATATGAGGCGAATTTTGAAATTCCTTTTCATCACAAAACTCTCAAGCTCATGATTCGAACTTAGTACCATTAATGTTCGATTAGTTTAACAGTAATGTCATTCTGGTTTTCAATCTTCGATGAATGACATTATTGTATCATTTTGACTCTTTTTGGAAAGAAAGTATACCCAAGTGTATCTTGAGAACTCATCAACTATAACAAGTGTATACTTCCTGCTTTGATTGATGGGGCCAGGGTCCAAAGAGATCCATGTCTGAGGAATAGGGCACTTTGATGGAGAAATTTTGTTTGGTTTTGAATGATGCTCTATGGTGTTTACCTTTTCCGCGCGGAGCATGGTTTTGTCTTTGCAAGACCGGTGATGTGCTTGAGGACCTTGTTTTGTTTTGCCAAGTTTTTGAGGTTTTTGAAGTTCAAGTGTGAGAGTCTCTTATGCCCGCCAATTGATTGTTTGGTGGCTTTAGCAAGACAAGTTCCATCTTGGGAGAGTGTTGACATGTCTAACACATAAACATCATCTCTCTTAGGAGCTATCAACACAACTTCCTTGTTGGCATTGAAAATGGTACCTTGTTTATTATTGGGTAATAGTGTATTTAGCATCACATAGTTGGTGACCTTGATGAGATTGTATTTGAGACCATTGACATAGGCTATTCTGGAAAACTATTCCATTGCGATTCTTTGAACCATAACCTGATGGGACATGATGAGTTATCACCAAATACTACCTTGGGCCTGGTTCCTTTACATACTTGTGGGATATTGCTTCACACGGTCTGCTTCTTGAGCATCCACTGTCTAGATGCAAATAAGATCCCTAGCATGTCTCTTCACAAGCGAGAAACTAAATTAGTTTCTCTTAGTGACCCACTTACTAGTGGGCTTGGGTCTCAAGGTCTCTTTGAAATTTTCAATCGACTCATGGTCAGTGGTTGTGTGCATAGTGCTTACCACCGGTTTTGCATTTAAGTGAGGATGACTCGGTGACTCCGGGTTGTATAGAATTTCTCCTTGCATGAGCGACCTTTGTCATGTTAGGATGTCTCATGAGCTGGATTACCTCATATATCCTGACATGTGTTCATGAGACAATCATCGATGATGATCATTAAACCCACGGTGAGGGCATAGAGGAGAAAAGGTTTTGCTCTATTGTTGGGAGCGACTTTGGAGGATGAAGCACTCTTGATGACCAACTTTGGTATGGTTTGCTTGGCCGACATCTTGTAGATAATCTTGGATCCACTTTGATCATCCTATTTGCATCAAGCAAAAAGGATTCTATAGAAGTTTAATGAATGGTAGCATGGTGGTGTAATGACACGACTCACACTTTTTTGCTTGTTTTTTGGAGGTTGTCTTAGACTTTCGAACTAGAGGAAGCGACTTTGTCTCCTTGGTTGGTTGGGGGACCTTTTCAATGGATTCCATTTTTTGAAAGCTTCTCTTAGTTGATTCAGTTCTTTGAATTTGGTCCACTTCAGAGACAGAGGATGTTGAAGTCTCAGTAGGAGTAGACAATTGTTGAGTTGGTTTTGTTGGTACTGGGATGGTTCTACGAAGTCGGACCTTTCTTTGGTGAATGAGGATTGAATTGCGATTGGAGTAAGCTCGAGCTTGGAGCAGCACAGAAGAGGTTTGAGGTGGTAGGCGGTGCTTGGTGCCATGATTTCGGAGATGTGTTGGAACTCACGGGCACATCAGAGTCCAGCTGCTCTTTAGAGCTTGACTTTGAGCTCTAGAATCCTTCCAGTCGAAATTTGGAAGCTTACTCTCGGGATGCCGTTCAATCCAATCTAGCAATTGGGATTAGTCAACATATTTGTAATCATGCCACGGACACAAAATGGCTTGGGAGGCTGGTCTTTTTTTGAGAGTCAGGAGATGATCTTCACCTATGACTCTCTTTTGCTCTGGGGGCACCTGACATCAAAGACCACAGGATTCTTAGCAGGTCCAACTATCAAAATTTCTTGTTCTTTTAAATTCATCTTGAAGAGCTGATTTCTCTAGTTCGATGTTTTGAATTTGCAAAATAACGACCTGGCTTGGCTTGTTTTAAATAAGTAGTTCATCTCTACACTTGTTTAAGTCAAAACTTAGCTTGTTGTATTTTGAAAAAAGATTTAATCTTTGCTCTTCGACGAACTTAAGGTCAACATTGAGATAATTCATATAAGAAGCGCAAATGAGTCATCATCCATAGAAAGTAAGATGTTTACCTTCTTAAGTAGTGATGTTGACCCATTCCCGTTCTAGCATGATTCTTTCCAACGGCTAGCTTGTCCTCTTAGAGGGGCCATCGATGCACTAACATGCACCATTTAATCATCGATGGCACGCGGCTCTTCATCCTGGTCGAAGGTCTTTAGCAACAAGCCTTTGTTTTTTACCACCTGATTGAGCAGTTTTTTGTTGTTTACGAGGGCGGCCTTGGCAATCAGCTTAGCTTTTACTTTCTTATACTTAGCTTCAAAATCAACAGTTTTGTTTTGATCAGATTTGGTTTGAAAGTTTTGATGGGGCGATAGATTTTTTGGTTGAAATTTGCTAAAGCTTGAGGGGCATTTGATCCCGATGGTTTATAAGAGGGTTGAATTGTTTTGAAAAAAGTATTTTGCAAAATGACCTCTTTTGTGACACTTAAAGCATTCAGTGTCCTCATTTGCTTTGGCATTTGAAAAACCTTTGTTTCTTTTTATTAACCTTCGAGAGTTAGCAAGGGTGCCCTTTCACTGGAATTCAGTGTTGGTCATTTAGGTACTCTCACTTGATCTCTCATCAGGCTCATCATGAAATTTTCATCTTGAACAATATTGTTAGAATAGAAAGCGGTTGATATTGGTGATGAGGTGGTGATTGAGACTTCTTGACTTCACGAGACTTCTTTAAGTCAGGGTATAAATGCATTGATGGTTTCCCTCATAGACAAATTTCCCATAAATTTGAGAGCTCAAGATTTTGGATATGATTAGCATTCCTAAGTCCTGAGAAAATTCAACCACTTCTCAGGGAGACCGTTGACAAAACCAACATTGACTTCATGTTTGGACAACTTAACACCATCATTTGGCAGTTCATTTAAAGAGTTTTGTACACGGGTGTAGTTTGAGAGAGTTTAAAGGTCCTAGCCACGAAGGTGTTATACTCAAGTTTGATTCATTATCTGTTTTCCTTGAGTATGAGATGGTCGCTGTGACTATGAACTAGGTCATCCCAGGTTTGCTTAGGCCTCGACCTAGAACTCCATAATATCGTCAGGAAGACAAGATATTATGATACTTTTGAGTCTTTGGTCTGGTTGACCCTCTCCTTTCATCACTGGTCCCGTGACTTGGTTTTGGGCAACCCTTAGTATTTGGGACAAATGGACCTTCATTTATACACTTGATATAATAAGGTTCCATCCCAATCAAATATCAAAGCATTAAAACTTTTCCATTTGTTAATTTGCCAACTTCAAATCTAGGGAACGGTTGAATAAGCTCCACCCTTTTTATCGACTAGTTGGGGTACATCAATTTGAGCCATTTAGGATCCTAATTTAAAAAACTTTTAGAAGCGCCTAAAATGAGTTTTATAATTAGCCTTGCTGATACCACTTTTGTTCCCCGTTCACTAAGGTTCAAAACAGTTTTAGAATAAAAAACAAGTTAATAGTGACAATAATTGAAACATAAGTAAAACACACTTATAAATTTTCAACATCATATTCTTATTAGAAATAAATCAACAAAGAATACGTTACCCAAGTACTAGCGGAATAGTACTTGGGTTGAAAACAAAGTTGGTGACTCCTCTCTAAGCTGGGCTAAGTCACGCACAACTCTTAGAGCTCAGCTATCTCGGGAACTAAGTTGTATTTGGAGGTGAAAAAGATGGCTGCGTGTGTGTGTTTTTACAATTCACAAGCAACACCTTTTCACTCCATCTCTTATGCTATTTATACATGTATGAGTTTTAACTCTTTCCTAAGTGACAATGACATCGCCGAGAAACAAAATCGTGTATTTTGTCTCTATTCTAAAGACTATTCTAGGTAGAGACACTTACTCCTAAGTTCGGTGATGACACTGAGCGATCTTTTGCCATTAGGGGAAGTTGACTTTGGTTGATAAGGAGCGTTGTCTTATCGATTCAAACTTATCCCGCCTTGTCAGCTCTTTCTTCATCTTTTCATCCTTGGTCTTCTACTTTAGTTTGTCCGATTAAAGTAGTTGGAGAGGAGTCTTGGGATTGGTGAGTTATTGTCATCACTCATTTGAATCCATCATCTTCTTCACTTTCGATCTTCACCCTTAAGTTCCGCCTAGAGTGGAGAGACTTCTTCTTAGCCTGTCTTGAGTATCCGAAGATGACTCGAGAGACTATGCACTTCGGTGACTGTTAGTGTTTAACGGACTAAACACTTGGGCTATTTTCTATTCAAATCCTAGATTAAGGGGTTCGGGTATTTACTAAACCTTGATCTCTATTTGGATACAAATAGCCTAAAGAGTGGTTGATCGGTGTAAAGTGAGCAAATGGCTTCTTCTTACTTGAATGTACTAATGAATACAATAAGGAACATTGAGTAAATTAACAAAACATACATCTTTTATTGATCATATTACATAGTTCCTATCACTAGTACAAAAGATAAAACAAATGATGTCGATCCAGGATGGATTCCCTAGTGCTTCAAGCTTGACTTTTTTGGTGATGAGTGTTTCCTGTCGGGATGGTCTCTTATCTTTGCGTTTAAGTCGGTCTGAGAACACGATATTAGTCACAATTTGAGAGTCCACTGGAATATAGCTAATCATTGTAGCCACTCCAGCCTGATCAATATCACTCCACCTTTGGAATACTGGGTTTCCATAGACATCAATGAAAAATAGCCCTCTTTGGGCTTTTCAATCAAAGGCAGTTCACAAACTTCACTCCTTGAGGGAAGCTTATTACATCCAGGTCCGGGCACTTTAATCTCGGTTGGAACTCAACTCTCTTTCTTTTGCCGATGGATGATTGTGGTTGAGATCCTTGTGAGTGCGGTTAAAATTTGAATTGATTCCGGTTAGGGTGATCCCGATCTTTCATATCTTTTCTTGAGCATTTTCATCGGGTCCTTAACCGCGCATTCTTATTCTTTTCAATAATTGGACCAAGCTCATGAGTTCGGTGATCCCAAAGTGATGAATTTGGGGATCATGAACTCGAAGTGTCTTTTATCATCCCCTGTATGCGTTCATGGCGGTGGTTTGGTATTGGGGATGATTGACATCTATGATCCTTTTCGAGGAAGCCGACTTGCCATTGTCGGTTGTAATGCTCAGTTCTTTCTGCTGATGGCGGTTTTCTTCTTCTTTTCTTCAATTGTTTTCTCATTTTGACCATGCGGCGGCTGAGCTTCCTTGAATTTTTGTCTGCGACCTTTTGGAGTTTCTTAGGATCAATTCCCATGTTCTCGGCTTCTTCCAGTACGACTACCTTTGCGGTGCTTCTCTATTCTTCTTATCTTCTTCGGCTTGTTTCAATCTACTTTCTTCTTTAGCAAGATATTTACTTAGGCGTTGAGGGGTGTGAGAAGGTATTCGATTAATCGCCAGTTTTGTAGGGAATCTTCTCCGCTTCGAGGTTGTCATTTGCCTTTTCCTTTGTCGGCACGAGGAAGATGAAGTTGCTACCATAGGTGGTGGTGTTGTTGTTATTGGTGTGATTACTGTTAGTGTTGTTGTTGTTGATGTTGTTGGTGGGATCGATGAATAGGTGTTCTGGGAGGCGGTGGTGATGATGAATTTGTGCCAGCGATGTTGATGGTGTTGGCTCCCCCGGAGTGTGAGAAGGGTTCTTGGCAATATTCTCCCCTGGCGATTCTTGGGAGGAGCTTGATTGAGGCAAGAGTTGGAGTTGGTCTTGAGGGCCGAAGCGGTTTGACCTTTGAAGGCGATAAATTTCGAGATCATAGCCTTGATGTGCGAGTGTCCGGATTGAATACCGGTGACTTGCTTCCAAATTAGCTTTGAAACTTCCGAAGCGGTCATTCAGGCCCAAGATTCGGGCCAGAGAGATGAGGATATGCGAGTCAAAGTAGCCATCTGCGTATTCAAAGAGTCTAATGTAGCTTGAAGAGACTAGGTAGGATGGAAGACCATGAACATTTGGAACTTGAGCATGGCGGTTGATGAGGCTTGAGGATTGTTTTTCAAGTAAGCCTCATGTACCTCTTAGCACTTTAGAGTTGAGTGTTGGGTCTTCTTTGACAAATTCCTTGATTTCATCTATCTTTGTGCCTACACCTTGAAGAGATGCACGAGGAATTTAGCCATGTTGTTGTCATCGGTCGGTGAATTGTCATACATGGATCCTGTGCTCATGAACATTTTCATCAAAGCCATGTACCTCGACTTTTAGATGCGCATAACTTCTGGCTGACCTCAATGTGTGTTGTTTCCATAGAGTCAATGACCCCGGTATAACCTTGGCGCTTTGGTGATCCCTTGAACAAGGCGTCTTTCGGTGAGTGGGAGAACATTATCAAATCTTTCAAATTCATCAGGTAGAGGAAGAGAGTCATCATTGTCGTTTGGGTGGTGATTCGGTATGCTCTGTGGATCGGTGAGGAGCTCTTGTTAAACGAACCTCGGCGTCCATTTCTTCCGGTGATAAAATTTCATCATCGCTTGACAAGCTCATCTTGAAGAGTATGCCGATAACAGCTCATTAGCGATTAACCGGGGGTTGGTGATGGGTTCCATATCAGTTGGTGGTATGTTTCCCTGCGAGTCTTTGTCCCGTTGACCCCCGGACGGTGGGAGTTTCTAGTGCCGATGGAGTCGGGATTGGTTGTGGGTTCCGTATCGGCGGGTTGTTCCTTTCCTCAGAGTCTTTGTCCCCGGTGACCCTGAGACGCGGTGGCGTTTTCCGATGCCTTTAGCGAGTCGGTGATAGTTGTATCCCTATCAGCGGGTTGTTTGATTCCCTCTGAGTCTTTGGGATCGATCGGTGTGCCCCGGGCAAAGGCGTGATTTGCTAATGTCATCCTTGGGCGTTGTGGAAGGCTCTACCCGATTGGGTTGTTTGTGTCCCTATGGATCTTGGGGAGTAGTGGTTGTGACCAGAGCGCGGCTGTGATCTATGGTGTCCTTCGTTGTCCGCGAGGGGTGGATGTTACTGGGTCATCGGTGGGTGTGCTTTTTAGTCTCGGGCCTTTTGTGCCTTTTAGGCTATGTTCACGAAGCCTGGGGCCACAGGACTTGGGTTTAGTCTTAGTCAGTGCGAGACTTCCCATTTCTCTTTTAGGGCGAGGGTTTGGAGACAAGATCCCTCACGGTTGTTCTGACAACCATATGGGCGTCAATTCAATAGGGTGACAAGGGATGGGTCTTTTGAAAATTTGAATTGCTCGAGGATGCCAGTAAAGCACAAAATTTTTTCTTCACGGGGATAATTTGAACCCAGTAACACTTGCAAAGCGCAAGAGACAAACCTAGGATACGAAACGTATTTCGTCCTAGTTTTGTTCTGTAGCTTGGTTATGAATCCTTTGTAAATGATCTCCCTATGTCGACATTGACCCCATTCATTAGCGGTATGCCATCATCAGGCTTGAATAGAGTTAACTTGTTAGGTGGATGAGTGGTTCCAATAGAGGACACGAATACAAAGTGAATAGGATCCTTCACGGGAAATGAGCTTTTGGTATTTGGGGTCTGTCCAAAATGGATCTAAAACGATTTTTTTAACCCATCCTTCACTGTGGAGGTTTAGGGATGGGCGACATAAGCTCCTTTGTTATAATCTAACCCTTGTTGAAGTGCAGCGTTTAATAATCAGGGTGGTTATTTGTTCCCCAGTGAGAAGCCGAATCGATGAGATATTCCACGAGAGGTTTGAGGTTGTTCTCATCGATTGGAGGGTGTGGGTCATAGGCGCTTAATTGTTGCCCAAAATTCCACAGAAGAGATTTTGGTAAACAATGGAGGACCTTGAATAAAGGCCGTTTTGATGGGCAATTAAACAAAATTTCATAATGTCTTTGTAGGTTGGGACGGTTCAGGTATTCAAAGTTGCCTATGACATTATTAGTTTTAAATTCAACATTTAAGAATCCCACGCCCACTAAGAAGCAAAGCTGGAGAGATTGAGTTCTAGCCATTTCCATTAAAAGATTTTAGGGTTTTGAAAATATTTTGACTAGAATAATCAAAGTTTTTTTTATCTCTCAAGTTTGTGATGAAAAACTTTTGTAAATGTTTACAAGAAGGTTTTTCCAAAGAGGTTTGTTGATGAGTTTTGAGCACACACAAATATTTTGAGTTTTAGAAATGATTTTGATAGAGTTTTGTTCAGAGAAAATAATTTGTGTGTGTTTATTTGTTTTGGAAGAGGGTATTTATAGAGTGGTGAGAAGGGTGATTTGTGCACAAATGGGAATATTAAAAGTGGTTTTTGAAAAGCGTTTGAATTTCCACATTTAATCCTACCACTCCATTACGGTAAAATCCGTTTTTCAAGAACGATTCAGGTTACTTACGGTAAAGTGTGCACTTTGTAGAAATAAAATATCAATTTGATATTTTTGTGAGAGGCATTAAATGCCAAGTGGGATGACAGCAAGACAAAGAGACATATATTCCTTTATTAAATTAGTGGTTTTCCAACCTAGGACATTTAAGTAGCGATACTTGGATCATTTAGTTACTCATTCAATGCTCTAATGTCAAATGTCGGGGACCACTGAATGAGTCTTACTCATTGGTAGAGATTGTTTTATGGATGTTCCGGGAGGACCCGAACCATTTGAGGAGAACTTCTGAGATTGGTTTTTCGGATACTTGACTTTCAATGTCAAGCATTCCCAATTGGCTTTAGGTCTCACGAAGGTAGAGTTCATCAAAGAGTTTGGTGAAGATATAGCCAGTTGATATTAGGTAGGGATGAAATGAAGTTCAATGTCACCCTTCATTATGTGATCCACGATGAAGTGATATCGATATCAATGTGTTTGGTTCTTTGGTGGAGGGCAGGGGTTGTTGGAGATTGCAATAACCTGGTGTTATCCGAGAAGATGGGCACCATTTTGTAATGGATGTTATAGTCACTGAGTTGATTTTTCATCCATAATACATTAACCTGATATCTAGCTGCTGACTACATATTGACCGGTGAGGACATAACCAGCGATTGTTGCTTTTTAGCACTCCAACAAACCAGTTTTCCTCGAAATTGTGAGGACCGGTACTTTTACGTCCATGTTGCGGCCGGCATAATTAGTCAGTAACCGCTTGAGATCAAACCCGAGTATTTTTGGATAATAGAGTCCAAGATTTGGGATTCTCTTGGTACTGAGTATTCTTTTTAGGCTGGTGATGAGATGGGATTCTTTAGGATTGGTGATATCTTGCTATTGAAGCGGTGAGAATTGGATGTATCGGTCTATAAGGCGTTAGATACATCGGTGATCAACAATCCCCGAAATGGGTTTGATTGGTGATTTTCAGTGAGATCGAGGTCCAGGTTGTTAGGTGGGACCATTGGAGTCTTCGGGCATTCAGTCCATATCTCATATTGCTTCAAGAGATTTACGGTGTATTTCTCTTGGTGATGGATATTCCTTTTATCGGTTTGATTTGTAGTCCAAGAAAGTAGGTGAGTTCCCAGTCATGCTCATTTCAAACTTCTTTGTCATCATAGGTTTTCAAGCTTTTGCAAAGTTTAGTTTGTTGAACCAAAAATGATATCATCAACATACACTTGGACTAGTATCACATCTGTTGAGTTCATATAGACAAGCGATTATGTTGTCTATCTTTCCTCGACAAACTTGTTTTGTATCGGGAAGTGAGAGAGTTTCATACCATGCCACTTGGAGCTTGTTTAGTCCATAGAGGGCTTTGTCAAGCTTGAAGACATAGTCGGGAATTCCTTACTCTCAAAGCACGGGGGTTCTTGAACATACACATCTTCCTTGAGATCACCATTTAAGAATGCACTTTAAACATCCATTTGGTAGACCACGAAGTTCATGTATGTTGCATATGCAAGGAAGATCATGATGGCTTCCATTCTTGCAACATGAGCAAATGTCTTCTTGTTGTGGTAACCTTTATTTCAAGTCTAGCTTTGTTTTTAATGACGGCCGTTTTCATGGAGTTTTGTTTACGAAAACCACTTCATTCTATGACTAATACATCCGAGGACATTTGATCAGGTCATGACCTTGTTTTTTGTCAAGCTGTTGCGAGTTCTTCTTGCATAGCGAACCCGGCTTGGGTGTTTAAGAGCCTGGTGACACTTTTGGGTTCTATATTGATGAGGTCATCGGCATATAGACATTCATTGTTGAAGGCTGCGGTTAGATTAGCGACCATGCTTCTGGTGAGCATGCCACCGATGGGTTCACCAATGATGTTTACAACTCAATGTCTTGAGTTCTTGTCGCTACTTTGTGAGTCGGGATGCGAGAGCTTGATGATGTCGGGAGTTGAGATGTGAGTTAGGTGCAAGATCCGGAATCATTTAGAACATCTGTAGAGATGTCTTGTTGATTTGAGTTCATGATTCTGAGTTTATAATTTGGATCGATGTTTCCTATCAATGAGGGGCCCGTTGATTATCAATGAACTTCAGCGATGGTTGGTTGGGGTAGGTTGTGAGGTAAGACATAATATGAGATGTCGGCGATGACTTGATATGAGAATTGAATTGATGTTGTACTCATCGGGAGGATATCTTGATGAGTTATCAATTCCTATTTCCTCATTGAGGTGTTGGTGAACTGATGCTTTAGCACTTTCATCAAGGTGACATGAAAGGTTTCCTCAACTTGTTGTCTCCTTGTGTTAAAACCACGAGCTTTGGAGATCAGTGGTAGCATAAAGTATCCATCATCGGCTTTTGCATCAAACTTTAGATGATCCTTGTGGTTATGAATGAACCGCAGGACATCAAACACATGAAAATGGCGATGTCGGGGAAGTCTACCTTTGAGATCTCATATGGGGTTTTATTATGTCTTTTGACAATGATTGACTTTGTTTTGAGTGTAGCGAGGCGGTTTAGTACTTCCGGTCGAGAAGAAATGTTTTGAGAGAGTGAGCCATTTAACATGGTTCAGCAGCCTCAATAGAGTTTTGTTTTTCTTTAAGCAACCCCATTTTGTTGAGGGGTATAAGAAGGCGAGAAATTTTGAGAAATTCCTTTTTTCATCAAGAAACTCTCAAGCTCATGATTTCGAACTTCGGACTTGTATGGGTTGATTTGTTTAGCGATGTGTCATTATTCGGTTTCAATCTTCACGATGAATGACATTATTGTATCATTTTTGACTCTTTTTGGAAAGAAAGTATACCCAAGTGTATCTTGAGAACTCATCGACAATGACAAATTATACTTCTCATGATGGATTGATCTGGGGCCCTTGGTCCAAAGAGATCCCGTAATACGAGATGGGGAGGTGAAGGCACGACTTTGTGTATCTTCATTATGTAAATATGTATATCACAGGTAGCGGCCAGCGATGAGATTGCCTTTGAGATCATTGACATAGGTTATTCTAGTGAAAACTATTTCATTGCGTTTGTGAACCATAACCTTGATTGGGACATGATGATTTATACCAAATACTACCTTGGGCCTGGTTCCTTTATGCAATGCGGATATTCTTCCGCAGGTCATGCTTCTTGAGCATCCCTTTGTCTAGATGCCAAATAGGATCCCCTAGCATGTCTCTGCACAGCCGATGGCGAATTAGTTTCTCTCTTGGTGACCGCTTACTAGTGGGCTTGGGTCTGAAGGTCTCTTTGAAATTTTGCAATCGACTCATGGTCGGTGGTTGTGTGCATATAGTGCTACCCGCGGTTTTGCATTACAGAGGCGAGGGATGACTTCGGTGACTTTCACAGAATTTCTCTTGCATGAATAACAACTTTGTCATGTTAGGATGTCTCATAGGCTGGATTACGCATATATCCGCGGCATCTATTAGGTGAGACAATCATCGATGATGATCATTAAACCAGCGATTGAAGACACCGAGGAAAAGGTTTTTGTACTCACATTCTTGGGAGCGGCTGGAGGGATGAAACATGCGATGACCAACTTTGGTATAGTTTGCTTGGCCGACATCGTAGATGAATTACTGCCCGATCTGTGATCATCCTTTTTGCAGATCATGCAAAAAAGGATGTGGAGTTTGATAGACTCCTTGAGATCGTTTTGAGCCTTAGGGTTTAACAATAACAATGATAATAAACTTGATACCTTACGTGGAATAAAACAAATCATAGTTATTGACACAAGGTTTATCATTATAATCACTCCAAGCCCCAAATATTATTTGATCGAGAATAATCGGTTACACTTAACTTGTAAGAGGAATCAAAAGAGATTCTTGAGGCTACACTACATAAATCTAGGCGTTTGATCAAAGGGACTTGGCCTGAACACACACACACCTTTAATGACTACATTATGGAAGACTTCTATATATCCCTAAAACCTACACCCATGTCCTCTTTATATACTGAAGTTAGGGTTTTACAAAATCTACGAAGGACTAAATAATAAATATTCTTTTTTGCAAAACAAGTCCTTCCATCACGTTTTAATGGATTTCTTCTTTGTCTCTTTAAGTCCTTTGTTTTCATTCTTGTATTTATTTTGTCTAATCAAATCCAAGGGAACCTAAAACCAACAATCTTCCCTATTTGATGATGACAAAACAAACAAAAGAGTGGGTAATTCGAGACACCTAGGCGAAGTTGAAGATGTAAACATCTCCGTGAATGAAACATTCTTGTCTTCCTTTGTCTTCCCCTTAATCTATGCCATCGCACTCCAATATCTCTTCCCCTTTTTGTTATCAACAAATGAGAATGTAAACATTAGAAACTTCCTTGAGTGGTGCATGAAAATGATTCTTCAAATCATTAAGATCTATATGTTATTGTTGGAATCACTCCTAAACCATAATCAAGTGTTAGTAGTTATATGATAGGTAGCTTAATTATGGCCTTTGTTTGTTAATGGCCTTAAGCTTATGTAGAAGGCCCATGAGCTTAGGCCGTGTCCAATAAGGTAAAAGGGGAAGGAGTGGGAGTGTTGTCCTAGCTCCTTGCCTATAAATACTCTTGTAAACCTTCATTTGAAGGTTGGTTGTTCAATTCATTTCTCTTTCACACACTCTCGCCTAACCATGCGTAGTTTGCTCATGGTGTGTGTTTGTGTGTGTATTGTTCATCCTCACTCTATCTCCTCTCTATATCTTTCTATTAAAGCTTGTGTTTGTAAAATCTAGTGACCTAACGGTGGTATCAATCGCCAAATAGTTGGGTTAACACTTTTTTTTTGAAGTTTTTTGTTTAGGTCTTACTGCGTAAGCGTGGTGAATACTGGATTGCTTAAAAATTACGTTTTTACACTTTTTAATCCAAGATTCTTGTACTTTCAACGTTTTAAGGTGTTAAAATACTTGTTTTGGAAAAAGTTTCAACCTTTTCTGCGTGGATCTAAGTTTTTAAGCGTGTTTTGTTAGGTAGGTGTGGATTACGGTAACCCGTTTAGCCGTTTTGATTCATCAAGTTTCACACTTTTGTGTTATTTTGGTGATATTGAAGCTATTCCATAACAAAAATCTGGTTGAGAAACAAATTTGGGCTGATCATTTTTACAGTAATCTTACTACGGCGTATCAAAACCTAATAATGCAGCGTAAGATTTTCCTTGGTTTGATCTTAGTTTTTAGTGGTTTTCAGTGTTTTCTTGCTTGGATAAGCACGAAAATGCGATCGACTTTGGATATCTTTTTGCCTTTGTGATAGTGTAAGATCATTTGAGATAAAACCTAAACTTACGCATAAGCATAAAGCTTCGGCGTATTAGAAATCCTACGCAAAGATTCATCTTACGCCTAAGCCTAGTCTTGCATACCAAGGTAATCCCTACGCCTAACTTTCTACGCCTAACTTTGTGTCTACGCATAACTTTAGGGCCTTTACCCTACTTACGCGTAAGCTAAAACTACGCGTAACTCTCATTGTTCAGCGTAACTTTTGGTGTTTTTATGCATAAGTCCTACTTGCTTTATTGTGATTACTACGCCTAAGGATACTTCATCAACAAAGGTTCATTAGACTACAAAGATCCATTTTACCAACACAAGTTTTCAACATGTCACAACCACCATACTCTAACTATTTCCCTTACACTTATTCTCAACATCAACAACAACTTACTCCACAACATCAACAATGGAATCAACAACAAGCAATTTATCAACAACAATTTAATCAACAACATACTCCACAACTTGGAGCAATTCCACAACCTCAAATGGTTCAACCACCACCAAGTCTTCAAGTTCAACCGTACACAAATGATTTCAATCAACATCCATCAAGGACCACTATGAAGGAACCCACTTGGTTTGCAAAGATGTGTGAAGCTTTAAGCGGACAACAATCAATTCATGAGGCGGATCACGATAGACCTCAATGCTCACTCCGGAAACTACGATCAATGGGTGATAAGGTTCTTTAGGTTTTGTGATCTAAGAAGCCACATGGAAAGTTCTTAAAGAAGGTTATCTTGGAAGGTCCATTTTGATGCCCTCTGTTATTGTACCGAGATCCAAATGCTATTCCACCAAGAGATGAACAATCAACATTGCTACTTGTTGTTGAATCTTCAAGAACTTCTACACTATGAAGGCGATGAACTTGCAATGGATATATCCTCTTAGGATTACCTAACCCAATTCTTGAGTGTTGATGCTCAAAAGGCGCAAAGGAAATGTGGGATCATATTCATCTTCTTATGGAAGGATCTGTACTCAATCAGGAGGATTTGGAAATCAAAATTTACTTGGCTTATGAACACTTCATGATTGAACCTGGAGAGACACTAGAGTCTTATCATCATCGTTTTTCGGACATCATCAATGATTTGGATAAACACAACATCATCATGCCAAGAATTGCGGTGAATACTAAGTTCTTGAGTAGTCTTGGTCCTGAATGGGAGAAGTATGTCATTTTTCTCGAGTCAAGCGAAGAACATGCATCATTCTACATATGGATTGTTGTACGATTACTTGAAGCCTCATGAAAGGAAGTTGATAGGGAAAGGATTCTCCGTGCTCAAATTGCTCCTCAGACACATCCGGAAAATCAACAACTTGCCTTATATGCTCAAAGCGGTTATTCTCCTCAACGACAACTCAACCAAGCTGCTACAATCACACCATATGATCCTTTACAGTCTCAATCTCAACAAACTCAATTGGTTCCATACAACAACAACAATGCTCAAGCACTTTCAAGTGAGGCTAATGAGGAATCGATCCGTTGAAAACCTTTGCAACAAGGATTTGCTATGATTGCTAATGCCTTTAGCCGTTATACCAACAAGTCCAACAATGGTATTAGTTTCTCATCTAACACAAAGGAATCAAGCTATTTGTGAACAATGGAATGAGTTGAAGTTCAGAATCGTGGTTATGGATATCAGATGGGCGGTGGTCAAGGGTTTAATGCTGTGGGTAGGAATAACAATGAGCTCAAGTGGTGGAGCAGGGGAAAT
>OU343216.1:4452863-4477091 GCA_910596185.1 Chrysanthemum makinoi | reverse complement strand
AGGTCACTGGTATTCAAAGCGACACCTCGGACATTAACGCTATGATCTCTGAAATTTATCAGGCCTTCAAGGGTCAAGCAGCTCCATCCCCCTCAGCACCAGCTCCAACTCTTGCCCTCACTGAATCTCCGACAACAGTTGAGGGGGAGAATATTGCTGAAGAACCTCCTTCTCACACTGAGGGGGAGCCAACACCATCAACATCAGTGGCTCAAATCTCATCATCACCACCAGTCTCAGCAATACCAATCTCATCAATCCCACCACCAACATCAACAACAACAACACTGACAGTAATCACATCAATAACAACAACACCACCACCCTTGGTTGCATCATCTTCCTCAGGCCAGGACAAAGGTAAAGGCATTATGAAAACCTCTGAGCCTGAGAAGATTCCCTATAAAATCGGCGATACTGAATACCTGCTCACACCACAACAGCTGAGTAAACATCTTGCTAAAGAAGAAAGAAGATTGAAACTAGCTGAAGAAGAGAAAAAGAACAGAGAAGCACTGGCAAAGGTTGTCGCCGAAGAAGCTGAAAACATGGGATTAGATCCAAGCAAGCTCCAAAAGGGTCAGGCAGGACAAAATTTCAAGGAAGCTTAGGCTGCTCAGATGGCTGAAATGAGAAAACAGTTGGAAGAAAAGAAGAAGAAAAGGCAAAGCCGAATTAAGCATTACAACTGGACAATGACAAGCCGAAGGCTTCCTGAAAGGATCACAAATGTCAGAATCATCCCCAATACCAAACCACTGTCCATGAACGTTTATAGAGGGGTTGATAAAAGACACTTCGAGGTTCATGATCCCCTCAAATTCACTGACTTTGGGATCACTGAACTCGATGAGCTTTGTCCAATTATTGAAAAGAAGAAGAATGCGGTGGTTAAGGACCTGATGAAAATGCTCAGTAAAAGATATGAAATACTGAGGGATTGTCCACCCACTGGGAATTCAGCCTGCCTTAACTGCACCTCAAGGATCTCAACCACAATCATCCACTTGCAAAAGGAAGAGAGTTGAGTTCCAACCTGAGATTAAAGTGCCTGGACTGGAGTGTAATAGGGAGCTGCCTGAAGGGGTTAAGTTTGTGAACTGTCTAGTGATTGAAAAGCCTGAAAGAGGGCTATTTTTCATTGATGTCTATGGAAACCCAGCATTCCAAAGGTGGAGTGATATCGATCAGGCAGGAATGGCTACAATGATCAGCTATATTCCAGTGGCCTCTCAAATTCAGTCTCCTGCGAATATCAGGTTCTGTCAAGACTTGAATGCCAAAATAAGAGACCATCCTGATAGGGAAACACTCATCACCAAGAAAGTCAAGCTTGAAGCCCTGGGAATCCATCTGGACTGACATCATTTTGACTTGTCTTTTGTACTAGTGATAGGAACCTTTGTAATTTGATCAATAAACGATGTATGTTTTGTTAAATATTCAGTGTTCCTTATTGTATTCATTAGTACATTCAGTGTAGGAAGAAGCCAGTTGCTCACTTACACTGATCAAACACTTAGGCTATTTGTATATCCAAATAGGGGGAGACAGTTGGGTTCAGTAAATACCCAAACCCCTTAATCTAGGATTTGAATAGAAAATAGCCCAAGTACTTAGACCGTTAAACGTGATCAAGTCACTGAGTGCATAGTCTCTCAGTGAGTCATCTTCAGGAAACTCAGTACGAGGTGAAGATGAAGTCTCTCCACTCAGTAAGGCGGAACTTAAAGGGTGAAGACTGAGTCAAGAAGAAGATGATGGATTCAGTGAGTGATGACAATAACTCACTGAATCCCTAAGACTCCTCTCCAACTACTTACACTGAAGACAAACTGAAGTAGAAGACTGAAGGATAAATAGACTGAAGAAAGAGCGGGACAAGGCGGGAGAAGTTTGAATCAGATAAGAAGAAGTCCTTATCAACATAAGTCAACTTTCCCTGAATGGCTAACTTACAAGCTCAGTGTCATCACTGAGTTATGGAAAGCAGCCTTGTCTTTTACTTAGAATAGTCTTTGTAAACAGAGACAAAATACATCAGTATTTTGTCTTCTGTATGATGTTAGATTTGTCACTTAGGAAAGAGTTAAAACTCATACATGTATAAATAGCATAAGAGATGGAGTGAAAAGATTAAGCTTGTGAATTGTAAAAACACACACACATACAAGCCATCTTTTCAATCCTCCAAATACAACTTAGTTCCTAAGATAGCTCAGTGAGCTCTAAGAGTTGTGCTCAGACTTAGCCTGAGCTTAGAGAGGAGTCACCCAACTTTGTCATTTCAATCCCAAGTACTATTCCGCAAGTACTTGGGTAACGTATTCTTTGTTGATTTATTTCTAATAAGAATATGATGTTGAAAATTTATATGTGTGTTTTACTTATGTTAATTTTAGTCGTTGTTCACTATTAACTTGTTTTTGATTCTAAAACTGTTTTAAACCTTAGTGAACGGGGAACAACAAATATTTATATACACAATCACCCAATCTACATGTTTGCAAATTTTCATGTTAACAACAAGTAAATAAATGTTTAACAAGGCTATGATCTTGATGATAACATGTACATAAAAGTACATTATTTCACTAGGTTAATTAGTAGAAACTAAGTTCACATAATTAAACTAGTAAGCATGTGTAATTATATAGACTCGTTATTTACTTATTTGTGATGTTTTGGACTTTTATTATGTTGATTATATTGTTATGACACTATAATTATTATTGAAGAATTGGTAGAAGGGATTAGAATAGTTTTAAAGTTGAGATTGAGTTGATTTAAGTGTTTGAAATTAGAAAAACATGGATTTGGAACTTATATGTTTAGGGCTTTCCCGTTTTGTTCAAAACAGAAAAATGAGTTAGGTTTTGTAATTTGACTAAATGATTAGAAAATAGACTTTATAACGAAAAAGTCGTCGCTTGAACCGGCAAAAACGGACTTAAAACGAGTAAGTTACGATAGTTTAAAGTTTTGATAACCAAAATTAATTTTCTGAAAAAGTAGTTGCTGTTGGCACACTTTACGAGGTAAAATCAGACTTTAAACGACAAAACCGGGTAGCAGAGACTTTAAAATACGATAGTATACTTAAATACCTTCGCGGGGATATGAAAACTTTAAAAACGAAGTTACAGCGAAAGAGTTACGGCTCGTTGAAGTTTTGGTTGGAATATACATTTTTGACGTATTTTTCTTCATATAGCCAAATAATTATGATATTTAAACTTCAAAGTCATTTCTTGAGGCCTTAGATTCCAAACAAGCTAAAATGACCTAAATAAAAGTTGTAGCGTTTTATATATACTTTATAAACGAGTCGGAAGTTTTCCAAAGTATTTATAAACAGAGTAAATATAAGTTAATTACGAGATATACTTAGTGAATATTTCAAAATATATATTATGACTAATAGTAGTAAACATCGACGTAACTATATTTTAACTACTAAACTTTTATGCAAACATGTACGAGTGATATAATATTTTATAAAATTGCATACATAATATTATTACACGACCTAAGACATATTATTATTAATTTAGGTTGCGGTTAGGCACACTTTCCCGTAACGTATTACTTATTTCTTGAGGTGAGTTTTATAGCCCCGTTTTTACTTGATTACGTATTTCTAAACTCTCGGGGTGAGAATACACTACTTATCTTTTTACGGGCACAAGTACTAAAACTGTTACATTGCCTAAGTTACCACATAGCTACTAAAGTCTCCTACTTATCATGAACCGTTAATTACTTGATGCGTGGATGTTGTGAATATATCTATTGGGTTAACACCCCTTTTCGGGTTGGTCGCTCCAACTGGGTAAACAGACGCATATCATTCGGATTATTTTTGAGTTTCTGACAAACACTTACATAGGTGATAAGGATTTAAAACGTACACTTTTAAGGGGTCATTTAAGCCCTTAATTGCCCACTTTTATATCCGTTACTTCTTAATTTCGTTCCTTTTTACTTTTTAGGTCTCTTGGAAGCAAAATGTTGGAATGATGCATATTTGGACAAAAAGGAGTGAATATATGAAGAAATTGGCTAAGTCAAGATCGAAGACACTCAAGCTGCTGGAATTGAACCTGACGGCGTCCCAATCAAAGGGCGACGCCGTCCCTTTATATGAATTAAAATCTCTGACGGCTCAATAGACTTTTTGCTAAAATACACCTGACGGCGTCAAGATTTGAAGAGGAAGGGCGTCACGAAGACTTTTCATCTCAGCCGGCCTAGATCCAGAATCAGACGACGTCCCTGCTGAAGCCCGACGGCGTCACAACTACAATGTGACGCAATCCCAATGATTACTTGGCCAAGACGAAAACCCTAATGACGACGATCTGACGGTGTCCCACCTATAAGGCGACGCCGTCGCAAGTGTAAAACTATATATAGAAGTCGAATTTTCAGAATTTTAGGAGGTAGACTTGTGGAGTAAAAACCCTAAACGTTTGTAGTCCAACATGGACAGTATCTTAGGGTTCCCAAACCCTATTTTACATCAAGATAAGTGTTTTATTTCATTGATTTCATTATGTCTTCCATTAAATGTGTGTATGCTTGCGTGTTTAACATGTCCGGCTAAATTTCTTGTGTGTTTGCTTAGATCTATGAAACCTTGTTATTAATTATTGATTAGTTGTCTCTTATCTTAATTGTAATTGGCTTAGGAGTGCATATAGACCATCATTGTGTTTAAATGCTTGAGTAATCTTTGTGAACCTTAGTTTATAAATCACTTAGCGGATTTCGTAGTCTAAGCATCCAAAGATAATCTTAGAGTTAGTTTATGAATCATAGTGGATTTCATAGGCAATAACCTTAAGGTAGTCTCAAAGAGTTAGGGAAAAAGGTACACCCTACGACCTTAGAAAACACAACGCGTTAAGAATAAGGACGTGACAATTCAACCACCAATAAAAGATAACTAGGGAGTAATAGTATCTAGGCAGACACATTTTTAATCATCATACGAGCACACATCAAAAAGACATAGACTACCCATAGTTTAGATAATTAGATAGTAGAAGTAATCGGTAGAAGTACCACCCCCCAAATCTAAACCCCGAGATTTTACCCTTAGCTTTCTAAAAAATATAAAAAGATAAAAAATAATCTTCCTCAACCTTAACCTTAGCGTAGTACACTTCTTACTAGAGAACGATATCAATACCCGAGGCTTACCCAATACTACACTACAACGATTAGGTTCACTGCCTATGGTGTTGAAAAACTTGCTCGACGAAAAGGAAGTTCCTTTGACCCCAAACGCGCCTTGTACGTGCATCAAGTTTTTGGCGCCGCTGCCGGGGAATTGAATATCTAGTTAGATTTATATCTCATTTAGGTTCCCTTGCTTGATTCCTATCAAGTAAGATTTTTTTCTCATTTTTAGCTTCCTTGTAGTCTATCCCCCTTCTTCGTGACTTTGTTAGTAATCCCATCACTTTTCATCATGGAAGGTTATAACCCACCACCACAACCACCACTTCCCATCGATCCACCAATTATTGAACCGCCAAGAGGCCGTACTCTTGGTGAAAACTCTAGACCAAGCTACCAAGGCTATAGGAACACCATTGAGCTCCCCGATCAAGCTCTAACTACGACCCTGCGATCCGACACCATCTGGTTGGTGCAAAACGGATGTGCATTCCATGGACTTCATTCCGAAGATCCTAATCAGCATCTCAAGGACTTCCTTAAAATTGTTGATTCCATCAACCTTGATGCTACCACACGGGAAACCACGCGCTTGCGTCTCTTCCAATTCTCTCTACGGGACCAAGCTAGTAATTGGCTTGAGCGACTTCCTGCCGGATCCATCTCAAGTTGGGATGATCTCACCACTCGTTTCCTTGCCCAATTTTTCCCACCGAGGAGAACTACTAAACTTAGGAATGAAATCTTGATGTTCCAACAACGTCAAGGTGAATCTCTCTACGAGGCATGGACTCGATTCAAGGACTTGCTCCATAAAGTCCCTCATCACGGTATCGATCTTTGGCTTCAAGTCCAAATCTTTTATGATCATGTCAACTTCTTAACTAAGCAATCCATCGACCAAGCGGCCGGTGGCAAACTTAGTGATCTCACCGCGGAAGAATCGTGGGGTACAATAGAGGACCTTGCCCTCTATGACAACGAAATTTAGAATAACCCCAGTGAGTTGCCCATAACCGTAAAGACAATCTCCTTTCCTCCCATTGACTCATAAACTTCCAATCGTAGGATGCTCGAACTTGAAGATCAAGTCAAATTCCTAATGAGCTCCTACGAGAATCCTAAGTCTTCGCACCAAGTGAGCAAAATCACTCAACCTTGTGAGTTATGTAGTGGTCCCCATGACACTCGTGATTGAACAAGCTTTTGCGGACTACGCCTCCACGCGTACCGACGGAGCGAGAAGTGGTACACTTTCAAGCTCGAGCAAAACAACTTAGGAAACTCCTACAACCCCTCATGGAGAAATCACCCTAACCTTAGGTGGAGCCAAAACTAAAACCCGCCCAAAACTCATCTAGTCCACCAAATAGGTCCAACCCTCCAAATAGCGAGATTTCCACTAGTATCGAGGCAATGGTGTCTAGGTTTATGTCATCTCAAGAAGCTCGATTGTCTAAGCTTGAAGCCGATTACAAGCAACAACAAGGCGAGATGACATCCAAGCTCGACGCTCTATTAAAAGCCTTCAATGAACAGGAAATTGGAGCACTCTTGAGTGACACTATAAAGAACCGAAAAGTAAATTCGATTTCATCGACTTCATGTTCTTGCTCACACCCGAAAGTTCACCCGGTCAACACCATCAACACGGGTTCCAAGCGATCCCTCATGTGGTACCAAGGACCCGAACCGTTGGTCCAACCAACTCTTGAGAAACCCATCAACCAAGAACCCAAACCTAATTTAGAAGAGGAGTACAAGGAACTCCACCAAGAAAAACCGGTTCTTGAAGTCTTGACTCATGCGCCTTTACTAAGTGCATTAAAAGAAAAATATGAGCAAGAATTTAACCAGAGAACGTGGGTCCGTATTTGTGTAAAATAAGTTCCTTAAGAAGATAGATGATCCCGGGCTATTCATTCTTCCGTGTAGGCTTGGAAATTCCAAACCTTTCGACATGTTAGTACGACTTATGATCAAGCATCAATCTTCTTCCGTTGTCCCTCCATAGAAACCTTAACCTAGGTAAGATAGAACCAACAAAAACCATATTAGGTCTAGCGGACGGAAGTATTGCGTATCCGGTAGGGATAATAAAAGACATGGTAGTACACGTAGGTCAATTGACTCTTTTGGCGGATTCCATGTGCTAGACATGAATAAAGACCCGACATGCCCATTGTTAGTAGGAAGAGGATTCTTAGCTACCGCTAGTGCCATAACTGATTGTAAGATGTCTAAAATAGTGGTAGGAGAAGGGAGTGCTAGGTTAATTTATGATGTCAAGAAGCATATCTACTACAAAGAGGAAGAAATACCCTACGAGATCATGTTGGATAGAAAACCATCTAGATATGGACCTTGGACTAATAAAGATTTTGTAGGTCCTCAGCGACCTTTCTATCTAGAGGAGGCCTTTGTAAGTGACTCAACTTTCCATGAGTAACAATTAGCTAGGGACATTGAATTGAACCCGTTCAAGGATGCCTTAGTGTTTAGGATATTGACCGAGTTCCTAGGAACCTTGCCCGTTAATCTTAACATGAATAAGTGGAAAGTTGAGATTGAGAAGACTAAGCATAATTGGAATTGGGATAGACTACCTAGTGATGGAAATGGAGAATGGCACATTAGGATGACAATCTATGACCCCGATGGAGAAAAGTTTGAAAAGGCATACCGGACTAAGTGTACCACTAGGAATTTAAAAGATAAGTTTGATCCCTATGACATTCTTGAGGATAAACTTACTTACATAGGTGCGTAGGAACACGACCGAGTCTAGCTACAAGACTCATAAATAAAGAAAGCGCCGTGGGAGGCAACCCATGCTTAATTGTTTGCTTGTTTGTGTGTCATATATCTTTTTCATTGTTGTATGTTCTCATGTTTGAATTTATGAAAATTCTTTATTTTGTCTTTAACCTCGTATTAATTACATATAAAGGTATTTTACAATAAGATAAGTGTAGGGATGATTACACAGGTTTTTAAAAGAACGTGAACATGAGAACTACGATTATTGAAATTGATATATATGTGTGTTTGTTAGAGTCAAATTCTTGTATCGAGTCATAATGGATGTTTTGCAGGAATTTTTCTAGATTTTAAGGGTGTAATTTTTCTAGAAAAACGCAGCAGACCAGTTTCTGTCAGGACAACGGCCGTCGGGATTAGAACGGACGGCGTCGGGAGCGAGAAACAACTTATAAAATTTCTCTCATTTTCTGTGCTAATTATATATTTTTGGAAATTCTCAGGTCTTAATTTTCCAGAAAATGTACAAACATCCATTCCACAAGCATTAAATCCTAGTTTAGTTGAGTCATATATAGTTTTACGCCCGATTTTCTGTGAAGGTTTCGATCTATTTTCTTAAAGTGTGCAGGTTTTATTTATCAAGAAGAAGAAACATAATGTTGGATGAAGCTTATCAGCATACATTCTTCAGGAAAGAATTAACCACTACTTCACATACGGATCCTACCGAGCTAATCAGGGGAGTACTAGTTTCTTTCTCTTATAATTACCTTCCATTATTATAACTTTGATACTTTCGGGGAACATTGGGGACAATGTTCAATTTTAGTGTAGGGAGGGAGAATAAAACGGGAACTTTGAAACTATGCTTATCCTTGAATATCTGTCTTGTCCTATTATTTGTGTAATAAGCTATGAGAAATATTTGTTAGGGCAATTTTAGCACCAAATTTAAAATTTTTCATGACATGTACGAGTGGTAATTTAGTCTTAATAAAGCGTCTCATGGATAGGAGTTATATGACTAGCACAAAGAACCGTTTACCACTCAAATTCTACCCCAAAAATGTGAGGTTCGCCCCTAGATCTATAGGAATTAAAGCATTCACCTTTAATGCTTGAGATTGTACGGTAGTATAATAGATTCTAGAACTTGTTTTGTGATGCATTCGAGATCGCTAGTGAGACTACACTTGTGTAGTTAGGAATAACTAAATGATAAGAGGCATTAGGATAACCCTTGTTTGATAATTACTTCTTCCACATCGTCGGTAATTACCCCACATCCTTCGATGTACTCATCTTTGGTACCACGATACCCTAGTTAACCCCTCGAGCCTATCCTTTTCGCGGTTCGTGATGCTTGGTTTTCGAATATCAATGAAGGCGTTGTTTACAATCCACCCTCAAATGTACACCCAAATCGCCTTAGCCTACCTTGTATGCACTCACCTTTAGTGCATTATTGTTATCATACTAAACCCTTAGTTCAATTATCTAGTTACTTGCATGGTTGCTAAGTCGAGTCATATCTTTTGAACACAGTTTTGGGATGATTGAGACTCATGGGTAAAGTAATATTTTATGGAGTGACGGGAAAGAACGTTAAATTCAAATTCCCTTTATTTACGTAATTAAATACTCCAAGTATTTTGATCTTTTCAAATCGGGTCAAATTAGTGTTGGGTAATAAAAAAAACTCAAGTGTAGGGATGCTCCTATAAATTCCTTATATTTTGATGTTATCGTAGAGGATGGTAGAGTAAAAGTGTATGCAAAAAAAAAATAAAAGAGTGTTGAAAAAAAAATAATAAAAAGAAAAAAAAATATGAAAAAAAACATACGGGCTACCATCTTACATCTATCTTTAAATTTATGTTTGTTTGTTTCAAGTTATCTAGAGTTTAGTGAGTCGAGTCTTGGCTTAGCAACGCCATTCTTTCCATGCTTGTAACATAAGATTTTTGACTTGCCACCACTAAATCGCCTATCCAACCAAACCCTTTGTTTCCCTACCGTAAGCCTAACGTTACAACCTGATGAGTGTGTAAATACTCATCATTTTGGTCATCTGACTGCAAAAGCGTTTAAAATGCTCGAAATGCATCAAAATACGAAAATATCTCAAAATTGCATTTTATATGTTTGGATGCAAAATGTTTAAAATCGGATGAAAAATGAGCTAAGTTTGCATAATTGGCGGTTTAGGTCCCCAAGTTTCAAAGTTGTCAGAAATAGTCCTGAAGGCTTATTTCAAAGAAAAGTCACCAAAGGTCCTTTTAAAATCATAAGTTGTCAAAACTAGTCCTTTGGTGAAAAATGTCAAAAGTTTTGAGAAATTACAAATTTGGTCCTTCAAGTTTAAAAATTTGCAAAAATGGTCCTTGGAAATTTGAAAATGTCAATTATGGTCCTTGTACTATTGGGGCTTGTCACTTTTGATCCCTTGGAGCAACTTTGCAAATATGGCAGCCTTGGTCCCTTGATTTTCAGAAATTGCACAAAGGTCCTTGTTTATTAAAGAACCTAAGCCCTTGGACCCTGTCCAAACCAATTGTGACCCGCCAACCTTTTGACCCCCTTCATTTGACCTCCCTTTTTAATATTAAGCGGTCAACCCTCAAGTTAAACAAAACCACCCTCGCGCCTTTTTCTTCTCCCACTCCAGCGCCCTGCGCACACTTCACCTCCCATCACCCCAGCTCATCATCCACTCCCCTTGTTCCCCCCACCTCAACAACCCTCCAAGAAACATTTAATGCTTCTTCAATCCCCTCACTCAACCCCAACTGGCATATATGTGTTTTGGCGCCAAAATCAATCAATGGCTAAAATCTCTTCAAGTAATCCAATGGTCCTAAATTAAAGTGGGATTAGCTCGAATGGAGAAAACCAGTTGCTATAAAGAGGGAGGCAAGAGATAGAGAGTGGTAGTAGTTCTTAGTGTAAAAATTTCTTTTATGTCGTTTTTTTTATAAATGTTTTAGTTGAAGCAAGAAATTTGTAATATCAGTTCTTATGAATCAAACTTTAGTTGTTTTATCATTGTAATGTGTTTTCAATCATCAATTCAAAGTTTTAGCTTGGTTTCAAGTGTTATGCTTACTGTTTAAAATTTCAGTTTCAAGTTCCTATGTTCAAGCTTCAAATAGCTCATTTCTAGGTTCAAACAGGCTTATATAAGCTTCTTATAGCTTTTTGTAAGCTTACATATCAATTTCAAGCAATTTTGGATTTTGGTCAAAGAAAGTCAAACTGAGCTCAATTTGAAATGGAAATGGATATGGGTGATGCAGTGCTGGATTTGGGTTGATTCAGAGTTAATGGGATTGATTTATATAGGATAGAGGTTCATTGGTTGATTGATTTCAAGCCATTGTGGCTAGGACCATATGTAAGTTCATTTTTAGTCACTGCATAATCTGAATTTGTGGTTAGGAGTAGTATTATACTGTTTTATTAAGTTGTATTTAGGTTAGCTAAGCTCAGTTTGATCAATAATTCAAGCTAGTGCAGTAGTTTGCTTAGTTTTGCTTGCAAATCAGTAGAAATAATGGTGTTTGGATCAGTTGGTTAGACTGTATTAGAGGTTTGTTCAGTAGGTAAGACTTGTAGTTTTAGGCTTGTTAATCTCTATTTGACTCATTGCTGTCTTAAAATTGCATCTGCAAACCACAATAGTCAAATACACCATTAATCTGTCTTTAAATCTTAACTGTTGGAATTTTTGAAAGACAAAAACTTGTTTTGTGCTTAGAAAACATAGAGATAGCTTGCAGTAGCTTTATTTCATCATTTAACATCACATTCAGTTGATAAATTGATCTCAAAGTGCACAAAAGTCAAAATTTCCAAAGTGTTTCAAAAGTCAAAAGTTGAAATTCAGTTTGAGCCCAAGCTGAGTTGATTTTAATTGCTTCATTTCTAGGCCAAATCAAATGAAATTGTAGGTTTAAAAAGTTCAGTTGGTCTATTTTCTTATTAACATTTTTGTAGATTTTTGTCAATTTTTTATAAGCTCTAAATGAGCTTGTCAATTGGGTCTTATTTCCCCTGTGCACAAACTCAGTGTTAACTGAGTGTGCACAGGTTTTGTGCAGGCTTGTCACAGAGCTCATAAGAGCTTGTCCAAGTTTGGTTTTTGGTTTACAAGTTCTTAGCCAGGTCTAGCTTAGGATCCAACTTTTGGTTTTCATTTTCAGCTTATTGAGTAGCTTGTACTTAAGCTCCAAAGTAGACCCCAAAAACTGTTTTTAGCACTTTAGATCAAGAAATCAAATCTGTGTAATCAACACAATAGAGGTTAAGAGCTGTTGTAACTAGTTGAATTTGGGTAGTTTTAGCTTATTGTAGCTTCTGTTTCAGTTTGGTGGTCTTTGGTGTTCTTTTGGCTTATTTCAAGTGCTTATTGATAAGCACTTGCATTGCAGTTTCAATTTTCTTCACACAACCACCTGTTTTTATATTTTTCCTAGATTCTTAATATTATTTTAGACTTATCTTGATATTTTCAGATTTTTCTAGGTCAGTTTGGTATTTTTCTTGATTTAAAACAGTTTTAAGTCTTTTTAATTAGCTTTTATTGCAATTAATTCAGAAAAGTTTCAAAAAAATAATTTTTCGTTTTTCTTAGGTTAAGATAAATATAAAAAGTCAAAAAAATATTTTTCCAGATTTTTCTTAGTTAAATTTGTATTTTTAAGCAATTTAAGTAGTTTTAAATAGTTTTTAATTCATAGAAAATACAAAAATAATCAGAAAAGTATAAAATTAGTTTTGAAAATTCTATTTTGTTATTTTAGATTTTTCCAAGTCATAATTTCATTTTTCTAGCTTTATTTCATATTTTCTTGTATTTTAGGTTTTTATTAAATAGTTAAAATTAGTTTTTAATTAATAATAATTAATTTAATAGTTATAAAAATAATTTTCTTTTTCTAAAAATTTTCTTTTGTCATTAGGTTTGTAAAATGTCATTTTCATATTTTTAGGATTAATATTGTTTAAGTTTCACATTTTCTTTTGTCGTCGTAGTTTTTAATTTAAAGTTTTAAAAGAAAATTCAAAACATCATTTGCAAATAGTGATAGCGTTTATTTAATATTTTTTATCTTTTTAATTTTTTTTAATTTGCATTTAAGCCCATGTAGTTTATATACTTTTTCTGTAGTTATAATCAATCATACATCTTTTCCGTTCAAATCTCTCGATCACTATACGTTTGATTATTCTCGCACAGTTCGTTGGGACATAACGACCTGGGGAAACACTATACTCTCCTGATCTTCATTGCATTGGTGTCTGAACTGTTTTAAGTTTCTTACGGTTGGCCATTCACAAGTGGTTAGCTTGCGTGACATAACTTGACGGTTTGCCACCAACCAAATTTTGGCCGTTGCTTGGAGTTGTGCTAATTATCTTTCGTTTAGCAGATTAGTGATTTGAATATTCACTCTTTGTTCATACCATCCATCTATATCTATATATATTTTCTTATAAAAAATCCAAACACCCAAAAACATCCAAAAATATAAAACACAAAAATATTTTTCTTTTGTTTCTATATATATAAAAGATAAAAATACAAAAAGATTTGTCGTTTTCTTTGTTTAATAATAACCACATAAAAAATTACCCGCAAAACCAAGGCAGTGTACTACCTAGCGGGGTACGACCATAATAAGTTCCCGAACCTAAGATTAAAACTTGCCTTTGTGTCCTTGTGAGTGGTGTACCTTTTCAAAGAAGCCATTCATCTTGTGATTATTGGTTTAAGTTCACTTTGTTTTTTGCTCGATTTTGTTTTAATTGGATTTGTTGTTATATCTACTTGTCAAAACCAGAAAACTCAAAAAAAGATTCTTCTTCCCCATTTTCATAATTCTCTTGTTTCCTCAAGTTACGTCTAGTGCATGCGCACTCGTTCTTCTAGATCATTGAGTCCTTTGCGTGATCTAGCAGAAATCCTAGAAGACGTTCTCGTGAGCGTCTGCCCAAATAGTCGAACCGAGATTCGTTATTCCTAGCAACAATATGGAACGAACGAACTATGGCGGAGATGCTTCAAGCACCCATCGAGGGTTATGGAGATTCCATCATTTTACCGATAATCAATTCGATCACTTTGAATTGAAGACACATTTGATCCAACTTGTGTCTACGAATCAATTCCTTGGGTTTGATCGAAGACCGTATGCACACATCCGTTGGTTTAACAAGTTGACTTCAACGATCAATTTCAAGGATGTGCCACAAAAAGTAATCAAGTTGATGCTTTTCCCGTTCTCACTTGAGGGGCGACCAGTTTGGTGGAAAAAGAACCCCCTGATCCATCGAAACTTGGGAGGATATTGTTCAAAAATTTGTCAATTATTTCTTTCCTCCATCAAAGACGACTAATCTTAAAAATGAAATTTCTGGATTTCGTCAAAATTTCGATGAAAACTTTGGAGAGGCATGGGAGAGATTCAAAGATCTCCTCAGGAAATGCCCCATCATGAATTCACGGAGCTTCAACAAGTTAATATCTTTTATAATGGGTTGAACGGTAACGATTAAGATTCTTTGAACGCGTAGCGGTGGCAATATCTTGAATCGTAACCCTAAAGATGTGATTGAGATTTTCGAGATAAAATCAAAAGTTCCTATTTCTCGCAACAAAGTCAATATTCCGAACACTCCCTTCTTCATCCGTAACTCTTCCGAGTTAGCCGCTCCAATAGCGAGCTAGCGGACGTCATCCGTTGTATGATGAAAGAGGTAAAGGAAATCAAAAGCGAAATTCATAAGCTGGAACCAATCAAAGCCGTAAACAAGGTGTGTGAAACTTGTAGTGGTCCACACGCGTATTATGATTGTCAAGCAACCGATGCTTCCTTTTACCAAGCTCCCATAGCGGTAAACCACAATCAATACCGACCACAAGCTGATCCTCACTACCGTGCACCTAGCGGTATGACACCACCTGGTTTTCCTCCTGTGCAAAACCATGGCAATAAAAATCGCTTTGTTCCGAATCAAGGACACAACTTCAATAACTCTCAAAATTTCAATCAAAACCGGAACAATTTCAACCAATCTTATCAAGCTCCAAATCAGCAAAGTTATCAACAACCTTCTCAAGCTCCCCTACCAAATGACTTCATGAAAATTACTGAGTCAAGCATACGTTCAATGCAAACTCAGATCAATAACATGAGAGTTGAGCTAAGAAATGAAATTGATACCACATTGTCTCGGCAGACAAATGAGTTGAAGAATATGATGAGCAGTTTCATGAACATGAATATGAACAAAGCTTCGTCATCTTCTGGAGGACTCCCAAGCAATACAATTCCAAATCCAAATGCCGAGTTGAAAGCCGTCACCACTCGTAGTGGTAAGGCGCACAATGGACCTTCGACTCCAATGCCTCCTCCACCAGGAGCAATGAGTCAAGTTACCAAGGATACAACGGACAAGGTGCATTTTCAAGCCCGAAGTACGCACGTCCCACCTTGTTAGTCAAGCTTTAAGACCGGAACCGAAGTTCGAAGACAAATTCGAGCGAAAACTTTTCCATCGGCTCAAAAGTCTAGTCAGCTTCCTTACCCATCAAGAATGAATGATGAGAAGCTCAAAGACAAAAAAAAGAGCAAATGGAAAAATTTTTCCAAATTTCAATGGTACGCACTTTGATATAAGCCGTTGATGCTCGTTCTAATGCCCAAATTGCATCCACGCAAAGGCCTCTGACCAACAAAGATAAGTTATCTGAGATGGCTAAAACTCCTCTCAATGAGCAATGCTCAGTGGTCCTTCTCAAGAAGCTTCCCAAAAGCTTGAAGACCCTGGCAGGTTTTTAATCCCGTGTGATTTCTTGGGGATGGCTCAATGCTCCGCCTTGGCCGATCTTGGCGCAAGCATTAACCTCATGCCACTCTCAGTATGGAAGAAAATGTCTCTTCCTAAACTTACATCCACTTGTATGACACTCGAGCTAGCGGACCGAACCATAACTCGTCCACTTGGGATAGCTGAGGATGTCGTGATGAAAGTGGGAAAGTTTCACTTTCCTACTGACTTTGTTGTAGTAGACTTTGATGCAGATCCTAGAGTTCCCCTCATCTTAGGGAGAGCTTTCTTGAGAACGAGTCGTGCTCTAATTGATGTATTTGTTGAAGAGTTGACCATACGGGTTGACAACGAAGAACTCACGTTTAATATCAACCAAAACTCCAAACCTCTATCCAAACAAAGTGTTGCCACAATTGATCAAAATCGAAGATTCAATGCAACACTCTCAAATTTCACGGTTAGAGGAGTCACCAACGTCTTGAGTTAAAAGCTTTGAAAATCAACCCTGGTTCAAACAAATGGTTTGAGAGTTGTACCAAGGAAGTCAAGAGTGTTCTTGATGATGATGATCTAGAATCGGAGACTTTATCGGAAGTGGTGGAAATTGCTAGCTCTAAGAGCACACCACTTGTCCCACCTCCGGAATCAGTTTATCGTATCGAGTTTGTTAACTCTGTGGATGAAACCAATCTCTCTTCATTTCATCGGATTGGATGATGATGTTTGTGATCCAATTGGAGACATTCTTCCCATTGAAGAATTGCTCAAAAATGATCCATCATCTCCTAGTCTTATTGTTTCCGACTCTTCCATCCTTCTCTCACCCGGATGAGGAAGATGACAACTTTTGGAATGAAGTCGACGCCTTTCTTAGTAATGAGTCGATTCCAACGAGGTGATAATACTTACTTTGATCGGAGGGACATTCTTTTTCTGGAAAATCTGTTGATTGAAGAACCGTTTCCAACCCTCCCTAGGAAATTCATTTGACAATCACCGAACAAGCTTCAAGTTTAAGCTTAAAAATGTCCAAAATGGTGATTTGCTTCTTACTAATGAGGAATGGACATGCATTCTCATGCACCTCTTTATTCCATTCTTCACAGATGGTGTAGTTGCTCTTTTCCTTTTCTCTTTCGGGAATGAGGACACCATCTTTGACCCCGGTATCATCCTTTATAGTTTCTACTATTAACAATACCGCGGTTTTATCTCGTCGGTGTGGAACTTTCTGATGTTCATATGTTTATTAACACTGTGAACGAAAGTCCGATCGAGATTGGTTTTCCACGTTGCTTCCCCATGAACAAATGAATGCGGGGATCGAGTCAAGCTAGCGACTCGGGAATCAAAAATAGTAGCATGCAATATGGGGTTTCACCCATATTTCTGACTTCTTTCTATTTTCTACCACCCTAGTGTGGGGAGTTGCCCATTTGTATAAAAAAAAAAAAAAATCTTTCACAATAATGGCGTAGTATTTCCTTTTACGTTCGGTTTCGGCATAACCGCCGGTACTTTGAATATTGAGGGCAATATTCATTTCTAGTGTGGGGGAATTCTCACGAATTTTATCATGTAATTATACCGCCTAATTCCCCATTTTTGGCCAAAATTTTTTTGGAGTAAGTGTTTTGCACTTACTCAGCTTATGGTTATCAGTCCGCCATGTCTAATAAACATAAGGATTGGCTAATCCGAGAGCAAGCGGCTCTTGGTAAAGATATCTCAAATCCGTTGACGGCTTGCAATTTGCCCAAAATTGTATGGTCTTCAGCTCACCATATCTTTAATTAGTGAAGAGTTGGCTAGCCCGCAAGTTTATGGCTTGTGGTAAAGGCAGTGGAAAAACCATAATTGGTAATCAGCTCACCAAAGATAATATTGATAATTTATCTAAGAGTTGGCTAGTCCAGAAGCAAACGGCTTCTGGTAAAGACAAATCAAATCCGTTGGAAGCTGATAATTTATCTAAGAGTTGGCTAGTCCAGAAGTAATGGCTTTTGGTAAAGAGATTCAAATCCATTAAGTTTTTCTCAAAAGATTGCTAGGGACTAGCAATAGTTTAGTGTGGGGGATTGATGAGTGTGTACATACTCATCATTTTTGTTAATCTGAACGCAAAACGTTTAAAATGCTCAGAAATGCATCAAAATACTGAAAATATCTCAAAATTGCATTTTATATGTTTCAGATGCAAAATGTTTAAAATCAGATGAAAAATGAGCTAAGTTTGCATAATTGGCAGTTTTAGTCCCCCAAGTTTCAAAAGTTGTCAGAAATAGTCCCTGAAGCACTTATTTCAAAAGAAAAGTCACCAAAGGTCCTTTGAAAATCATAAGTTGTCAAAACTAGTCCTTTGGTGAAAAATGTCAAAAGTTTTGAGAAATTACAAATTTGGTCCTTCAAGTTTAAAAATTTGCAAAAATGGTCCTTGGAAATTTGAAAATGTCAATTATGGTCCTTGTACTATTAGGGCTTGTCACTTTTGATCCCTTGGAGCAACTTTGCAAATATGGCAGCCTTGGTCCCTTGATTTTGAGATTGCACAAAGGTCCTTGTTTATTAAAGAGCCTAAGCCCTTGGACCCCTCCAACCAATTGTGACCCACTGAAACCTTTTGACCCCCTTCATTTTGACCTCCTTTTTACTATTAGCAGGTCAACCCCAAGTTAAACAAAACCACCCTCGCGCCTTTTTCTTCTCCCTTCAACTGCTTCTCTGCAACACTTCACCTCCCATCACCACTCATCCACTCCCTTGTTCCCCCACCTCAACAACCCTCCAAGAAACATTTAATGCTTCTTCAATCCCCTCACTCAACCCCAACTGGCATATATGTGTTTTGGCGCCAAAATCAATCAATGGCTAAAATCTCTTCAAGTAATCCAATGGTCCTAAATTAAAGTGGGATTAGCTTTCGGAATGGAGAGCCGGTGCTATAAAGAGGAGGCAAGAGATAGAGAGTAGTAGTAGTTCTTAGTGTAAAAATTTCTTTTATGTCGTTTTTTTATAAATGTTTTAGTTGAAGCAAGAAATTTGTAATATCAGTTCTTATGAATCAAACTTTAGTTGTTTTATCATTGTAATGTGTTTTCAATCATCAATTCAAAGTTTTAGCTTGGTTTCAAGTGTTATGCTTACTGTTTAAAATTTCAGTTTCAAGTTCCTATGTTCAAGCTTCAAATAGCTCATTTCTAGGTTCAAACAGGCTTATATAAGCTTCTTATAGCTTTTTGTAAGCTTACATATCAACTTCAAGCAATTTTGGATTTTGGTCAAAGAAAGTCAAACTGAGCTCAATTTGAAATGGAAATGGATATGGGTGATGCAGATCTGGATTTGGGTTGATTCAGAGTTAATGGGATTGATTTATATAGGATAGAGGTTCATTGGTTGATTGATTTCAAGCCATTGTGGCTAGGACCATATGTAAGTTCATTTTAGTCCTTGCATAATCTGGATTTGTGGTTAGGAGTAGTATTTATCTGTTTATTAAGTTGTATTTAGGTTAGCTAAGCTCAGTTTGATCAATAATTCAAGCTAGTGCATGGTTTGCTTAGTTTGCTTGCAAATCAGTAGAAATAATGGTGTTTGGATCAGTTGGTTAGACTGTATTAGAGGTTTGTTCAGTAGGTAAGACTTGTAGTTTTAGGCTTGTTAATCTCTATTTGACTCATTGATGTCTTAAAATTGCATCTGCAAACCACAATAGTCAAATACACCATTAATCTGTCTTTAAATCTTAACTGTTGGAATTTTTGAAAGACAAAAACTTGTTTTGTGCTTAGAAAACATAGAGATAGCTTGCAGTAGCTTTATTTCATCATTTAACATCACATTCAGTTGATAAATTGATCTCAAAGTGCACAAAAGTCAAAATTTCCAAAGTGTTTCAAAAGTCAAAAGTTGAAATTCCAGTTTTGAGCCCAACTGAGTTGATTTTTAATTGCTTCATTTCTAGGCCAAATCAAATGAAATTGTAGGTTTAAAAAGTTCAGTTGGTCTATTTTCTTATTAACATTTTTGTAGATTTTTGTCAATTTTTTATAAGCTCTAAATGAGCTTGTCAATTGGGTCTTATTTCCCCTGTGCACAAACTCATGTTAACGGGTGTGCACAGTTTTTCTTGAGCTTGTCACAGAGCTCATAAGAGCTTGTCCAAGTTTGGTTTTTGGTTTACAAGTTCTTAGCCAGGTCTAGCTTAGGATCCAACTTTTGATTTTCATTTTCAGCTTATTGAGTAGCTTGTACTTAAGCTCCAAAGTAGACCCCAAAAACTGTTTTTAGCACTTTAGATCAAGACATCAAATCTTGTAATCAACACAATAGAGGTTAAGAGCTGTTGTAACTAGTTGCATTTGGGTAGTTTTAGCTTATTGTAGCTTACTTTTGGTTGGTGGTCTTTGGTGTTCTTTTGGCTTATTTCAAGTGCTTATTGATAAGCACTTGCATTGAGTTCAATTTTCTTCACACAACCACCTGTTTTTATATTTTTCCTAGATTCTTAATATTATTTTAGACTTATCTTGAATTTTTCAGATTTTTCTAGGTCAGTTTGGTATTTTTCTTGATTTAAAACAGTTTTAAGTCTTTTTAATTAGCTTTTATACAATTAATTGAAAAGTTTCAAAAAATAATTTTTCGTTTTTCTTAGATTAAGATAAATATAAAAAGTCAAAAAAATATTTTTCCAGATTTTTCTTAGTTAAATTTGTATTTTTAAGCAATTTAAGTAGTTTTAAATAGTTTTTAATTCATAGAAAATACAAAAATAATCAGAAAAGTATAAAATTAGTTTTGAAAATTCTATTTTGTTATTTTAGATTTTTCCAAGTCATAATTTCATTTTTCTAGCTTTATTTCATATTTTCTTGTATTTTAGGTTTTTATTAAATAGTTAAAATTAGTTTTTAATTAATAATAATTAATTTAATAGTTATAAAAATAATTTTCTTTTTCTAAAAATTTTCTTTTATCATGAGGTTTGTAAAAATGTCATTTT
The DNA here is from genome assembly GCA_910596185.1 of Chrysanthemum makinoi. Taxonomy (NCBI): domain Eukaryota; kingdom Viridiplantae; phylum Streptophyta; class Magnoliopsida; order Asterales; family Asteraceae; genus Chrysanthemum; species Chrysanthemum makinoi. Next base: position 4,456,303 of record OU343216.1, on the reverse strand, counting down.
CATATTTTTAGGATTAATATTGTTTAAGTTTCACATTTTCTTTTGTACGTCGCGTAGTTTTTAATTTAAAGTTTTAAAAGAAAATTCAAAAACATCATTTTGCAAATAGTGATAGCGTTTATTTAATATTTTTTATCTTTTTAATTTTCTTTAATTTTGCATTTAAGCCCATGCGGTTTATATACTTTTTCGTAGTTATAATCAATCATACCTCTTTTTCGTTCAAATCTCTCGATCACTATCGTTTGATTATTCTCATGACTCGTTGGGACATAACGACTGGGAAACACTATACTCTCATGATCTTCATTGCATTGGTGTCTGAACTGTTTTAAGTTTCTTACGGTTGGCCATTCACAAGTGGCTAGCTTGCGTGAGATAACTTGACGGTTTGCCACCAACCACAACCCTTTAAAATACCTCTTAGATAGTTGTTCCTAGGTGCTTACGCCAAAGCGGTGGAGGTTTGATCTAGTCTCAAGCCTATGGTAATCTATGTACTATGACCAGGTAATGAGTGTTTATCTTCCATTTCCATTTACTATATTTCATATACACCCGAGAGATGAGAGAATCCAAACACCCCTTGTGAGGTGCTAGTATATAATTTCCGTGCTTATTATGACTATTGCGGTGCTTTTACTTGTTGTGAATTATTTTAAACCATTGCTTCATGCCCCCTAACTTATAAATTGATTGGCCAAAAACACATTTGCTTGAGGACAAGCAAATACCAAGTGTAGGGATATTTAATAAGGATTTAAAAGCGTGCACTTTTAGGGTCATTTAAGCCTTAATACTTTATATCCGTTACTGCTTAATTTCGTTCCTTTTCACCTTTTAGGTCTCTTGGAAGCAAAATGCTGGAATTTCACGAAAAGGAGTGAATATATAAAGAAAATGGCTAAGTCAAGATCGAAGACACTTTCAGGCTGCTTTGGAATTGAACGTGGCGTCCCAATCAAAGGCGACACCGTCCCTTTATATGAATTAAAATCTCGGCGGCTCAATAGACTTTTGCTAAAATACACTGACGGTCGGGATTTGAAGAGGAAGGGCATCACGAGACTTTTCATCTCGGACGGCTAGATCGAGAATCGGACGCGTCCCTGGCGGAAGCGACGGCGTCACAACTTCTAGCGTGGCCGCGTACCAGATTACTTGGCCAAGACGAAAACCCTAATGACGACGATCGGCGGTGTCCCACCTATAAGGCGACGCCGTCGCAAGTGTAAAACTATATATAGAAATCGAATTTTCAGAATTTTAGGAGGTAGACATGTGGAGTAAAAACCCTAAACGTTTGTAGTCCGACTTGGACAATATCTTAGGGTTCCCAAACCCTATTTTACATCAAGATAAGTGTTTTAGTTCCTTGATTTCATTATGTCTTCCATTAAATGTGTGTATGCTTGCGTGTTTAACATGTCCGGCTAAATTTCTTGTGTGTTTGCTTAGATCTATGAAACCTAGTTATTAATTATTGATTGGTTGTCTCTTATCTTAATTGTAATTGGCATAGGAGTGCAATTAGACCATCGTTGTGTTTAAATGCTTGAGTAATCTTTGTGAACCTTAGTTTATAAATCACTCAGCGGATTTCGTAGTCTAAGCATCCAAAGATAATCTTAAAGTTAGTTTGGATTTCGTAGCCAATAACATTATGATAGTCTCATAGAGTTAGGGAATAAGGCACACCCTATGACCTTAGAAAACACAACGCGTTAAGAATAAGGACGTGACAATTCAACCACCAATAAAAGATAACTAGGGAGTAATAGTATCTAGGTAGACACATTTTTAATCATCATACGAGCACACATCAAAAAGACATAGAATACCCATAGTTTAGATAATTAGATAGTAAAAGTAATCGGTAGAAGTACCACCCCTCAAATCAAAACCAGAGATTTTACCCTTAGCTTTCTAAAATATAAAAGATAAAAATAATCTTCCTCAACCTCAACCTTAGCGTAGTAAACTTCTTACTAGCATTCCTATTCCCCTAGAGAATGATATCAATACCCGAGGCTTACCCAATACTACATTACAACGATTAGGTTCACTGCCTAGGGTGTTGAAAAACTTGCTCGATGAAAAGGAAGTTCCTTTGACCCCGAATGCGCCTTGTACGCGCATCAATAGGGCACAATTATTACTTATGCTTGATTGCATACCATTATGTTGAGCTTCGGGGTAATGAGCTTAAGGCATTGTATATACTTTTTCTATGACGTTGTATTTGTTATAATTGTCATACTTACTGAAATCTTGTGGTCCGCACATGACTTATTATTTACTTAAACATATGAAGTCACCAGCTCTATGTTGACCTTTTTAGCGTGTATTTTCTCAAGTGTTTAAGGTATGCTAGACATGGCCTTCATGAAGTCACGTGTTAGAGTCACTATTGCTGTTGCGTCACATGGAGATTTTATGCATTTACTTATTCGTTTGATTGTATTAAAAACTTACTATCCTTGCTTTTGAAAAAACATTTGAGACCTAGCTTTTGAAACTCTGCTATGTTTAAATGAATCAAACGAAATTTTTTTCAAACGACTCACGTAAATCGTTCGATATAACTGTAAGTTTGTACTATGAACGTCATGCCCCGGTTACTATTCTGCTGTGACCCATTTTGAGGGTGTGACATGACTGGATTTGTGCATGTTTTATAATAAATAAAAGTGCACAAATTTTTTACAAATCGCGCAGATTTTACTATTAAGAAACAAAACTTGTGCGAGGGATAAAAAGAGATTTACGTCAACAGACACGTAGAGAATGTGCGCGAGTTCATAAACAAGCACATGTTTTGAAAATTTACGTGCACAAATTTTTAACTAAAAGAACCTCATAACACTTTAAACACTAACCCTAACCCCAACCCCAACTCCAACAAATCCATAACCCATCTCGTTTACAATCAACAAACTATAACACTATACCAACATATTCTATCTCAACTCTTTAACACTGATAGCCAACAATAACAACTACCAACCAACACAACTAAACGAAATTAAATCAATAAAAATGAATTAAGGCTATCTTTCAAGATCTCAGAGTTTCTTATAATTGTTCCTTTGAAACCAAAATGCATGAGTTTTTTATCTTCATATAAAAAGACAAAGGAACAATAGAAGAGTCATCATTGAATCGAACCAAACAACAAATAAAAATAGAAACTTTCAAGATCTCAGGTTAAGTAAGTGTTCATCGAAAGATCTTTAAAGATTCACATAAAGTCACAAACCTATCATAGATCTTGTAACTAAAACAAAGAAATCGAAAAAAAATCTTACCTGAGAACTTTTCGTAAGATCTTTAGCCAAATTATTTTTCAAAAACAAGTAAAAGTGGTTTGATTTCTAGTTTGTCCTTTGTGTATTAGAAATTTAAAAAAAAAGCATAACAACTCTTGTCAAATCGTGAGG
>OU343216.1:4398757-4452763 GCA_910596185.1 Chrysanthemum makinoi | reverse complement strand
GACTTGATTCCCAACTTGTTGAAAGAAGAAAAGAGTTGGCTGACCAACTGATGGTGGAAGACGAGGAAGCTATGGCCGATGGGGATGTATGTGGTGGAATTGATGCCGATTTAAATGTTCCTTTCGTGATGTGATGAAGTTGTTCTGAGAAGGTCAAACGTCTAGGGTTAATGACAAAGCTGAAGAAGAAGAGATTTTTGCTGGGTTTGGTGAAATGTTGAAGGTGAATGAGCATGAGAAGCTTGAAGATGTTGTAGTCGGTAATGTTGAGGTTCGAGATGGGAACAAATGTGACAAAGCGGAAGCGTCACATAACTTGGATAAAGATGACATTCGAGCCGAGCTTGTGTCCATTAAGTCCAGGGTTTGTAGTATCGAAGAACGTGTAGAAGACGTTGGTGTATCAAATATGTTAAGTGAGATACGCAATGTTAAAAAGAGAATTGCGGTAATTGAGGAAGTTTTAGGAATAAAGTCACAAGATGATGTTGGTGAGAATAAGGTAACAAAATTTATTATTTGAATTTTTTACTTCATTGTACAAAATGGTCTCTTTGACGAAATGCGTTCACTTTTTACAGGTTGAGAGTGTTGATGCCAACAAACCGTTGGCCCTTACGATGCTTCACACACCCCCATCAGGGACCAATTTAGGATCCGATGAGAAGCATAAAACATTTTATACGGTTCGAGTTTCTGGGATCTATGGCGCAAGTTGTGAAAACGCTTATCGGGAAGTCGAAGATGCTCCTCATTCCAACAATTTTATGCGGTGGATAACAAATTTGGTATGCCACTTACGAATTTGAATGATGCATTCTCGAGACATTGCTTATGATGGTTTGATCAACTCGATGACGATGCGTATATATATATTGTTTATTTTTCCTTGTTTTACTTTTCTATTTCAATATAAAACACACATACCCTTTATTTAATCTTTATCTAGGAATCAATGGATATGAATGGTGCTTGAGAAAAAATTGAGCGGGGAGAAGGGTAAAAGAAATGGTTGTGTGGCGGCCACCTATTTATTTAGTTTGGATGGTTTGTGAAGTGGACTCTTAAAGTGTTAAAACGCCTATGGAGGAGGGATTCACAAGAAGTACAAAAGCGTTTATGATCAATTTGGGAAGGGGCTGCACAAGTAGACAAAGTGGATATGGAGGTTGACGAAACGTCTAGGGAAGGGGCTGATACACAACCTGTTGAAGTGATTTGCCTTGATTATGAGGATGGGCAGGATGTTGTCAAGGTACATTTATTTATCTTATCTTTTGTTATGAAGAATGTGTTGGATCGATATACTTTAATCAAACTATCTTAACTAGCTTGTTAAGGTTTAATAACCTCGGATAAATCCTAAGTTATTAACAAAGAAACACTGAGCAATCTTTATTAAGTACGCGGAATTTACTTAACAAAGCTAAGAAGAATAACATTTTATTATAAACTCTAAATCTGCTTATTATGCAGATACTCTAATACAACTCTAAGATAATTTAACTTCTCTCTAAAACACTAATTAACTTGTTAATTCGTAAACTCTAAAACTCATAGACTCATAAGCAATCGTACATCTAATGCCAATCTAGGAGTCCTTTTATAGGCTCAAGGATATCCTAGTCGGTTTACAATTGATAGCCTTGTACTACAAGTAATCTAAACAGAACATAGAGTTACAATACTTTCTATAAACGAATATAACAATTCTTTGTTCTTGCAGTACTTTGACTTCATTGTGCAGTACTTTGACTTTGTCTTTAGCAGTACTTTGACTCTTTGACTTTTCCGTACTGCGGCTTACGGTACTTTCATATCTTCAGTACTTTCATGTCTTCAGCACTTTCATATCCCAACAATCCTTCCCTAACTTGAATTCTACTTGCTTGACTTCAAGTTCCTTTGTGAATGTATCTTTAAGACTTCATCTTTAAGATCAGATTGTTCTTAGTCTTTTCAGTATATCTCTGTAGTGTCTGTGCTTGTCAAAGTATCTCTTAGAATTGTTCTTTCTCAGCAGCATCCAGCAAGCTCCATCTTTTCAGCAACATATAACAATTTGTACATTAATTCAATTTAAGTTGCATACTATTCTCATCACTTCTAGGTGTGTTAACTCCTGTGAGAGGTGAATCATTGAAAATTTAATGGTTTTAGATCTCTTTACCAAAGCCATTATCTTTGGAGTAGCCAAATGTTTTGGTGTGTAAGACCATGGTACATTGATAACCATATGATTTTTAGCAAATCATCAGCTATCAACAGATTTGATTTGTCTTTACCAAAAGTTGTACCCTTCCGGACTAGTTAGTTCTTCTATCTAATGGTGAACTAATTACCAATAATGGTTTTTCCACCGCCTTTACCACAAGCCATTTTCTTGTGGGCTAGCCAACTCTTCACATTAACCGATATGGTGAGTTGATTACCATACAACTTATTAGCAAGTTGTCAACTAAAACGGATTTGATATATCTTTACCCGAGCCGTTTGCTCATGGATTAGTCAATCCTTTTGTAACCATGGTGGATTGATAACCTATTGATGTTATCATCACAAAAACCATTTATTGAACCTTTATTTCAAAAATTTTATTAATTAGCAAAAGGTTTCTTCTAAAATTCATTTAACTGGTTTATTTCTGCAAGCAGTACTTTGATGAAAATCTTTTGATCAGCAGATACTTTGAATAAAAGTACTGATATATCAAAAGTATTTTATTCAAATAAAATTCATACGGTTATTGATCATCTTGGCAATAGTAGTCAGTTGATAAATAAGTTGATAACCATGCAAGCAGTTTCATTATCCTCTTCTACTTCCAATCCATGCTCTAACATTCTTCTCATGAGCTCAACTGTGAGAGGGTATCTTCTTTATGCAAACATGTGTATCATCGTTCCATTTTCCAGCTCTAAAACATGAACTCCAGACTCTTCAAAGAATCTCAAACAAACAATTTCCCAGCTTTCTTGATTCTTCCAAATATCATCAGTGCTCTCTTCTTCAGTTTCCCATGCAGTTATGAGATCACCATGTAAAACTAAACCAATCCCTTCTAATGGATTTTGTTCAAAGTAAGCTTTTACCACATGATATAAATAGAATAGATCTACTCTATCTATAATGTGCAATAAGTCCCATAGCCTTTTGAAAACTTTGAAGCTTTCATCTTCTTTATGAAAAATCATGTAATCTCCTTCTTTGGATTTCACAATTTCAAAAACACTAATCTTTGATCTGTTCATCTTCATGTCATTATCTTCTTTTGAATAAGCAAAATCTACTATTCTAGATAATTCCTAATTCATCACTAGTCTCAGATCTTAATTCAACTTTTTCTTTCTTTGAAAACTGAACATCTGTAACTTCAGTTTTCCTTTTTCTTTTCAAACTCTTCTTTCTTTTAGCTTCAGTCCAGGTAGCTTCTTCTCTAAAATCTTTGATGCCTACAACATTCTTCTTATAATCCTCCTAGCGACATCATATATCTTTTCATCTCAAAATAATTAACTTCTGCAATCCTTTATACCTTGACTTTCAGATAAGCCATCATAGCATTTCTGTCTTTAGCTTTATTAAGTCTTCTTGGCAAAATCTACATGAGTAGGTGATTGTAATGGTTCAGCAGCTTCAGCATCTAATTCATCTTGTACCTTTTGAGCTGCTTCTCTATCTTGAGCTTCTTGAGCTTCCTGATCTTTTCTATCTTTAGCATTTAACTCTTCTTGAACTTTTCTAGTTGCAGCTTCATTCCTAGCAACTTCAATTTCTCTAAGTTCGCCAAAGTTAGTTTCTTTTCTTAGTTTCAACCAGAACACCTTTCCCTTTATCCTTAGGATCAATTGTAGGTTGAGAAGTTCTTTGTTGTTCTTCTTCTTGTACATTCTCTAATAGTACACACCTCTAGGTTGTGATAAATCTTCTAAAATCGTAGCAATGAATTCATCATCACTTGCAGAATAAATAGGTTTGAATGTAGCTTCCTCCTCTTCTTGTATAACAGTTGTAGAAGGACCAGCTTCTTCTTCAAAATTCAATACTCTTGGTGTTATTACCTCTTGCCTAAGTATCTTGAAAAGCAACATTTGATGTTACCTTGATCATCGGTACCTTGAACTTGAACTTGTTCTTGTTGTTCTCGATATCTGAAATAATCTTTTCTTGATACCTTCAGGTTCTTTCTTCTTTGTAACATCTTTAATTTTCTTTTTCTAAATTCCTCCCCAATTGGACAGAAGATGGTTGATGAACCTCTTGACGTTTGTGTTTCCTAAGCGCTTTTGCGCCTTCTTTTTGTTTTTGACCCATACACGAAATTCTTGAACTAATGGCCACACAAAAATCTTAAGCCTTGAAACTTCAGTTTTAATTTCTTTATCTGTTTGGCTTGAACCTCAGTAGTCTTTTAACTTTACCGCTCCCTTGTCAAAACATAGTTATCCAATGTGATATCTCGGGAGGGATGGTATGTGAAGCCTCTCCTTGAATAGGTGAATGTTCCTCGATTGAGAAGCGAGGAACAAATCCTTGTGGAGATGAAGAAGGTGATCTTAAAACTTCTTCTTGAACCTCAGGGCTTGACAAAGCAGTACCTGTAGAGATCGATTACCTTCTGTGATGCGATTGCTGCGGTGCAGTACCTTCATCTTGGCGATATCTGCGAGTGCAGTTCAGCCAGATGCGTACTTTCACTGCTTGCATCGGCTTCATCATCTGCTCTAACAGACTGAACAACATCCATCATGGAAGTTGTTAAAGGAGTATCTTGACCCTTGAATAAAACACTCCTTTTTCCATAAAAGTAAAAATCTTGGATTGTTGAACAATAACAGGGCAATAAAGCGTAGGTTTTGGCACATCAGAAAGTTGCTTGTTTAAGAAAACTTGTATAAACCGTGGGTACATTAGCCAAGTAGACCCATGTGAGATATCGATGAGAGCATTCCATCGATATTAGCCTTGAAGTTAAAACTCTATCGTAGCTAACTTGACCATAGCAGATGCTATATTTGACCCAGCGCTCCCAAAGGTACTCTTGCACTTATGCAATGTAGCAACTCATGAACCAAAATTTCCATTGAGGACAAAACAAGCTGTTTTCTAAGAGTTTGTTCATTAAAGAACCTTCATAACCAATATGCCCAAAAGTTTCCCAAATCAATTCCTTGGCAAAGCGAATAGCACCATCATTATCATTAAGCATAATATTCTCTAATAGAGCTTGTAATCTTCACAGTCGTCAACAGCTGTAGATCTAATATAAAATTCTTCATTCTCCATATTATCTCTAGCATTAGCCCAAAATTCTTGAATCCAGGCTCAATAATATCCGGCTCCACTAAAAGAGCATAACGATTGGCGACCAGTTAAAAATCAATATATCATGAAAGAGCATTATCTTCAGTCTTGTCTAAATTAGCTACCATATTGTGCTTTGAAAGCGTGGACGATCGATTAGCCATTGTGATTATGTAAGCACAAATTGAAACGAATAAGAATGAGAGAAAGATGGAAAAGATGCTAATGTAATAATATGAGAGGAAAATGGGAAAGTAGTTATTTATAGGTGAGATTTGAAAAATCACGCCCAAAAATAAAATAACAGTTAGCATTAATTACCCCTCAATATAACCGTTGGAACAGTACTTTAATAAGACAAACAATACTTCCACGTAAGCGTTACTTTCCCAAGCGATTACTTTCAAGCGGTACTTTCAGGAAAAGCAGTACTTTGCCAATTCCTCTTCATAAAACTAAGTATACATACAAGCATCCTCCCTCGAAGCAATACGCACGGGACTATACTAACACCTATAGTCCTCCCCTTATAACTAGCTCAGTAGTTAATCATGCCAATGCTCACCACCAAGTGATTGAATCTTGAAACATCAAAGCCTTTGGTGAGTAAGACAGCTACATTATCATCGTGTGAACTTCTTAACATTAATAGTGCCTGCTCATAACAATCTCTGATAAAGTGATGCCTAATCTGAATATGCTTGGTCTTGGAATGATAAATTGGATTCTTCACAATACAAATGGTACTCTCATTATCAATATTGATAGGAGTATTTTTGAAATTGAATCCATAGTCCAAGAGTTGATTATGCATCCACAAAACTTGTCCTACAACAACTGCGGCAGCTACATATTCAACCGGTAGATGATGTTGCTGCAATTGTGCACTTCTTGCATTGCCAGGAGACTAACCTTCTTCCAAGATATTGGCATCCTCCAGTGGTTGATCTTCTATCATAGTTATCACCTGCATAATCACTATCTGAAAAAGCCTCTAAGTGAAAAGGTGACTCTTTAGGATACCACAACCCCAACTTTGGTTGTTGCTTCAAATAACAAAAGATTCTCTTTCTTTGCATTCATGTGAGAGATCTTTGGTGAGACTTGATATCTAGCACATAGACACACTGCAAACATAATATCGGGCCTTGATGCGATGAGATACATAAGAGAGCCAATCATTGATCTATAAAGCTTGACTTCAAGAGGGTGTCCATCTTCATCTTTGCCCAATGAATTGATAGATTTAATGGGTGTAGTAACAACCTTCATATCATCAAAATTGAATTTCTTAAGTATGTCATTAACATACTTGTCTTGACTAATAAAAATACCTTCCTTTGACTGCTTAACCTGAAGTCCTAAAAGAAAGTCAACTCTCCCATTGAACTCATTTGAAATTCTTTCTGCATCAGTTGCTCAAACTCCTTAACCATGGATTGTTTGGTAGCCCCAAAAATGATATCATCAACATAAACTTGAACTAACATGATATCTTTCTTGTCTCTCTTGATAAACAAAGTCTTGTCAATAGCTCCCCTCCTATATCCATGTTGCAATAAGAATGTGGAGAGTCTCTCATACCAAGCTCTAGGTGTCTGATGAAGGCCATAAAGAGCCTTAACCACCTTGTAGACTTTGTTTGGATGTTTAGGATCTTCAAAACCAGGAGGTTGTTTGACATAAACTTCCTCTGTAATCTTGCCATATTAAAAGGCACTTTTGACATCCATCTGGTAAACTTGAAAGCCCATATAAGAAGCAAAAGCAAGAAATATTCTAATAGCTTCTATTCTTGCTGCAGGAGCAAATACTTCATCATAATCTACTCCTTCTTCTTGTCTATATCCTTGTGCTACTAACCTTGCCTTATTCTTGATAACATTACCTCTTTCATCTCTTTTGACCCTAAAAACCCATCTGGTTCCAATAACTCTCTTCCCATCTGGAAGATCACATAAAACCCAAACCTCTTGAAGTTTAAATTGAAGAAGTTCTTTCTGCATAGCTTCAACCCAGCTTTCTTTAGTCAAAGCTTGAGCAATATTCTTGGGTTCTTCTTGAGAGATAAAACAAGTAAATAGACGGGTTTGATGGTCCTTATGATTCAGCCTGTTTTGTTTATACACAAAGCTAAGTAAAGCATTGTGAGGTGTAGAGAAAGTCTTAGCTGTGTGTCTAGTCAGCACTCGAGTAGAAGGACCAATGATTTGATCGAAGGATGATCCTTATGAGTTCTTAAGTTTGGAGGCGTGGAACTTCATAATTATCCTCTAAATTAGTAACATCGGCACCTTCATTGGAATTTGGGAAAATACCTTCATCTTCAAATTCATCATCGGTATCTTCTAATCCAGGCATGGTATGATCATCCGGATCAGCTAAAGTATCTTGTCAACTGGTGCAGCAGATACTTTGTGAAATCTTGTCCAAAGTCTTGTGAGTACTCTGCATCTTGTTCTTCCTCTTTGCCTCTTCATAAGCTCTCCTTTGTTCATCAGTGTAAGAATGTGCTAAAACATCTTGAAGAAGCATCCGATTAAGTTCCTCTTGAATAGATTGATCCTCAGCAGATAAAGAAGATTCGGAGCAACGAGTACTTTCTTGGTTTGTGGAGAACGGTACTTTGTTTTGGAACCGATTACTTTTTTTGAACTAACGGGATCTTCATCGGGAACAACATCTGGTCTAATATGAACTCCATGAACAACATATTGTAAATCTTCTCCCCTTGTGCCTAGCGAGAGGTTGATTTTCTTCTCTAACAGGTACATAGTTCATAGATGGAGTTAAAACCTCAAGATCAAACATCCAATCGGGACCTTTACCTTTCTCATTGTCTTGATCTTCTAAAAACTCAACATGAAGACAATCTTGAACCTTCTTAGTAACTTTGTTGTATACTCTAAAGCCCTTACTTTAGTGCAATAACCCAATAAGTATCCTTCTTCTGACTTGCCATCAAACTTCCCCAGTTATCAATAGTGTTTAAAATAGTAGAGGGCATCCAAAGGTTTCATAAAAGCGAATGTTGGGTTTAGTGCCCATCGGCAATTCATAAGGGTGTCTTCATCGTGGTTTAGGTACTGAGACTCTGTTAAGTACATAACAAGCGTACTACGACTACTTCGCCCAGAACTGAATAGGTAGGTGAGAATCTGCTAACATTGTTCTTCCTGCTTCAATCAAAGTCCTATTCTTCCTTCTGCGCAACACCATTACATTTGTGGTGTTCTTGCAATACTAAACTCCCTTTTTATGCCTTTGTTTGCACAAAATTCATCCATAAGCTTGTTCTTGAATTGATCCCATTGTCACATCTAATACCTCTAACCTTGAGTCTCAATTGGTTTTCAAGAGCAATAATCAGTGTCTGGATAGCATCAAAAGTATCATCTTTAAAACCGAAGAAAAAATACCCAACTGAATCTACTACAATCATACAGTTTACAACTAAGCGGTACTTTTCTTGTTTAAACTTGCCACAGAAACAGGTCCAAACAAATCCATATGTATCAGCTCCAAAGGTTCTCTAATAGTTCTCTCCTCAAGCTTCTTGCGAGGAAGCTTTGTGTTGTTTACCCTTCTTGCATGCCAAGCATGATTGATCATTCTTGTAAGTCTTTGAAGGTAAACCTCTAACTAGATTGCCTTTGACCAGTTTATTGATATTCTTGAAGTTAACATGGCCCAATCTTCTATGCCATTGATGTGCCTCTTCGGATGTTGCTTTAGCCACCAAACATGTGGCTCTTCCATAGGAATGTAGACTCTTCATGTCTAAACTATACACATCATTTGTCCTTGGTACTCTAAGAACTACTAATTCATCATCAACAGGCTTAAAGTCAGTGGAAAGGATAAGACATTCGTAATGGAGTCAATGAATAACCACAGGATGCTTTTTATCTGATTTGTGATACTGACAATAGATTGAACTTTAACTCCTTTACATATCTAACATTCTCAAAATCTATAAGCCCTGCTTTGATAGTTCCTTTTTCAGTAATCTTTCCTCCATTGGGATCATTCCCAAATGCAACTCTTCCTCCACTAATCTTCCTAAAATCAGACAGGATCTCTTTGTCTCTGTCATACTTCGGAAGCAACCACTATCCACAATAAGATGATCTTTAAGCTCCTCTTACGGGTTGCCACCGCACATAAAGAAAAGAGTTAGAAACTTTTAGGAACCCAAGCCATTCTTGACTTGTGTTCCCCTTGTGGAGTTACAAACTCAAATTCTTTGAGTATGTAATTACCACTATCTTTCAAATGATGATCCAGAATTATCTTTTGATCTTTAGCATGTGGATTTTCAAAACTTTCTGGGTTTTCAACACAAATCTCTTTTTCTGTCATCACAAAAACATCTGATTCACTTTTGGTTGAAAGTATTGTCTGTCCCTCTGCAGTACTTTCCCTCTTAACCCATTCTGTTTTAACACTTGGTTCCTGCGATCTAAATCTCCTATGTGAATTGTAATACCTTCTAGGTTGATAGTGAGATCTCCTAGAATTTCTATACCAAGTATTGTGATCTGTACCTTGTTTTGTCTGACATTACTTTGAGAAAGTCTTGGGCGAGTTGCTGATACTTTGGAAAGTCTTGTGAGATCTTGAAGGTTTTGAAAAAGGTTTTCTGGTGTGGGTATCTATGATCGGTGAGAAATTTCGTGATTGACCCTATTTGAATTATTCAAAGCTGGTTTTGTACTCTCTAGGTTTTCGGTTGGCGATCTGTTCTTTGGAAATTTTCTAAGGTATTTTGAGTGATGTTCACAATCCTTAATTAGATGAGTAGGAATAAAACACACAAAACACGATTTTTGACCCATCTTACTTCAAAGTGACATCTTCTATGTCTATGCCCAAAATTATTTTGCCTTCTTGGTGAATGATTAAACTTGTTTTGACCAAAATTATCCCAAAAGGTTTAGCGATCTGTTTTGAAAAGGTTTTGAAGAAGGTCTTGCTTGTGGAGCGATACTTTGATTTAAAGGTACTGCTTGATTTTGAACATCGTTTTCAACAGATTCTTTGGGTTTTCAGGACCTAGATTGAGCAACTAGCTTTTCCTAAACTCTAGACTGTCTACTCCAAAAGCGAAACATCAGGGCCTAAGGGGTTGATGAATGCCGATGGGATGTGGGAACGACATGATAATCATTAGCTTTCTTATATTGCGGAGGTGAGTCACTTAATGAACCATCATTACTAGATGTATCTACATAATTAATGAGTTCTTCATCACTAGTGGTTATATCCTCATACTCACCTTCATCCTGATTACTAGATTGGTTTTCTTCTATTTTACTAAAATCCATTCCAAAACCTAATCAGTTTAAGGTAGGCTCTTTCTTTGTTTTTGAACATAAGAAACATGTGACGAACCCGGACTCACCCACTAAGCAAACTTAGCTAACAAATCATCTCTTTCCTTAGTTAATTTCTCAATTTCAGCAATTTTCTGATTTAATTTCCATTCACTAAGCTTTAGCGGTAATCATTTGTGCATATTTTTAGCCCAAGCTACTTCATTAGTTTCATGTGCTAAAATTTTGGCTTCCATAGATTCTCAGGTTATTTGATAACCGCTACCTCAGAACCTAGCCTTAACACAATTATCTCTCTCAATCACATAACCGCTAAGTAATTTATGATAAAAATCATAGCAATTTGAGCATACCTGAGAGATAGGAGATTGATTTGGTGAAGTAGCCACCAATGCTAGTTGAACAGGATCATCTTCACTTTCCTTGCTCCAATCAAATCCTCCAAAGCCATCATCAGATTCCCAAGCGGCATGTTCGGGTTCTTCAACAAAAGCAGTGCTCCAATCCAATGCTTCTCTTTGAATCATCAACTTCTTCCCTTGCTACCATCAAGCGGTTCATCATCAAACTCTTCTCTCGGTCAACCGATAACTTCTCTTGAGCAACCAAAGCCTTTGTTTGGTAATGGAATTTCCTTAAGCTCAAGTTTTGGCTTTTCAGATGTTCTGTTTGCTTGATACTTAGCAAACCTGCACTCCCTTGCAAAGTGACCAATCTTTTGACAATTGAAGCATTCAATTTTAGATTTGTCAAAAGTTATGCCCTGTTTTGGTTTGAAATCAATGCTTTTGTCTGTCTTCTTCATGTACTTTTTGATTCTTGCAGTGATCATAGCAACTTGCCACATGATATCAATTTCTTCAAGTGCATCTTCTTCTCAATGCTAGATCTTCTTCATAAGTGACAGGTAAACTAGCTTGTTGTGCAAAGAAGGAGCACATAACTTCATCTGAGGCCATAGTGGTAGTTGGTGGGCATGTTGAACATATGAGGGGTGTATAGGCAGCGGTACTTTGAGAAACAGATACTTTGAGGAAGCGATACTTTAATGGAGAATCTGCGGCCTTCTTTTCAGGATGATAGAAAAGCAATATTGTGAGACTTAGAACTTGTTTGACCACTCATCTCATGCTCATACACCTTAAGTTGATGATATAGATCATCAAAGTCCATGACATTCAAACCTTGTTGTCCTCTGATCATTGTAGCAATCACATGCCATGAAGATGGCAAACTCCTAAGAAACTTCAAATTAGCATCTTCAGCTGATACTTCGCCTTGTATAGCTCCAACATGTTGAGATTACTGAAACCTATCATATGCAGCATCAAGACTCTCTCTTTCACCAACTGTGAAAGTTTCAAACGGTTGCTTTAGCAAATTTCGTGCATCTTTTAGAGGCTTCATTCCCTCCAAATGCGGTCTTGAGAAGCGGCCCAGCTGCTTAGCATCTTTAGCATCATGAAATTTGAGAAGATGACCATCTGGAATGGCGGATAAGAGAATGTTGAGTGCCTTCTCTTGATTCCTTAAGGTTCTTCTTTAGTATCTGGTTTAGGTGCCTTTGGTTGTCCGGGGAATATCAATGGGGTGCTACAACTTCATTCCCATTCACAATTAACATTCCAAGAGCATGGCATGTAATGGCAATGTCTTGCCTCATCTTCATGCACCAGAGATCATATTCTCCTTCTTGATTATTGGAATTACGGTGAGGTGATTGAGGGTGGTGGAACAGCTTCAATCGACATCTTGAATATTGTTGAAGTAGGGTTTCTTCCTAGTCTGAGTTTCCACACAAGCTCTGATACCACTTGTTGGATCGATATACTTTAATCAAACTATCTTAACTAGCTTGTTAGGGTTTAATAACCTCGGATAAATCCTAAGTTATTAACAAAGAAACACTGAGCAATCTTTATTAAGTACGCGAATTTACTTAACAAAGCTAAGAAGAATAACCTTTTATTATAAACTCTAAATCGCTTATTATGCGAGATACTCTAATACAACACTAAGATAATCGAACTTCTCTCTAAAACACTAATTAACTTGTGAATTCGTAAACTCTAAAGCTCATAGACTCATAAGCTCGTACATCTAATGCCAATCTAGGAGTCCTTTTATAGGCTCAAGGATATCCTAGTCGGTTTACAATTGATAACCTTTTACGACAAGTAATCTAAAACAAACATTCTAGAATACAATACTTTCCATAAACGAATATAACAATTCTTTAGTTCTTTGCAGATACTTTGACTTTCATTGTGCAGTACTTTGACTTTGTCTTTTAGCGTTACTTTGACTCTTTGACTTTTCAGATACTGCGACTTCTGGTACTTTCATATCTTGATTACTTTCATGTCTTCACACTTTCATTCCCATGATGCGGTTTTAGGTCTTTCAACAACTCCGTTTTGTTACGGTGTCTTGGGCAATAGATGTTATGCTGTTCGGCTTTCTCATAATATTCGAAGAGTTTGATTCACAAATTTGGATTTCCTTTAATGCGTTCGAATTTGTCTAGCGGTCATTTAAATTTGAATTTGAATTTAGTAAGAAAGGTGATGATTCATCACGTGAACTTGATCTTTACTTGAAGAAATATTGAAGTCCATCTTGAGTAGTCATCAATGATTACCAATATGTAGCTTTTATAAATTAATCGTCTACCGCGCCGGGCCACACAAATCCATGTGAAGAAGATGAAAGCACAGTGAAATTTGTGTTCCACCTTTGAAGGAAAATGAGCACGAGTGCTTTTCCCCTTGTTCTACTGGCGAGCAAAGGTGATCTTTTAGAATTCAGGAATGCGGGAGACCTTAACAAGTTTATTGTCGAGCAAGGTTGGTTATGGTTTGAAAGTGTAGATGTGAGGCAACTGATTGCCATAGCCAAGATTTTGTTGGTAGCCTTTGAGTAAACAAATGGGAGATGAAGCAACCATGTCTTGCATTGAGATGGTGTAGAGACTAAGTGCGAGCGGACGTAAGAGATCGTTTCCTTGTAGATCCGAAGAATGGAAACAAAGTTTTCTCCCGAAATGCAACTTCCAAATCTCCATCACAGAATTGACCACTTGAAGAAGATTGTGGCCAAGGCCTTCCACATAATAAACCACTAATTTCGATGTAGCCATTAATGTAATCTTACGTAGCCATGATAGGCACAGCGAAGTGATCATTCGAATGAGCGGTGCCAATGAACTTTGAAATAAAGAGTTTGATACTTGGTTTAAGATTACTGTCATGTTGGGAACATCTTATAACAATCAAAAGGATGATCTGTATCACACGCATTGAACCTGAGATGACGGATGGAATAAGTAGATATGGAACGAAGTGTTAGGGTTCCAGCGGGATATAGTAAATACACACATCAATAACTTTAGGCATCCATTTTAAATCCTAGTGTATTATGTATCCATTTACGCCATCTCCAACTAGTCTTAGCTTTTAGTCTTAGTAAGATGCACTAGGTGGTACAACAATCATGGTGATCTTTGGAACTCACGAGGGGGACATGTCGCGTTTCTTAGAATCTAAAGAGAAGCGGTCTACCAAGCGGACTTAGAAGCATTAGTGGGCCCTAAGTATTTCGATTCCTAGGATTAAAGTGGCAGAGTGATAGCTTTAGCAACACATTTGTAATGACAATGAATTCATGTACTTTTCACGAAAAATAACCTAAGGTGCATCAGGGCCCGAATATCAAAAAATAGCTTAAGGTTTAGCATTTACATCACTATTCCTATTACATTTGCGGACACAATATTTATAGTGGAAGCAACGTGAGTCTTATTCATAGTCCTAGGGTGTTCTTCTACTTAGGAGTTCTTTATTGTTCTTTGCTTAGATGTAACTTCCTATTCTTCCTTGTTGTATTGCTCCTAGAATTTGAAGTCTTGGACGTTTGGAAAAGAGGCAACTATTCTGTTTGTTAGAAGGAAGCCGCGTTAGAAACTTGTGATTTGGTGGGGATTCTAGGTTCCACGATTACTAAGTGTTCTTGGTGCTATTCTCTTAATCACAGTAGTAGAAGTTTTTCATACTTTCTAACATTTCCCTTAACTTAGGAAATAGTGTGCACCGACTCTTGATTTTGAACAAAGATTTCGAGGAAAAATTCATTAACTTCTTTAGTGTATGCAAGATAATGATCAAGTTAGTTTGATGCTTCATCTGCAGTCTGTTTGGAGTATCAAATATGTCACCAAATTCTTTTTAACTTTTGCAGTTCTTGTTCATATTTTGAGATTTGACACTTAAAAGACAGCGTTTTGATCATCGGTTGCTCAATTTTAGGGATCGAGAAAGATTTTTGCATGGCCCGGGGCGATTTTGTTATGAAAAGCAAGTTGTTGGCGTGAATATCTTTTTGACACCAATCCGATGGCGTTTTGCATTGGAAGGATTGGATTTGTTAATGGATTCATTTTCAACTTTAAAGACTGAGTTTGAAGCACAGCGGTATTCTCAACAATTTCAACGATTATCAGCGATTGATCATGAGAGATAGAGTCGGCTGCATACGGCGAATGCAATAACACAACATTATAGATATCGGCCACGGATAACATTTTCAAGAGTCGATCAACATCTTTTTCTCAATAATTTCTTTTTAGTTTAGTATTTGAAATGGATGTTTACATTTTCTCGAAAACTATTTCATGAGACCAAGTTCCTTGGAAATCCCTTTCCCAATATAGTGCACAGATTTTTCAAAGTACGACATGTGGTAAATTCTTTTACGAGAAGAATGTCACGTTGTTCTGTGCCAATGGCGGTAAAATGTTCCACTTTTATTTGAATGAGAAATTCAATCGCCGCGTTCCAAAAGTTTGATGTCCGATAATGAAAGTGTCAAATATTTGATAAACGGACAACTTTAGGCTTTTGTTTTTACTTCACTAAGTGAAGGTAGAGGACCATTAATTTTTGCACCATTGTGTTGAGGACTAACTTAGGCTTGGGTGTGACAATCAGGTGTGTTTGAAGTATCCTGTTGTGTGACAAAAGTTACGGCTTTTGAATAGTTAATGGTTTATTGTAGCGACATTTTCCATTTTTGACCGACTCGTCGCCGGCATCTAATTCCTCCATGCGATTATATTCCTACAGTCATAATTGAATCATCAATTCTATGTTACGCACTATAAATTTCGAGGATTTGGTTTGAATGCTTCGTGGAAAGAAACTTAGGTTTATGATCGGCAAGATTAGGTCCATATCCATTTAGTTTGGTTTTGAAAGTAAACTTTTGAATCGTTGTGATTGATTCACCATGTTTATAAACAACTGTTTTAAACTCTTTGATTTTGTTTGTAAATTCGACAATTTCCTCAAGATAGTCATCTATTAGTTTAGTTGAATGCTTTTTGTACTCGAGGCGTGACAAGTTAACAACTTCGGCCTTAGCTTTTGAGTTTCAAAGTAAAAACGTTAAGTTGTTGATTATGTTCATATTTCATTTTGTTCTATTTGAGACAACAAAGCATTCTTGGCTAGATCACAAATCATGGATTCCAAATATTTTTCATTTTGCAATTGGGATTTGGCTTCAAAACCTTTTCCGCGGTTATCTTGAGTTTTGAAAAGTTGAGTTTTGAATTAAGCATTCATTATCCACTGGTTAACATGCATTTTCTCTTTTAATTTGTTGCAAATTTCCAAGCGAGAATGTTGGTCTTTAATTAAGGTCAAGAGCATTCGGTTTCTCTTTCATGGACAAAAGCTCATTTTGTTCAAGCGTAAGTTGAACATGATCATTATTTAGATCCTCGAATATAACCCCGAGTCAACTTGATTATCAATGTAACCATAAGGTCATTTGATCATCAAATATAACTCTGGGATCTATTTGATAATCATCTAATGAGATGTGGAGACTCATGTTGAACACTCGATCACTGTCAGATAGAGGAATTATAGGCGGAGATATAAGATCATTGATGATAATTGTTTGTTGGTACATGAGACAAGCCATCAGTGTCATACACGGGCCGTGTCACTCATGTGTAGAGCTTGCATTTGTGCCATCAACATCACTGTTGCATTAGCTTGCAAGTCCTCCATATCATCATCAGAATCTGCATCGCCATAAAGCTCGTTCCTTGTTGGTAAGAGTTCCCCGACTTCATCCTTAAGAGCGAGCAAAGCCTCTTTGAAATAACCTGCCTCTTGTTCTCGGTTTAGGACATGCATTAGCGGATGACCCTTCCATTACGAGTTATAGCAGCGAAGACCATTAACCGTCTGAGCATTTCCTTGTTCAACCACTTGAGCCCTTTCTGCTACGGGCACCAATGTTATTCCTTCCCATAACATTGAACCCTTGACCACCTCCCATCGCGACCATAACCACGATTTTGAACTTGCTTCGTCCATTGTTCTATGACGATTTCTTGTATTAGATGAGAGCGAATGCGATTGTTGGATTTGTTTGTTTAACGGCCAAATGCTTTAGCAATCATAAAAAATCCTTGTTGCAATTCATCGAAGGCATGGGAGTCCTCATCAGCTTCACTATAAAGAGATTGAGCAGTGTTGTTGTTATATGGAACCAATTAATTTTGTTGAGGTTGTAGCTGTGACGGATCAGAAGGTTTGATGGTTGCAGTTGTTTGAGGAGCGGGTTGTTTATTAAATTGTTGTTGATAAATTGCTTGTTGTTGATTCCATTGTTAATGTTGTGGACTTAGTTGTTGTTGTTGTTGTTGATTATAAGTGTAAGGAAAATAATTAGAGTATGGTGGTTGTGACATGTTGAAAAACTTGTGTTGTCAAATGGATCTTTGTAGTCGAATGAACCGTTATTGATGAAGTATCATTAGGCGTAGAAATCACAATAAACCAAGTAGGACTTAAGCGTAAAAACACCAAAGTTAGCGTAACGGATAGAGTTACCGTAGGTTTGGCTTTACGCGTAAGTAAGGATAAAATACTAAAGTTATGGAAGTAAGCATAAGTTAGGTAGAAAACTTAGGCGTAGGATTACCATCGCGTAAGACTAGGCTTAAACGTAAGATGAATCTTATGCGTAGGATGATCTCGGCGTAAGCTTGCTTATCGTAAGTTTAGGTTTGCCCAAATGATCTTTTACCTATCACCGGTGCAAAAGATATCCAAAGTCGGCGTGTTTTCAGGCTTATCCAAGCAAGAAACCCGGAGGTAAACCAGCGAAGATCAAACCAAGGATAAAGTTACAGCGTAAAACTAGGGTTTGATGCAGCGTAGCTTTACT
Organism: Chrysanthemum makinoi; assembly: GCA_910596185.1. NCBI lineage: Eukaryota > Viridiplantae > Streptophyta > Magnoliopsida > Asterales > Asteraceae > Chrysanthemum > Chrysanthemum makinoi. Next base: position 4,434,881 of record OU343216.1, on the reverse strand, counting down.
CGTAAAAATGATTTTGCCCAAAGATGTTTCTACACTAGATTTTTGTGATGAGATAGCTCAATATCACCAAAATAACACAAAAGTGTGAAACTTGATGAGCCAAAACTCTAAAAAGCAGTTCGCGTAGGATGAAACCCTGGTACAAAAACATGCTTAAAAACTATGATCCGCATAAAGTTTGAAAATTTTTCCAAAAAGGTTATTTTATCACTTTAAACATTGAAGTACAAAGAATCTTGGATTAAAAATGTAAAAAGCGAGTTTTTAAGCAAACCAAGTAGTTAGTTAGCTGCAGCGTGGGACCAGAAAACCCACTTTAAAGCATTGATTCACTTAACTAGTAGGCGATTGATACCATTGTTAGGTTAGAATATGCAGCACCAAATAACAGCACAATATAAATAGAGAGGAGATAGAGTCGGTTGAACAATAAACAAACACACATACACAAGTAATAAGGGTTATGCGTAGAGATGTGAGTGAAAGAATAAATTGAACAACCAACCCCGAGTGAGGAGTTTCATGAAGGTATTTATAGGAGGAAAGCTGACACTCATAGTTCATCCTTTTCTTATTGGGCTAGGCTTTGAGCTTATGGGCATACATAGCCTAAACAGTCTATCTTAACATAAAGTAGTATTAAAATTTGCTATTACATATAAATTACCAATTTGAATTAAGGTTTAGGAGTGATTCCAACGGTAATGATTAAAAAAGTTGCGATTCATATATCAAATTGCATACCAAATTAAAGAGAATTAAATTTTAAAAATTATGATGAAATCGACTTTTCATAAAAGTTTGTCGTTAGAAAGTTATTTACGTTTGAAGTTTTGGGTGGAATAAAAAAAGGGTTAAAAAGACTAAATGCTTTTTCTAAGAAATTAAAAAAGGGGGAGGTGTGGGTGGGGGCCGAAGGTCGAGATATGCCCCTTTGAGGATTAACAATGCAAATATTTTAACTTGCGTTAGGAGAATCGAATACCTAAAAGTCAAATTAATTTTAAATATAATATTTTTTGTGCTATTAACCTTTAAAAGAACTTATATAAAGAATGTACTACTAAATTTTTTAAAAACTTCGTATAAACTTTTTATGCAAAAGTAAGATTAAAAATTTATTTTTTATTATTTAGTAACACATAAAGAATTACATTATCACATCATCTTCGGCTACAAGAGATTGCAATGAAACACTAGCTTTAAACGTTAAACAGTAATGAAACCAACTACAAGTGAAAAAAATAAAAATAAAAATAAAATGATTGTAAAAATGTATAAAATAATAATTCTAGAAAAAGAAATGCCTTTATAACTACCTAATTACTTGTACGAGGCTATGACCTAATTATTACTCACTTGCAAATTACGAGGAAAAAAGTAACCCAATATTTAATGCTTAAAAATTGTTTTGGTGTAATTAGTAGAACCCTAACAAATTTCCCTTTGTAATTTACTCTTACACTAGGCAATATAGGGATCATTCACTAAATGACCAATCTATATCTTCAATTCATTTTAACAACTCAACTCTATTAATTAATCACATACGTAATCAAGCATGCGCCACTTTGCCAGAAGTAGCAGATTTACTTTTTGATTTCTAAGCATTAAAGCTTGCATCTAGCCATCTAGCTTCTAGCTTCTAGCTTCAAGGTTCTACCCAACCGTCCAATGTTGACTTCTTTACATCAACTCTTTTCTATTAACTCTCTTCAATAGCGTTTATTTAGGGGGTGCTTGGTTGGGGGTAATGGGGGTGGGTAATGATTAAACATGTCTGGTCAGGAGTAGAGAATGCAATTATTATTTGGTATTGGGTAATGAGGCATTATCCAGTAAATTAGAAGGTATGTTAATGATTACCCACCACCACCAACAGCCACCACCAGCAGTAGCCACCACCAGCACCAGCACCACCAACCACCAGCCACCAGCACCACCAACAGCTGCCACCACCACCAGGCGCCACCACCGCTACCACTTTGGAAGTTAATGTGTTTTTCTTAAAGCAAACACTATCAAAAATAATGATAATCTCCATTACATTCCTTTGCATTCCCTTTGACTTTCCGCTTCCCATTCCCCATTTTGAACCAAGCGCACCCTTAATTTTTAAAATGTCTCAATAACATATATTTTAAAAAAAAAAGTCAACATATTAAAAAGAACCTCGAAAACAAACAAAATATGGCGTCCCGTCTCAATTAAACAAAAAAATTAAAAGAGAACATAACCCAAAAGAAATAGACTAAATGAACAAATAAATTAGAACCTACACAATAACTAGAATACCTGTAACTGTCACAAGAGGAACAGTCCACAATTCCGCAAAAGGATGTACTATTCCTACCCTCCCTACTAGGGAGGGTATGTACTTTAGATTCCTTTTGTCCCCCATTTATTTCAGTACAACAGGTTTTTTTTGTCAATTTCTTCAGGTATTTTTTGACAGTTTTAAATGTTTTACTTATTAAACTTTATATTTTCTGTTCCGCATTTTCAGGTTTAAAGTTTTTTTATATAAAAAAATTATAAAAAAAAAAAAATAATAAAAAAAAAATAAAAAAAATGCAAAAAAATAAAGAGGGTGGGAATATAAAAAATAGGGGGTAGGAATATCTTGCCCCTTCCGGAAATCCACTTGTACCACATCAAAGTGTTCACATTTGAATCAGGAACCAATACTAGAAATAATTAAAATTCCGCATTACTTAAAATCGCAATATTAATTAAAACATATTTTTTAATATTGATTTTTTATACTACATAACTTACAAGTTTTAAAACTTAATATACAAAATACAAAGCACTATAAATATGGTAAAAATATTTAATGTAGTCAATTAATTAAATAGTCAATAGATACAATTAATGCAGTTATTAAAACACCTCTTACATAAAAAATACAAATTATCAATAATATTGTACAACCAACTTAAACACAATTTCTGCATTAAATGCATTAATACAAACAAAAGCACATTATACGAATATTCAAGCCCGAGCGGGCAACGGGCAAAATAGGCTCGAGCCCGAAGGGGCACGGGCCAAACGGGCTCGAGCCCGAACAGGCACGAGCCAACGGGCACAGGCTAAACGAAATTTTTGATATTCGTAAATTTATTGTCAAAAAAATATAATAAACTAAAATACATGATTCACTGAAAAAATTTATTTTAAAATACCCGTCACATGAGCGCGAATCCTTGCTAGTTACAAATTAATATCAATTTGATCACTACTGTATAAAAATTGAATGGACAAAAATATCTCTGTATAGGGCTACCCTTTTAGGCTGAACACAATGGGTGAGTGAACCGATTGGGTTGAGGTTGGGTTGAGCAAGGTTGCCCCATTGTGGGGTGTTAGGTTGTCATCGGTTGAGTGGGAAAAAGAGACGAACTAGGTTGTGAATTCAACCGAGTTTAAAGCATCAAAAGTTGACCAAAAAAAAAGAAAAAAAAAATCCAACTCATCACTGTGGCAACTAGGTCGTCGCCGGGTCCTCGGAGAGAGAAAGCTGATGTAACAGGGGTGACCGAGGTCAACACTGTGTTCGGCCTTAATTTGTAAAATGTCAACATATTCTCATGTGTATTTGTATGAGTTGACTTACTACGAGTTGATCTATTAATGTGACCTTATTTTTATACTTATCGTACATTATCATAGATCAAATAAATTAATCTTAGTCATTCATTTTTAATCAAAATTAATAAAAAAATCATTTTTCACTATTTTTTAAAAACAACATATCTTACAAACGGTAAATATTAAACTATAAAAAATACACTATCGCGATGAGAATTAAATTATCTTTCTATAGATATGCATTTCTCTATATTTTTGACAAACTTTTTTTTTCAAAAATTATGCCCAGAAAAATCATATATGATTTGTAAAACATATATGATTTTCAAAAATCACATGTGATTCGATTTTTATAAATCACATATGATTTGCAAATATCATATATGCTTTATAAAAATCGAATCACATGTGATTTTCACAAATCACGTATAATTTTTCTGAGCCGAAATTTTGAAAAAAAAATTGTTAAAGATATATAGAAGTGCATATCTACAGATAGGTAATTTAATTCTCGTCGCGATGGTATTATTTTTTTTTCTCGTAACGATTAACGGTTTGCGAGATATTTAACTTTTAAAAAAAGGGAAAAAAGTTTTTTTTTTGATTAAAAAAATGAATGACTATGATTGGCTCATTGGATCTATTGTAAATTTGAGATCTATATTAAACTTTTGCCTACCATAAAGTTTTTGAGACATTCGTTTTATAGCAGTTTTAAAAAAGGTTAAGTTACACGCTTACTATTTATGACATGATCTTAATATTATTGAAAAATTTCACAAATTTATAAAATTCGTTTTAATATTTATCATCCAATTTTATAACTATCAAATTAATCAAGAGTCAAATTTATAATCAAGTTCATTAAATTATTCATAAGAGCATTATCTTATAATTTATAAATTTATAAATTTGTACTCCTACCTTATAAATTGATCATTGAATTACTCATAATTAAAGTCATACAACTTTTCATATTTATAAATTTCTACTAACGTAATCTTACGTTAACTTAATTTTGATGCTCCATATAGCTTTAAATAAAATACATATATCAAAAGCATTGGTAAACTGAAAAGCTACCACATTTCTATCAAAATATGTGAAAATCACATTTTCACCACTCTTAAATATTCAAGTTTCCCAATCTTTTACACCACTATCAAAAATAGTTGACAATCATCGAAAACCGTCATACATTAGTACCAAATCTCAAGAAAATCAAAAACCATTTTAAAACATCTGGTTCCTAAACTTTGCGCGGGTACTATGCTATATTCTCTTAAGTCTAAAAATGATCATTTAAAAGAAATAAAATTATTTGATACCTGAAAACATAAATATTTGCTCGTCAAAAAATCTAATTACACGAATACCCACCGTCGCAATACTTGGATACCCATCTAGTTACAAAAAGTAAATGGACAAAAATATCTTTGTGTGCTTACCCTTATGAATTTTCATTGTATTTTGCTACGCTTTAAAAAAAATGGAGATTCGTAAACCTCATTTGAAATACATAATTTTTTTTATCAAACATAGATTTTAACTGATTAACTTCGGGTTTATAAATCTGAGTTTGATTATGCCTCATTTTCAAAAATACAATAACAAATTCAACAGTGTAAGAATAGAGGGATATAATTGTCCACTCACTTTAATAATGAGCAAAGTGGATTTGATTTTGTTTTTGGAAGAGAAAATTAAGATCAAACTTAAATGGGGAAAAACACACTGGTAATTTTTGTCCATTCACTTGTTAATGATGAGCAAAACTAGTGATACTTATATATTGAGAAATGAATTGCACATTCAATTTTTTAATTGTGACATTTTAACTTATGCATTAAACAGTTGTATTGTTTATATATTATGTTTTGACGGGTTATGTATTAAAATGTGCAGATCAAAATCTCATGCGTGCAAATCATCTCCTTTATATATTAGCTCGTACTCGAGTATGTTATTGATAACAATACACATGTTGGAATCACTTGTAACTAGTATTATCCAGTGTTAGTCATTTCATTGTAATAGGTTGCTTAATTATGACTTTTATGTTTGTTATTAGAGCTAGGCTTATGTAGAAAGCCCATAAGCCTATGCATAGGCCCAAAAGGCCAAGGGAAGGGACTAGACTTGTTGCCCTAGCTCCCTTGCCTATAAATACAATGTAACCTCTCATTTGAGAGGTGTTGATCTCCTTAATAATAAGCCTAAACATTTCCATATTGTCTTTCGTGTGATTGAAATCAACCATCCCTTCTTTTCTCTTGTTTCTATCATCTACATACTTGTGTTCATATTATGGTGACCTAACAGTGGTATCATAGGGCATTTAGCTGGGTGAAATGATTTGTGTTTGAAGTTTGTTCCGTACGCGTAAGCCTTCACGTTCTCAACTTTTTATTCGCTTCAAAATATTGATTTTTGCACTAAACTTTTAAAGATTCTTGTGTCATAAGGTTACTATAGTGTTTATGTTAGGATTTAGAAAATCCATGTTGAAGATTCAGTCACCCCAACTATAGTCTAGCATATGTTAGCTCGTAGACATTACGTTATTTACTAGTTATTTAGTTAGTTATTTAATTTAGAGCAACACCGTGGAGGACGGACGGGTCTTTACATACTGTATGCCTGATCCACAGTCCGAAGGAGGACGTTTAGTATGTAACTATAAATACCCTCTACCTTCCAAGGTAGAGGGTTGGACCTTTCATTTTCTCAATCTAACATTCTCTTTGTTTTTCTCACTTTCTCTCTCTAGAACTACAAACCATTCGACCCATATTGTGCTATGTGATGTGATTGTGAAAACCAATTTCTTACAATTGGTATCAAGAGCCATGGTTTGATCATCCATCTTTCATGTTCTTGGTTTTATAGTTCTAGTTGGGTGAAACCTTTTTGTTTTTGAAGTTTTGTTCTCTACGCGTAAGTTGTCACGTACCACACTCTTCATACGCATAAAGCTTTGATTTTTGCACTGAAATCTTCAAGATTCTTATGTTTTAAGGTTTATATAGTGTTTAGAATCCTAGTCTTGGCAAAAAGTTTGAAACTTTACGTGTTATTGTATCTTTTACACTCGTTTTTACTAGCTCTTCACATCTTACGCTTAAGCTTAAAAGTTACTTTGGTTGATAAAGTTCAAAACTTTATTGTTATTTACGTGTTTTTTAAGCTGTTTCATCATAAAAATCGAGTGTACAAAGTGTTTTTGGGTGAAAAATAGTGTTTTTGCAAAAATCTGAGCAGTTTACGCGTAAAGGTTGCGTGAAAAGAAAGTCAAAACCCTAGTTTTACGCATAAGAAAAAGTCAAAACCCTAATCTTACGCTTAAGGTTTACGCGTAAGAAGTCAACTCTACGCCTAAGATTTACGCATAAGCATTTGGTGAAGATTCTTCATGCAACAACGGTTACTCAGTACTTCCCTCACTTGGATAAGTTTGTGGAATTCTTCGACTTGTGAAATCTCGCTAGCTTGGACAAGTTAGTGAGATACGATTCTTTCTTAAGCGTAAGACAGTTTTTACGCCTAAGCTTTCAATCTTACGCCTAAGACTGTGGTTTACGCTTAAGAATTAAACCTTACGAGTAAAGATATTTTTACGCCTAAGAGTAAAATCTTACGCGTAAGGATATTGTTTACGCATAAGAGTTAAATTTTTACGCGTAAGGACATTTTTTTTACGCCTAAGATTCAAATCTTACGTGTAAGGACCAAGTTTACGCCTAAGCACCCAAATCCTACGCCTAAGAACAAGTTTACGAGTAAGATTTTCAGCAAAACTTCAAACGGCCATAACTTTAGTTTATTCGGCGTGTATTCGAGGCCTAAATCTGCTCCGAACAGAAGTTATTGAGGTTTTTAAGTTTTAAGACCTAAATTTCATGATAAAACGTGCATCGACCAAACCAAATCGCAACCAAACAACATTACTGCTATTCCTTCAAGCAATCATCAATCCTAATACACTATCTTCTATCATTATACCGATCCAACAGTTATCTTAACTTGTTCGATTGGTCATTGGCTCACGGTTTTGTCTTGATTTTGTAAAATCCCGTGAAAGATTCTATTTCTCGGTTTAAATCACAAACTTGTAAAATCCCGTGTATACAACAACATCATGTCTTACACTCCTGACTCATTGATTTCGGAAGTACTCAAACTGTATGATGCTGTAGACAACCATGAGAATATTAGCTATACTGAACGGTTAAATATGATGGAATCAATCGATGAGGATGTGAGATCTCCGTGTTTAGAACCTAAAGAGAGAGAAATGCACCAGTCAAGGTTACATAATGCTCTTGCAAAGGGTAAGGAAAGTTGCATTGAACCTTATCGACAACTTCATTCACACCTCAAGTTACTTAGAATTGATGACAAATACACAATAGGAATTGTACGATCATATATTACACTCTTCCGTCAAGAATTATCATCGATTACTGGCACATTGTTCTTGAACTTGGAACAATTAGAACAACAACTTAACAGGAAAAAGGTTGAAGCGGTTCTAAAGTGCACCTGGTGATCAACAAACAACTTGTCATTCATCAAAGGGAATACACAGATTGATTATGATTATCTGGTGACTGAAATGTGCTTTAAGAATCCTGGGGATGGAAGCTAATGTGTTCAGAGAGACATTAATCCAACTCATGGATAATGTGGAGAAGTATATTGAGGAAGTTACACATAATGATGAAAAAGTGGATGACTGTTAGGTACAGTTATGATGAGTCGGGTAATGTATCAGTTGAAAGATCGGGTTTTGCTGAATGCAGAATAACAGAGACAACAAAGGATGATGTAACCGGTACATTGTTAACTCTGTAAGACAAGATGTGAATACAGAAATCAGAAAGGTGAATGAATGTCTGGTGAATGAATGTCGAGTGCAATCAAGAGATTTTAGTGTTGAGACGGGTAGAGCACCAGATGATGGATCAATTGGCGAATACGGCTCGAGAGCGAGGCGATAAGCTTGAAAGCAGTGCATAGTTCAGTGACTCTTGTTACACATGATGTGGATGCATATATCAGTAGATAAATGAACATGTGTCATGTGATGAGGTACCTGCTAATGTTAAACATAGTGCATCTGCGATGTACCTAAACAAAGCCGATCTTAATCTGAACATGATTCTGATAAATGTTCCTTGGTTGAGGCTGAGACTAATAATTTCAAAACAAATGATATGGTTAATAAAAAGGCTTTTGATGAACCTTCAAACAAATTCTCAAAACTTGAAAAACATTGCATTTCACTTGAAATTGCAATACAAAGAAAAGAAGAAAGTTTTCAAACTGTGAACCCGTGCAAAAATCCGGAATTTCCTGAATTTCGTGAATTTTTTGAAATAAACGAATTAAAGGCTCAGCTTCAGGACAAAAACTCGACAATCTGCAATTTGAAGAAACATATTTCTGATATGCAGGTGATAAGTAAATTAGTTACAAGTAGTTCTAATGTTAATGCTATTGATGATATTCAAATGAGAAATGATGAATTAGCAATCTGTGTAGCCAATTTACTAAAGGAAAATGAGACTTTGAGAAAGCATCACATAGAACTAAGTGACTCGGTCAAAGAAGCTAGAACTAAGTCATTGGAACAAAAAAACTCTTTGATAGCAAAAATTGATGAACTCAAAGCTCAACTTCAGGAAAATGGTTTCATTATAGTTGCATTAAAGAATGAGCTCAGAAAAGAAACAGGGAATAGTGTGAACACTAAGTTTGCAAAACCATCAATCTTGGGGAAACTAGCTTACATCCTAATAGAAACCGATCAGTTGTTAGTCAATCGACTGCGTTTAGATCTGAAAGACTAAAATTTTCAAAAACGCGGTTTGCCTCCCAAGTTGATGCGGAAAAAGTTTTGTCAAAACCAGTCACTCCACATTGTTTCCCTAAGAAAAATACTTCGGGGAACTATGATCTAGAAGCAGCTAGGAAAAAGGCACAGATTCATAAAGACGGAGTTTTAGGTGCAAAACCTAGGGTGATGAATTCTACAAGATTTCATGGCATTGCTATTAGTAGTAAATCATTACCGAGGAACACTCAACAAAAGTCTTGGGATTGGCTTGCATCTAAGAGTAGTTGCATTTCGATTAAAGCAATTCCCATAGCTGATCACTCTAAGAACTCTAGATCTTCTTCTGAATCCAAACAAGCTGTTTGCTTGAATTGTCTGAAATGTATCTTTAATGCAAATCATGATAATTGTTTTACAAAATCCCTGAAGAAAGTAAATGCTCGTGCAAAGGTTCAACCTGTTGAGTCTAGGATTAACAATAAGTCTTCCACTATGCATAAGAAGCTTAAAAATTCTAGACCTTGCCCTAAGTGGATACCATCTGGTAGAACATTTAAGAAGACTGGACTTAAGTGGATTCCTACCAGAAAGCTGTTTACCAATGGCAAAACCATGGTTGACCGTGAAACCCCCAAGGGTTTGGATACTGATGTCACTAACCAAAATATATGCAATCAAGCTTGTAATGTTAGTGCATGTAGTCCTTACTCAATTGCAGGTACATCGATCATTCACTACATGGGAAGACTCAAAGCCTGGATTAATAAAGGACGAATATTTCCTGATTCAGGAGATCAGGCTAGTCAAAGTTGATATACATGCATGATGACGTCTGTTCACATCAGTTCAGGCCTTGTACTTCATCATTATGGCGTCTATAGATAACACTTCAGGCCCCGTTCCTCAAAGAAAAGAAAAGTGTACCGATGCGCTTTATCTTCGAAGAAGAAATCTTCATTTTTATGACCATTCTCATCGACATTCTTCATCAACAAGCTTCATGTTTTTCCATCCTCATTCAATCCTCAAGTGGATCCACGTTCATTGGTGTATATTCTTATTCACTTGCTCAATCAAAATGGCAAACTTCATTTGCAATTTTTGAGGGGGAGAAGAGTGAATATACTACATGTTGATGGATGCTTGATTTATGGTCATACGGCTCTCAAACGCCTAATGTCTTCACTCTCTAAGGATAACTGGGATTTACTATTTGGAATTCATTATTTTCAAGATATGGTTGATGAGTACTTCCAACCTCCAACGAATGTTGATCATCCAGTTTCTGAAGCTCATGCTCCAGTTCCTACTGACTCAACTGGTTCACCATCTAAGAAGTACTTCTCGGAATTCTCAAGAAACTTTATCTCCAGTTATTTCACAAGGCTTTTATAATGACTACCATGATATTGTAGTTGCACTATTGAATAATGATCCGCTCTTTGGTATTCCTTTGCCAAATCTTCACGGATTATTGTTCCTCTCATTGTGCACGCTATAAATCAACCTCATGAACAATAAGGAAAATGACTACCTCATCCGCTCGAAGACATTATTGTTGAATCTTCCAGATCAGTCTCTACATGTATACCTTTAGGAAGAATGCATTGATGTTGAGGAATCATTTGTTCCGGTTCATTCAGTGGGTCAATGTACATCCGATTGTATGTTTATTCACGTGTTGGGCATTTGACACAAGTTGATTACTTCGGAGTTAATCATCTATCACTTATTTGAGATTAAAGTTGACTTTCACTAAGGCGTGTTCTTATTTGATAACTTGCTTGGGCTTAAGAATTTGAGTTGATGACTTGGTTTATCTAGTTACCAGCAGTCGGGATGTATGGTTGAAGACCTTGTTAACTATTACTTTAAGGAGTTACATTGTTTTACTCAGTGTCACATGCAGATGTCGTTGTGGATAATCGCAAGAGGTGTTAATGTCTCATACTTTGGTTGAGTATCAAGCACTTAGAGATTTGCTTGGTGCATAAATTCTCAACACCGTTCTTCCATCATTAAGTGCAAGCTTAAGATACAGATTTGGGGAATTCGACTTCAGTTTCAAGTTTGGTATATCGGGTTTTCTTCTTCAGTAGTCACTTCAAATTATCTACACATGGGTTGATAAAGATAGTCAAAGAGAGTTTCTGTAGCAGTTGATTCTCATAGGATTCATTTGAGCTAATTTTTTTGGTGTTCTTCTCTATTTCAAGAATATTTGGTATGTATAATGTGTTGCTGATTCTGAGGTATCAAAACCAGCAAGGGGAAGGAGACATACAACTTAACACACAACGAGTACACGTGATGAACTTAATACCTCTTCTCTATTGAAGTAATCCCGGGAAAGACAAATGTAATAACCGTAGAGAAACTCAGTGTTTAACTCGTAGCCTTTGGTGTGTTATTCCAACTATTTGGGGGAAGGATGTATTATTCCAACCACTTGGGAGAAGGATATATTATTCCAACTACGTGGGAGGAAGGATGTATTATTCCAAACATTTAGGGGGAAGTGGTCTCTGGATACTTTTGGTATGTGTTAGCTCAGTTATCAGTGGGAAGAAATATGAGAAGAATATTTGGAGCGTGAGATGATATTGCTTATCAACATCTTTTATATGATTTATGGTAGTGCTTCCGGTTATTGCTTCATGTACACAATGCAATGATGATTCCGATGAGATCACAACCATCAGGGGAGAGATATGTGTACATCAGGGATGCACAACATGTTCACTTGATCGAGCTAGTTCAGTTGTTTCGGAGTTGACATCCGTAGAGATGATTAGTGACTCAACTGTTACATGGATGTCATCGTCTCTACTCTTGTTGGGTACATGTGTACATTATGGGCTGATTGGTTGTATGTAAGATAACTGGAATGCATTTGGTGAAATGAAGATGTTGATATATTGTTCTCCCAAATTGACAACTGCTCAAACTCGAAGAGTAATGTGTACATCGGGGGACGCCAAGGGATCATGTGATTGGGCTTTATCATTTATTCGGGTTTGATAACCGCAGAGATGATCAGGTGTTAACTTGTTACGTTGTTGTTATCGTCTTCTTTGGGATCTTGAACTTCATACAATTAGACTGTTTGCTTCACTTCATCTTCTGGGGGAAATGGTCTTAATTCGAAGATTTTCGGTTTGGGGGGAAGCTACCAAAGATTTACATTGAGAAGGCTCATGTTCAAACGATTTTCTTAGAAGCCTCGAATGCTTTGGTGGTGAAAGTTTAAGAGATGTTGATTTCTTTCTTCTACAACGTGCTGAACGATATCCTTATCTCGGTACTCTTATCATCATCATCTTCTTAAACTATATCATTTTTTGTGTAAATATTTATCAAAAAGAAAATACAAAAATATAGAACCAGCAAATCAAAATAGAAAAATATAAATTCAACAAAAATCCATAAAAATTTAAAAAATCAGAAAATACCAAAAATATTGTTTTCTCAAGACATGTCTTCTGGTATCGATAACATCTACGGTCTTAGAAATGTCATTCAATAATGGCACGGGACCATAGATGAAGTTCGAGCAGGAGGTGTAAATATTTCTTTTCAAAACATGTCTCTTATTATGGCTTGCAGTTATTTGGGACTGTAACCGTGCTAAACCATGGTTTGCTATTATTTCAGATAGCAACCCGCTCTTTTACAGAAAGGAAAGTGTTGCGCTAAACCAATTTCATAAATTTCGTGCACTTATCCTAAAATCGAAATGAGGAAAGTATGTCGAAGGACTGTTGTTCCTACACAAATGTTTTTCCATCTAAAATTCTTCAGAAAAATATTTGGTGTATTCAAAATGGTGGAAATCGAGTTGCTTGAAAATCAATCAGAATCAGAATTTTCATAAATTTGCAAAACCTAATCAATGATTTCAGCATGGTTAAAACTTTTTATGAAATGAGTCATTGATTGAGGGGGAGAATGTTTTCAAATTTATATCATCTAACGAGCTTATATTATCATCCTATGTGCTTAAAAGAAAAAAATATGTTTGCCTATGTTGAAGGACTAGTCGATTGCTGTTTGGGTGTTGTCGACCACCATATATCTGTTTGTGTTGACTAACGTATGCAGATAAGATGGTTTAAAAGAATGTTCCCGATCCGGATCCCACAAAAGTAGATGATTGGATTCCGATAAGAAAGGGTAAATATTTCTTGGGTCGACAAAAGAAGAAACGGAGCTTAATTGGATTTCTATGGAAAGTGGGCATGATAGATGCAACGTCAGAGGTCTCACAGCATTTGCAGATGGTTTTCTTCCTGCCCTACCGCAATAACAACAAAAGCAGCTCAACCACATAACGTATCTTTCTGCATGATAAGTAGTGATGACACCATTTTTAAACAATTTTAAAATTATTGTTTTTGAAAATGGAAAAATATTTGTTTGAAAATAAATTGAACTAAATTTTGGAAATCAACTGGACTTCATTTTTCAAAACTTAAGTCACTCAATCAACGACTACGGTCATTGATTGAGGGGGAGAGTGATTTCAAATTGAATAGTTTCAAACAATATTTCTTCATAAAAGTCCGGATTGTACAAAATAAGTGGTGATCTAAAGATTTAATGTTATGTCATGGTATGTATTCTTTAAAACTCAAAGATCTTTCAAAATAATTTTTTTTTCTGTTCTTGTTTGATTGTGAAATTGTTTTATTTTACTAAAATATCTCTTAAAACTATCATACCTGACACTAACAATCTTTAATGTCTAAAATTGGTCCATTTCAATCATTTTTCAAAATTAAATCAAGCCACGTCTTTCTCCAAAATCTTTTAAATGATTTAAATCAATTGGGATCACAAATCTCAAAAGGTTTGAAATTTTTGATCGGGGGAGAGATCGTGATTTAAATCTCAAATCTGTTTAAAGAGTGATTGTTTCAAAAGCACTCCTTCCTTCATGTGCCAAACGATTTCAAATACATGATGTACATGATTGAGGAGGAGCATTTAACCAAAAACAAGATAATTTTTTAAACCTGGCCACAAGTTCTCCCATGTTTTCTAAACCTAATTAAATCACTTGGGATCCAAAATCTCAAAGGGTTAGATATTTTTGATCAGGGGAGAATTTGTGATTTAATTATGAAATCTGATGAAAGGTGATTGTTATGATTCAAAAGTGCAGGCTGCTCTCCCATATGTGTTAAACGCTTTCGAATCTCGAAGCACATATTGAGGGGGAGCATTTCAAAAGAAAATAAACTTTCAAGGTACAAAGATTTCTATGTTTCAACATAAGTACTTTGATTGATTTTCTAATGGTTTCTTAATGAAAAATGTGATCGTGGAATTTCTTCAAAAACCTTCTTCCTCTATGTGTTAAATGATTTCAAATAACCAACGCACATTTTGAGGGGGAGAATGTACCATGAAAATCAAATGGCTTCTTCTAAAGATATTGTGATCAAATAAAAATTTCAAAGAACTCTTGCCTCCATGTGCTAAACAATTTCAAAATCATATGCACATGTTGAGGGGGAGAGTTTCAAAATGATCAAAACAATTAAGGTACAAAATGCTTTGATATTATATCACAAGTACCTTGATTGATTTTCCAAATGATTTTTCAATTGGTTTCAAGGAAGAAAGAACTGTACCAAAAGACCGACCATTTTACTTTATGCATGGAGTTATAAGGATGGTAAGGTTAGGTATTAGTTCCCACGATCCAGCTAGAGCCGGAGGGATCTACCCAGGGACAATTCACTAGATAGTGTAGAAGTCCTTAGGTATGATTGAGAAAAAAAAGGAGAAAAGTGAAGATTAAGGAAGAGTGCGGACTGAGATAGAGCTAGAACTGGAATAAACCCAACAAGGTTCTAGTAATGAAGTCTTGGTAAGCACTGAAGGAGTTGAAGAATATAAAAGAAATGAAAGAGAAAAGGGTGAAAAGAAATAGCCCTCCAACAATTCAACCTTAGGGCAGAAACCGGGTTCAATACATATGCTACTAGTGGTTACTAAGGTAACAGCAATTATTGAAGACAAGGCGTCATGGACCCGTGACGCCACTTGCTAAACTTTCAAGCTACTCAAGTTCCTCTTAAAGGGCTTGTTTCATTCTCACGGGGAACCGACATAATCTATCGACTTTCTCTTAGAGATTATTGATATTGAAGAAGGAGACCCTCTACCTAGTCTCCGGCATAAGAAACCAAAATGAACTAATTGAGTCTAAAGCCAAGAGATCATCAATAAATCTCGTTAGGACACACTATTATTGAAGTCTTCCTGTTTCACACAATGTGGAAAGTAAGAATATATTTTTAAGATTCCTACGCATTATCCTTGTGGTATTGCCAGAACATCCGAGTGATATGTAAAATTATTCATGATGAAGATGGAAATCCTTCTAGAGCCAACCTTAAACAAGCTCTTGGTGGGTGACATGTGAGATCTTGCAAAATATCAAACTTGTGACAACTGGATAGATACAATGGGGCGATTCATTCTTGAATCAACCTTGGTCCAGTAAATGGGTTGACGGATACCTTTGAAAAACCGGTTGTTGTGCTTAAAAATTCCTTTCTCTAGCACTTCGACTGTGTATTAATGTTTCAAAATTAAAAGGGTATTTATGATTGAAAATTGATTTCTTCTTCTAAACCTTCGTCGTATTGCAAAACTCTTTATTTAAGCAATACGCGATTGTTTTCAAATCATTTTTAATCAATCAGTGAATCTCAATTCGTTGGTTCACTCACTCTGTTGTCTACTTTGGGACGCTCCGGTTTGAGAACGACTTGATCAAGCTGCGAAACCCTGTCAAGGAGATTCTTTGGAAGTCTACGATCACACGGTATTTATCTTGATCAGCGAGAACTGTGGTTCTTGCAACCGTATTCAACGAAAGTGAACAAAGACACTTTCGTGTGTTTTATTGCTAACTGTTGTTTGCAGGAACATTTGGACGGTTGTAGCTGATTAGAATTGAGGAGTCAATCCATAACCGCGTGCTCACACTCACACTTAAATAAATCATGATAAGTGCAGATCTTCATCAACTGGCTCTGATATTTTCAACCCATGCTACTGCTATGCTGCTGAAAATATCATGAATCAACAAAGCTTCTGCTACTCTGATGAGAAGATATCATGATCCAAAAGGTGAGCATGTTGGTCCAAAAGTCACAACATCACATGAAGGTAACACAACAAAGGGTGATCCAGAGATTTACTGTGGCTGATGATCTCAAAGAAAGCTCGAAGATCATCTACACGTGGATCAGCAAAAGACCTCCACTGAATGTACAAAGCAGTCGGACTTTGAAGTATCACTGCTAAAGCAAAAAGATTATTGAGAATTGAAGAATTGAAGTCTACGAGCTCGAGCATGAAGATAAAGATAGAATGCTAGGATGCAAAATGTATTTCATGGGGTGACCTTCCTTAGGGGGAGATTGTTAGGATTTAGAAAATCCATGTTGAAGAGTCGGTCACCCCAACTATAGTCTAGCATATGTTAGCTCGTAGACATTATGTTATTTAATAGTTATTTAGTTAGTTATTTAGTTTAGAGCAACACCGTGGAGGACGGACGGGTCTTTACCCACTGTATACATGACCCACAGTCCGAAGGAGGACGTTTAGTATGTAACTATAAATACCCTCTACCTTCCAGGGTAGAGGGTTGGACCTTTCATTTTCTCAATCTAACATTCTCTTTGTTTTTCTCTCACTTTCTCTCTCTAGAAAGGATCCCATTCCACTTTCTCTCTCTAGAACTACAAACCATTCGACCTATATTGTGCTATGTGATGTGATTGTGAAAACCAATTTCTTACAGTTTAGAATCATTGTTTTGACAAAAAGTTTGAAGCTTTACGTGTTTTAGTTCGTTTTTTAACTCGTTTTTGTTTCGTACCTCTAATTTACGCTTAAGTTAAAAAATCATCTTGGTATATCAAGTTCAAAACTTTCTTGTTATTTTGGTGTTTTTGTAGCTTTCTCATCATTAAAGACGAGTGTACAAAACGATTTGGTGCATAAAAATACGTTTTGCAAAATTCTGTTGGTTTTACGCCTAAGAAAACCCTTTTCTTACGCGTAATTTGAAAACCTTTTTGTTACGCCTAAGGAAGCCCTACTTTTACGCGTAACTTTTACGCCTAAGATCAACAGTTTACGCCTAAGGTATTGTTTACGGCTAAAGTACTTCTTTAACAACAACAACAACAAGTTTCATTCGACTACAAAGATCCATCATCTACACAAGTTTCAAAGATGTCTCAACCACCATACTCCAACTACTTTCCTCATGAATATCCTTAACAACAACAACAACAACAATATCCTCAACAACAATTTCAACAACAACCACAACAAGGTGAAAATTACTTTCCTCATCAAATTGCACAACCACTCCCACAACAACAATTCCTTCAGCAATACCGACAACAACATCAGTATGCTAACTACTTTCAGTATCAGTTTCCATAGAAGTATGCTATGAATGCAACAACGCGAAAGGAACCTACTTGGTTTGAAAAGATGTGTGAAGCTATAAGTAGCCAACAATCCATTCATGAAGCTGGATCCCTTGATAGACCTCCAATGCTCACTCCCAGAAACTATGATCAATGGGTGATGCGGTTCTTTAGGTTTTTTGATCTTAAGAAACCCTATGGTAAGTTCTTGAAGAAGGTCATCCTTGAAGGTCCTTTTCAAATGCCTCCTACAACAGTACCCGCAGATCCAAATGCTACTCTACCAAGAGATGATGTTACTTCCACTCTCAGAATGGATCAACTCACTGCTGAACAACTACTTCATTTTGAAGCTGATGAAATTGCAATGCAATATATCCTTTTGGGTTTACCCAATCCGATTCTTCGCGGTGTTGATGCTCGAGCGCAAAAGCAATGTGGGATCACATTCATCTCCTAATGGAAGGCACATAACTCAATCAAGAAGACATGGAGTCAAAAATTTACCTATCCTATGAGAACTTCATGATTGAGCAAGGGGAATTATTAGAGTCTTACTATCATCGGTTTACAGACATCATTAATGACTTGAAAAGACACAAAATCATTATGCCAAAAATTGCAATCAACACAAAGTTCCTAAGCTGTCTTGGTCCTGATTGGGAAAAGTATGTTACATTCATCCGTCAAGCTAAAGATCTTCACAAGGCAAAGTACGGGTTGTTGTATGACTACATTAAGCACCATCAAAAGGAAGTAGACAAAGATAGGGCTCTCCGTGGAGTCACTGCACCTTTACCAAATGCTAATGCTCTTGCTTTGTTATCTCAAGCTTGTTATCCACAATTTCCACTACTGCCTACTGTCTTTACTAATCCACCACAATCAGCCTAGATTACACCATATGATCCAACAATCACAAGAAACTCAACTGGTTCCTTACAACAACAACACCGATTCAGCACTCTACATTGAGACACATAATGAGGATGCAGAAGCTTTCGATACGTTGAATCAAGGATTTTTGTTAATTGCTCGAGCCTTCGGGAGATTTGCTAACAAATCCAGCAACCGTATTCGTACCTCATCTAACACAAGGAATCAAGTAGTTGTTAACAATGGAAGGTTTGAGGTTCAGAATCGAAACAATGGTCGTCAGATGGGTAGTGGTCAAGGATTTAATGCTTCTAGAAGGAATAACATGGTTGCTCCACAACAACGGGTTCAAATTGTTGATCAGGGAAATGCTCATAATGGGAATACTGGTCTTACATGCTACAACTGCAATGAGAAGGGTCATTTGGCGAATGCTTGTCCAAAGCCGAGAACAAGAGGCAACACTTATCACAAAGAGGCTTTACTCTTGGCTCTCAAAGATGAAGCTGGTGGAACACCTACCAACAAGAAACAGAGCTTCATGGCTAATGCAGATTCCGATGATGACATGGAGGACTTGCAAGCTAACGCAGTTGTAATGTTGATGGCCAACATGCAAGAGCTCCACATGAGTGACACAGACCATTGTATGACACTGATGGCTTGTCTCAGTGCCGGATCTAACATATGTCTTATACATGATCGATATCTCGCGCATCGCATCGACGAGGAACAGAGTGTTCAACATGAGCCATCTACATCTCATCACAAAGATAATCAAATGGATCCCGTATTTACATTTGACGATCAAGAAGACCTTATGGTTACCATTGATAATCAAGTTGACCTGGAGATTACATTTGAGGATCTAAATGTCGGAAATGTTGAAACTCAAGTTGACCAAAATGAACCTTTGTCTAATCCAGATCCAGAGCTCATGACCTTATTTAAGACCACCCAATCTCAATTGGATAAGTGCAATGAGATAAATAATAATCTTTGTGAAAAAGTGAAAAAGAACAATATTTAGAAAAATAGATACGTGATCTAGATGTTTCCAAAAATGATTTGATTTCTCAAATAGAACAACAAAACTTTGAACATAAACAACACGTTAACACTCTTACTTCGGAAACTCAAAAAGCCAAGTATGAGTTGTCATTGTGTCAAAAGGAGTTTTCAGAATTCAAACAAACCGCAAGGAAACGAATTGATCAGTATCTTTATGAAATTGTCGATTTTCAAAACAAAATCAAAGAGTTTCAAAATGTTGTCTATAAACATGGTGAGTCAATCACAACGATTCAAAAGTTCACCTTTAAGCCAAATCCAGATGGATATGGGCCAAATCTTACAGATAACAAACTACGTTTTTTCAATAGAGCATTCAAGGCAAATCCAAAGTTGTATAGTGTCAAACATATGGTTGATGAATCTGTTGTGCGTATCATTGAATATAATCGTGAAGAGGAAATCGATGCAGAAGATGAGAGTCGATTAAAAATGGAAAACGTTGAATATAATAAACCATTTGATTATTCAAAAGGACCTCTCATAACTTTTGTTAAATAACAGGATAATACAAATACACCTTGGGTTATGATAACATCAAATAGTCCTGAATATTAAGTGTCAATTTCCCCCGATAATGCTTGTAATTTATATCATTTACATGGATTTACGCTTGTTTTCCATTGTTTTCCACTTCCAGGTAAATTACGAGCATTAGAGCTAAAGAGACGCGGAATTGGAGAAATATCAAATGATTTATCATAGTATCTTTGATTTTAAAGAAGTTCTGGCGTAACTCATCTCTCACATTCACGCACGCGTAACTAAAAGCGTGACTCAAAAACCAACTCACTCATGAAGGTTACGGCGTAACTCCCCAAAGCTACGGCGTAACTATATTAGGTCAAATGAGGTTTCACGCCCGATAACTACTGCGTACCTACTCCACCAACTACGGCGTAACCAAGTATATTGAAGACTACGACATAACCACTAATAAGGTTACGCCGTAACTAGCAGATCTAGTGCAAAATACGAAGGAATTGATGGTTACGGCGTAACTCTTATATTAGTTATGCCGCAACCCAGATCTGGCCTATAAATACCCCACGAATTACAGCATTTCTAATCATCCCATTCTACACACAACAATCAGAGAACGTGGGAAAAATCCAAAGGCAGGTCTAGAGGAGCATACAGAGCTGTTTCCAAGGGAGAAATCACTCTCCTACGATAAGCATTAGCATTTTATCTTTTCTTTACTTTCGATTCTTGTTTTTGGTAACTTTGTATATTGAATTGATTTGTATGGTTAATATGAGCGGCTAAGCACCTCTTGGTGCTGGCCTAGTTATGATTCCTTAATTGTTTTGTTTGAATTTATATTAATTCCGTATAATTATTTCTAAGTGTATGCATGCATAGTTTATTGGTAGCTACCTTTGTTTCGGTAGTTTTGAATGGCGGTAGAGGCCAATTGCCTAGGAGATATGACCAATGACCCTAGGTGGCCGGTGAGATGGGAAGGGTAAGATATGACCAACTGACGACCCTTTCTACTTGTGCGATTTGACTAACTGATCACCTACCGTTTGGATGAACTTAAGAATTAGGTGGTGAGTGTTTAAGTTGCTAATGCCCGGGCACTCACTATTATAAATCTAGCATGTAGCGGTACTTAATGACTTGGCTTAGGGGACCAGGAACAATAGGACTTATGAGGAGACACCTGACTTCTCTGTGGTGGCATCTTTGCTGATAGGTTAGGGTGAATTGACCAAATGTTGTCCTCTCGACTTTGACCCCACCTGAAGTAATTGGAAGTAAGTAAATGTAGACATAACTAGCTAAGAGGAATAACTAGGTTAGCACCACTATCCTCTATTGATTTATCCTTTACCTTTTATTTGCTGTTTTCTGCTTTAGTAGTTAATTAATTAATTCCTCATTGAAACCTTTATTAATCTGTGACACCTAGACTTAGTAATAATCCAACACACATAGCTCTTGGGACGACCTCGACTTTACTGATTACTACACTACACTGATCGGGTACAATTTTACGTTGTTAGTGCATTAGGATAGACCATAGGTATAACGAGACTTTATAAATATTAAAACACCTTTCGAGATAAAACATGCATCAAGTTTTTGGCGCCGCTTCCGGGGAGTTATTTTAGGATTAATATTAAGTCTTTCATTTCGTTTTGAACCTTTATATTAATCTCACGATCATATTTCGAGTTTTCAGGTACCATGGAAGTTGTTAACATCAATGACCTCACTCTTGAGGAATATTTGGCGTTGACAAGAGCAGAACAAGGGCCGGGTCTCGTAAGACCGGCGATTGGAGCGGATATCCATTTCGAAATTAAAGACCAATTTATGAGGGAGCTTCGTGCTAACCCTTTTTCAGGAAACAGGGACAAAGATGCATATGAGCACGTTGAAAATGTCCTATACATCGTGTTAGGAATTAGAAATTCCATAGTGAAGAGTCGGTCACCCCAAATATTATCTAGCATAAGTTAGCTCGTAGACATATCGTTAGTTACGCTATTTATTAGTTTATTTAGTTAGTTTGTAGCGTAGTATAGTTTAGTGTATCACCGTGGAGGAAGGACGGGTCTTTACCCACTGTATGCCTGATCCACAGTCCGTCAGGAGGACGTTATGTTTGTAACTATAAATACCCCTTCCATCCTTGGAAGGGGTGGTGCTTCTAATCTAACATTTCATATTTTTGTACATCAAGTCTCTATCAAGAACACCCATCTCTCTCTCTCTCTAAACTATGGCAAACATGTATTTCCATCATCCAAGGCCACCCGAATCATCAAACACAATAATATTTACGATCTTACAAATGGTACCAGAGCCAAGGTTTTTTTGTGTTTTGATGATTTATTGTGGTGTCTAATTCTCATGTTAACTGTTTTTGTATCATTTTTTTTTTGGTTTGAAAAATGTTCTTACATTATTTTGGTAAAACAGTTTTTGTGTATCTGGTTTTGGTCAAATATTTAATGTCCTGGTCTTCACATGTGAACAATAACTGTCTTTGTGTCATCTGTATGTCCAAAAACTAATATTTGTATTTTCATTGTGTGGACTTTTTGGTACTAACCTTGTATACTTATGGTCTTAAATGGTATAATTCGTGATCATCTGGTCATATTCGTGGGTCAAAAGAAGCCTTTTTCTAGTCACTTTTTCTGGGTTCATCATAGCGAGTTGGGTTGCATTTTTGAATGCAACATGATATGTTGTCCAGGTTCTATGTATCCACTGTGTAGCGAGTTGATAAGTTGATAGCGAGTTGTGGTTTTTGACTCTTGAGTCAAAAAAATCTTGGCTAGTTGGCTCATAAAATAGAAGAAGCAACTTGTTACAAATCAGTTTATAGCGACTTGACTCAATACTCTTCATAGCGACTTGTTACAATCACTGGTGGCGACTTGTCTTTACAAGTCGTCTAGATTCATTGTATATGAGTAGCGAGTTGTGCTAGCGAGTTGTTAATAGAAACATGTAGCGACTTGTTAAGTTATAAGACGTAGCGACTTTTCTATTGACTATTTAGTCAATAGCGACTTATAAGTTTTAATGGCTTAGCAAGTTGTGTTTTGTAAATGTTTAGTGACTTGTCTCTATAATTAGGTGTAGCGACTTGACAGAAAAATTTGAAGAAGAATTGACAACAAAAGACCAAGACCACAATACCATTTACCAAATCAACAAGACTCACGACCTCAGTCTATCAAACCTCATTAGTCCAATGGTTTTTAAAGAAATACGAGATACCATGATTAAAACAAATCCAAATACATCTACTCCAACAACATATCCCAAACTAACCTATCTCATACTCCATCTCATCACACTAATCGAACAAGTGAAAGTAAAAACGACCTAAGAACTGTTCAAAGTTGTTTTCAATCCTTAAAAAGATTTTTTCTTTGAACTTTTATCCTCACTGATCAATAATAATGTTCGAACACATGAAAAAGACAAGATAACTAATTAGTTATTTGTTCTCTTTGGCTCGTTTTATCAAACTCAAAACAAAAACAACATCACAAATTCATACCTACCTTAGATCCTCTAAAGATCTTGAAGCCGGACATCAACAAACCATCCATGTGGCTTAAGATGTTGATACCGTGTCCTGCCTCTGCCATCCCTGCGGCGAACATGTGTGATAGAACAAATGGATTGTTGTTTGTCCGAGTTTGATTAGTGTAAAGAGGATGGGGCGGATTGATTTGTTATTAGAGCTTGAAGAAAAGTATTTGTGTGATGTTTATGTGATAACGGGGGCAGACGTTTTATGTGTTTAGGGTTTGGCTAATATGAGGAATTTTAGGGTATGTGTGAGATAAGGGTCCTTTTATATCCGTGTGTTTAGGGATGCACATGACCGGTTATGACTTATGAGTAATATTTGAGGTTACGTTTTGGGTTTCACGTGTTGATGTCTTGTGGATCATGTAAATTGCCATCCTCTTGGGCCTTGGCGATCACATTTGGACCAAGTTATTTGATTGCCGAATTATGGGATTGTGTTTCTAATTGGCTGAGTTATTTCGTGGTTATGAGAAACTCAAAGTTTATTCCTAAATTACCTCTTGTTTATACAAACATTCTAAAGAGTATCTCTACTATTTTGGACCAAATGATTGGGATAGTATCGGGGTTTATTATAGAGATCATGGGCTAAAACGCATGTTGTATACTTGACTAAGAGTTCTAATTTGGAATACGTTGAGTCTTTATGTGCTTAATTGAACGGGATTAATAATTTGTTGTTGGGTCTTATTTGTTTATGAAACGGATATGAGCCGGGTCTCAAGTGATACTTTCTTCATGGGCCGATTACATTTATTAGAATATTTGGGCATTAATTCGGGATGATTAATTGTTCTCATGAATCACATATACTTGAGCTGCAAATTGTTATCTTATTGATGCGGAATAATTATGAGATTTGTTGAAAGTTGTTTATGTGTTGTTACTCTATGAGGTTATTCATGGTGGATACTATTTCTCGTCTTGAATTTATGATTGATCAAAGTTGACTACAGGGTTGTTTGGACAGTATTTCTTATTTGGATTTGAAGTGAGGATTTCCGGGCGTAGTTACTTATTTCGTCTTCTTTCTTTCTACCCTTCCACGAAGATGACTTGTTTGGGCAGTTATAGTGTGTGATAAAGACTTGGCTATTTAGTTACGGTTGTGATTCTTTCTCAATTAACCCACAACGTAGCTATCACTTTGGTGTCTCACAAAGTTGAGGATATGTCAAGAGGTTTTGTACATTGGGTACACCGTTTCTTCGTCACAAGGATTAGTGCAAGCTTAAGTAACAAATCCGGGGAATGTTACATCTTGTTCAAGTTTGGCATATCGGGTCTATTTCTCCATGTGGTCACTACAATAGCCGCCGAATCGCGTGATTGATGTATTTACCAAAGTGTTTATTGGATGGTTGGTGATATTGTTGATGTTGGATTATGAACCGTTGATGAACCGCTGCATGTTCCCCTAAAACAGATATTCACCGAAACCAATGCTATCATGACTCATTCAAACTGACATTGTTTACGGTTTAGTCTTGATTTTGTAAAATCCCATGAAAAAACTATTTCGGTTTAAATCATATATACTTATAAAATCCCGTGACAATGGAAACATCCGGGTAATAGTAAAGTGCATTTCCGGATCTACCTTACGGTTTATTCTTGGTTGTGTAAAATCCCGCGAAAGAAACTATTTCTCGGTTTAAACCATAGAGTTGTAAAATCCCGTAATGATGGAACCATCTTGGAGAAGAGAAAGTGTAACTCTGGATCTTATTTAATGCTGGTACTACGGTTTCTATTTCAAAGAAGAGATAAAATGGTGTACTTCATGAATTGGGTGTTTGTTTGGATTGTCCTCATGGCAGTTTGGTTATTACATGGTTTTACGGGATTATGTGCTTTTAATCATGGTCGGGATTAAAACCATTATCATAGTTCACTTAAAACATCAAAGGAGGCTAGATTTGAGCTTTCAACCAGAAGATGTGACAACGGGTTAATTCACTATCATTTATTTGAGGTTGAATTGAAATTTCACGGGCTAGTGTACTTAGTATCTGAAGGAATCGGGGATGGTTGGATGAAGATTCTTCAAGATCCTTGTTTGAGCTTATTATCAAAAATGAAGACTTGGAAATCTAGTTATTGTTGGGTGAATTTTACCTTTTCTTTTACCACTTGGGGGAATTGGGCCCTTACCACCACAAAATATCTAGCACTTTAAGGAGTTACGTTGTAGTGCTCAGTGTCAGATTAAATTGTGGATTTTCAAGAGGTGATGTATGTCTTATACTTGATGGTTGGTTGGATGAAGAGTATAAAGTACTTAGAGATTCAATGGACGATGAAGTCTCGGCACCGCTCTTTGTTACATATGTGCAAGTTTAAGTCATGAGTTCGGGTTAGTTTACTTTAGGGTCAAATTCATCATATTGGTTTTTCTCCATCAGCTGTCACTACATAGAGCCTACTGAATGATAATGGGGTTGATTACAAGTTTTACCAAGAGAGCTGAAAAGAGAGAGATTATGAAGTTTGAACACTACAGTTCAAGCCTCGTTCCCTAAAGAAAGGAAAAGTGTACGCTCGTTGCACTTTATCTTCAAGAAGAGAAATCTTCTCACTAATGACCATTCACATCAACATGCTTCATGCTTTTTCCATGCGCTTTTAATTATCAAGTGAACCGGGCTACCATTGATTGTTTTCTCATTCCACTTGCTCAATTATAATGAAGATGGCGACATCATGTGCGGCCAATTTTGCGTGGGAGAAGTGTGAATAGAACATTTGGATGATATTCACTTATTCAATCAAGAATGGCAACTCCGTTATGCAATTGATGGGGGAGAAGAAGTGTGAAATTACTGCATGGTTGATATTATATGAGAATAAAAGGTCATACGGCTCCCAACTCATGTAAGAACCGAGCTTCTTCTTTATCGGTCATTTCTACATGGAGTTTGTTCTAAGTGCCGCTTGGTTGACATCTTCACTGGTGTACGATTAAATGACAAAGTGCTTCCTTCGGGTTGATTTCCTTGATGAACATCTTTCTGTTCTTGTTTGATTGGGAGGGATTTGATTTAAGGGGATTTGCTATTTGTAATTTAACGAGAATGCATTTGGTGAGTTGAAGATGTTGACTTTCTATTCCCCATTCGGACAATCTTGAAGAAGGTCGAGTCAAATCGGTTCTACATTTTCTGCATGTTAGAAGACTAAAGAGCGAAGTTGCATTTGATTATCAAAGACTTCTTCTTTATCACGGGCATTTATCAAACAGATTGTCGGTTTAGGGGAGAGCACTAATTGGGGAGAGTGAAATGTCGAATTTAATCCCCAATTATACTTACTCACATTATTCAAACATGTTGATTCTCACAAAAGACTTCAAACGATTTTCTCAAGATTTCAAGTATTTGGGCTTATAATTTTCTTTGATTACAAGTGTCAAAACCGGCAAGGGGAAGGAGACAAGCATCTAGCGAGTAAACTTGATGAACTTAATACTTCTAAGTTGTGAAGATATCCGGGAAGACAAATGTCATTGCAGAGAAACTCAAGGTATATGACTCATGGCGCTTTAGTGTTTATTCCAACTATGTGGGGAAGAGATGTTAGAAAGTTTACGAGAAAGTTAAAAGAGGTACAAAAGTATGACATATTCGGGGAGATAAATGTATAACATGAGGAGGTGTTATCGATTATTCTTGGTGGGAATAATGTGTACTTGAGTTCTTGAAGCTTCATACACGATCATCAGGGACAAAAGATGTGAACATTGGGGAGGTGTTTTTCATTACCCTCATGATGTGTATTCGGGAGAGTTCTTGGATATTGGTGTACTTCGGGTTCTTGAGTTTCATACACGATCATCAGGGATGAAAGATGTGAACATTGGGGAGGTGTTCTTCATTACCCTCATGATGTGTATTCGAGAGAGTTTTTGAGCATTATACAAAGAAGCGGCAATGCATCAATTCAACTACTTGGGGAATTGTTCTCTTGACACCTTTTGGAATGGATCGCTTGCACGTCGGTTGAAAAGAAATATGAGAAGATTGTTTTATGTGTGGGATGATACGTTCTTTGTTCTTATTGGATGATATAACCTCGAGCGAAGAATCACGGTGATTATTCTTAAAAGGAGCAGCAAGATCGATGATAATGGTGTGCTTCTTTGTGCACTTGGCTAATGGAAGCTTGAAAGAAAGCTTTGAATCTGCTCGGCTAAAGGATTTTTTGGTTTGGGAAGCTGCCAAAGTCTCTTTTTCTCAAGGCTCATGTTCTATCTTCTATTCTGGAGCCTCGGAAGCTTTGGTGGTGGAAGTTTAAGAGATTACGAATTCTATCTTCTCCGAATGCGTCTTTGCTTCGATATCCTTATCTCGGTACTCGTATCATCATCTTCTTAAACTATATCATCTTCTCTATCTTTGTATATATTTATCAGAAAAACCAAATAGAAAAATATAAAATCAACAAAAACCCATAAAAATCAGAAAAATTTGAAAAAGACAAAAAAATATGTTTTCTCAAGACATGTCTTCTGGTATCGATAACATCTGCGGTCTTAGAAATGTCATTCAATAATGGCATAGGACCATAGATGAAGTTCGAGCAGGAGGTGTAAATATTCTCTTTCCAAAACATGTCTTAAAATATGGCTTCTGATTATTTCGGTAGTAACCCGTTGCTAAACCATGGTTTTCTATTATTTCAGATAGCAACCCGCTCTTCAAGGAAGGAAAGTGCTGCGCTAAACCAATTTTAAAAATATTTTGTGCAGTTATCCTAAAACAAAACAAGGAAAGCATGTCGTCAAAAAGACTGTTGTTCTTACACAAATGTTTTTCCATCTAAAATTCTTCAGAAAAATATTTGTTGTATTTCAAAATGGTGGAAAATGAGTTGCTTGAAAAATCAATCAGAATCAGAGTTTTTATAAAAAATTGAAAACTCAATCAATGACTTCAGCGCTTTTAAACTTTTTAGAAAATAAGTCATTGATTGAGGGGGATAATGTTTTCAAATCTATATCATCTAACGGGCTTTCTTAATTATCCTAAATGATTAACTGAAAAATGATGTTAACCTACGTTGAAGGACTAGGTGCCTAGGATATGATTGTTAGGTTTAGATGATTAGAGCTTGATAAACACATAAATCCCATGCCTTATATGAACTGATTGACATGTTAAATTGACTTTTATTAGTCGATTGTTGTTTGGGTGATGTCGACCACCATATATCTGTATGTGTGTTCACTAACGTATGTAGGTATATTGGTATATAAGAATGTTCCCGATCCGGATCCCACAATTAAAGATGATTGGATGCCGAAAGGAAAGGGTAACTATATCTTGGGTTGAAAAATGAAGAAACGGAGCTTAATTGGACTTCTATGGAGAGTTGGCATGAATAAATGCAACGTAAGAAGTCTCACTGCATCAGCAGACGGTTTTTCTTCCAAGCCCTACAACAACAACATAAGCTTCTCAACCACCTAACGTATCTTTGTGCAGGATACCATTTTTAAACAATTTTGAAAAAAAAAATTAAATTGTTTTGAAAATGGAAAAATATTGTTTTGAAAATAAATTAGACTAAATTTTGAAAATCACTGGACTTTATTTTTATCAAAACACAAGTCACTCAATCATCGACTACGGTCATCGATTGAGGGGGAGAGTGATTTAAAATAAAATATTTTCAAACAATATTTCTTCATAAAAGGTCCGTTTGTACAATAATAAGTGGTGATATAAAGATTTAATGTTATGTCATGGTATGATTTTTCTTTAAGAATCAAGATCTTTCAAAATGGAATTTTTTCTGTTCTTGTTTGATTGTGAAATTCTTTTATTTTACTTAAAGATCTCCTAAAAATTATCATACCTGACACTAACAATATTTAATATATGTTATTGGTCCTCATCTGTCATTTTTCAAAATTAAATTTTGCCACGTCTTTCCCCTAAAATTTTCCAAATGATTTAAATCAATCGGGATCTAAAATCTCAATTGGTTTGAAATTTTTGATCGGGGGAGATATCGTGATTTAAATCTCAAATCGTTTTAATGGAATCGGCTTTAGTCCTTTAAAGGCACTCCTGCCTCCATGTGTCAAACGATTTCAAATACACGATGCACATGTTGAGGAGGAGGATTTATCCAAAAGCAAGATGAGTATTTAGACACGACCACATATTCTCCCATGTTTTCTAAACCTTATTTAATCACTTGGGATCCAAAATCTCAAAGGGTTTGATATTTTTGATCGGGAGATAATTTGTGATTTAATAATGAAACTTGATTAAAGGCGATCACTTTGATTCATTGTGCATACTGCTTTCCCATATGTGCTAACGCTTTCAAATCTCGCACATATTGAGGGAGCATTTCAAAAGAAAACAAACTTTCAAGGTACAAAAGATTATATGTTTCAACATAAAGTACCTTGATTGATTTTCTAATGGTTTTCTGTATGGCAATGCAATCGTGGAAGTACTTCAAAAACCTCTTGCCTCTATGTGATAAAATGATTTCAAATATCCTATGCATATATTGAGGGAGAGAATTTACCAAAGAAATTCAAATGGCTTTTTCTAAGGAAATTGTGATCAAGAAATTATTTCAAAGAATTTATTTCAAAGAACTCTTGCCTGCGTGTGCCAAACAATTTCAATATCATATGCACATGTTGAGGGGGAGTATTTCTAAATGATCAAAACAATTAAGGTACAAAATGCTTTGATCTCGTATCACAAGTACCTTGATTGATTTTTCCAAATGATTTTCAATTGGTTTCAAGGAAGAATGAACTGTACCAAAGACCAACCATTTTACTTTATGCATGGAGTTATAAGGATGGTTAGGTTAGGTATTAGTTCCCACGATCCGAAGAGCCGGAGGGATCTACCCGGGGACAATCCACTAGATAGTGTAGAGTCCTTAGGTATGATGAAAAAAGGAGAAAAGTGAGATATGGGAAGAGTGCGGAATGAGATAGAGCTAGAACTGGAATAAACCCAACAAGGTTCTAGTTATGAAGTCTCGGTAAGCACTGAAGGGTTGAAGAATGAAAAAGAATTGAATGTGAAAAGGGTGAAAAGAAATAGCCCTCCAATAATTTAACCTTAGGGCAGTAACCGAGTTCAATATATATGCTACTGGTGGTTACCAAGGTAACACAGGTATTGAAGTCAAGACGTCATGGACCCAGTGACGCACTGCACTAAACTTCCTAAGCTACTCAAGTTCCTCTTAAAAGGGCTTATTTCATTCTCACGGGGAACCTACATAATCTATCGACTTTCTCTTAGAGATTGTTGATATTGAAGAAGGAGACCCTCTCCCTAGTCTCCGGCATAGGAACCAAAATGCATAATTGAGTCTAGAGCCAAGAGATCATCCACAATATCTCATTAGGACACAAAGTTAATGAAGACTTGTTGTTTCACACAATGTGGAAAGTAAGTATATATTGAGAGTCCTACGCATTATCCTTGTGGTATTGCCAGAACATCCGAGTGATATGTAAAAATATTCACAATGAAGATGGAAATCCTTCTAGAGCCAACATCAAACAAGCTCTTGGTGGGTGACATGTGAGATCTTGCAAAAGATCAAGCTTGTGACAACTGGATAGAAACAATGGGGTGATTAAATCTTGAATCAACCTTGGTCCAGGAAAAGGATTGACGAATACTTTTGGAAAAACCGTTCGATGTGCAAACCTTCTTTTCTCTAGCACGTCGAATGTGTATTCCTGTTTTCAAACACAAAAAGTATCTCTGATTGAAAAAATACTTTTGGAAAAACCGTTCAATGTGCGAATCCTTTCTTTTATCTAGCACGTCGAATGTGTACTCTTTTCAAATACAAAAAGTGTATTTGATTGAAAATTGATCTTTCTTATAAAACCTTCGTCGTATTGCAAAACTCTTTCTTTAAGCAATACGCGATTGTTTTCAAATCAATTTTTCATCAATCAGTGAATCTCACCGGGTTCACTAATCCGTGTTGTCTTCTTTGAGACATTCGGTTTGAGAACGGCTAGAGCAGCCTTCAAACCATCCAGGAGATTCTTAGGAATCCTACCTCGATCACGCAAAGCACTTGTAATGATCAACGAGGAACCGTGGGCGTGTACCTCAATTCAACGAAGTGATCAAAGACACTTTCTAGGTGATGTTTTGCATAATTGTTGTTTGGTACATTTGGATGGTTGCGGTGATCGAATTGAGAAGTCAATCCAAAGCGCATGCTCACGGCATCCACACTTAATTTAAGAAATCATGACTAGTGCTATATACATAACTGGCTTAGATATTTTTATACTATATACTCTTTCTGCAAATATCTTGAACGATAAAAGCTTCCGCTACTCGATGAAAAGATGTCATGATCCGAAAGCGTGTGTGAGCATGTCAACGGTCGAAAGTCACAACTTCACATAATGGCAACACAAAAGGGGTGATTCAGAGATTTACTGTGGCTGATGATCTCAATGAAATCTCGAAGATAATTAATGATGTGGATCAGTTAAAGGTCTCCACTCAAAGTACAATATAATCGGACAATGAAGAGTCACTGCTAAAGCACAATGATGCGGAAGATGAAGATTTAAAGTCTACGAGCTCAAGAACAAAGTCAAGAATAGAATGCTAGGATTCGAAATGTAAAACATGGGGTGACCTCCCTTAGGGGGAGATTGTTAGGAATTAGAAATTCCATAGTGAAGAGTCTGTCACCCCAAATATTATCTAGCATAAGTTAGCTCGTAGACATATCGTTAGTTACGTTATTTATTAGTTTATTTAGTTAGTTTGTAGCGTAGTATAGTTTAGTGTATCACCGCGGGAGGGACGGTTCGTTTACCCTAATCGTATGCTCCGATCCACAACCGGTCGGGAGGACGTTATGTTTGTAACTATAAATACCCCTTCCATCCTTGGAAGGGGTGGTGCTTCTAATCTAACCTTTCATATTTTTGTACATCAAGTCTCTACCAAGAACACCCATCTCTCTCTCTCTAAACTATGGCAAACATGTATTTCCATCATCCAAGGCCACCCGAATCATTAAACACAATAATATTTATGATCTTACACATCGCTAGCCTTTTCAACATTCCGGGCGTGTCTCATGATGCTGTTATGCTAAGGGTATTCCCCATGACTCTTACTGGAGCTGCCAAAAGATTGATAGAAAGATTGCCCGCCGAGGCAATTAATACTTGGGCTCTACTTAAGAAGCACTTTATTCAGAGGTATTGTCCGCCGTCGAAGATTTCTAACCTGCTTTTGGAAATCCATAATTTCAAACAAGAAGATGATGAAACATTGTATCAAGCCTGGGATAGATACAACGATCTCCTTTACAAATGTCCTACACTTGATATGAACAACCAACCAAAAGGTCAACATCTTCTCACAAGGGAATCAACAACTTCTGAGATTTACCAAATCTTTGGACTATCAAGGACCTATTCGAACATGACGCCAACCCTTGCTATTGAAGCCATTCAAAAATGGTGATCACTCTCAAAATGGTAACGCCGGAGGAAGTAAAAGAAACCAAAAGGCGGAAGTTTGATGGAATTGCAACAATCCTTCTAGTAAAATTGAAAATCTTAGTAGAGACATCTTTGAAAGTCATGATGGCCGCTCATGCCATCCAAGTGGGTTGTGAAAGTGGGGAGGACATCTCACAAAAATTGTCCTCACGCTGACAAAGAAAATATAATTGAAGAAGCAAAATATAGAGAAAATCGAGCGTTTTCTGAGAATAATCGAAATAATAACGGTACCGTGGAAGTTACAACCTGTTATGAAGAAAGAAATCCAAAGTATTGAAGAAACAATTAACAAATTCACGGAAACTTCTCACGGAAACAAAAGAACAAGATAAAATGGTTAGAGATTTCAGAGAACACAAATAAAAATCTTTCCAAGCACGTGAAACCCTACAAAATCTTGGAAGCAATGATAGAAAAATCAAGTCTTTGAGATAGAAGACATTGAACTTAATGAACCCAGCCATGGTGGAATGCAATGCTGCTTCGCCAATAATTCACGAGGAGGATTGAGGAATGCCCCACAACCGGTGATTTTGAGGAGGACGATTGTCGACAAGAAGGAAAGGTTATGGCGTAACCATATCCCCCGAGCTGCACCATTATTCAGAGACGATCGTGTTAGACACATTATTTTACGTTGGGATATTAGCGCAAAGTTGGGTTGGTCATTCCGTGTTTCTGGGAGTATTGATATCTTAGGGGTAGTTGATTTTAGATCTTGTATAAACATCATGCCACTTTCCATATTCTTAAAACTTAAGATTATACATCTTTGGGAATCGATATCCTCGACATCAAAGAATCGACACCACCATGTTACCCCTTTTAGGTATTACAGTGGTACTTGTGTCGTAGGTCGATAAAATTTGTTTCAAAGAATTCTGAATTTGTAATCGCATTACGGAGGAAAACAAAAGGAACATTTGATTCTTGGTAAGCGTTCTTTGACTCATTAGTACATTACGGGGGATACTATGGCGATGTAGTGGAGTTTAAATTGGACAAAACTTTATGCCTTGAACCGGATAAAATTGTTGCAACCTAAGATTCACCAAGGATTGAATTAGATGATTCCGATAGGTTCCCCCTTTCATATTTTTGGCCTTTACAGGGACCTAATCAAGTGACGATGAAAGCAATGAGAAGAGGTCCCACCTTGTACCCGGTTATGTTGTTCTGCGGGAAAACTTCAGCTGTTGTGCTCATACTTACTTGTTTAATTGATGGGACCAAGGTAACATTGCCCACGTGTTCTCTCCTTTAAAAAGCGTTGCAATGGAGAACAACAAATCGCGGTCGAATGATTAAAGAGGATCACGAAAGTTTGGTGGTGTGGGAGAGGCGAGAAGCTTATCGAGGAAAAAGTGGTTACAAGGGCATAATGATTTTAGCGAATGGTTCACGAGATTAATTGGACCATTCATTTTTGTGAACCGGCTATCACGTCGATGACTACACCATGGCATGGCCTACATGCAACTTGAATAAGATCTGCGATGGAGATTTCCCTGAACCTAAATGGCTCAAAGCGCGGGAATGGGCATGTTTTGATGAAGATAAAGAAGCAAAAGGAGGATCTGAGGGATCTCATTTGAAAATTGGTTATGAGTAAAGTTTAGATATGATAAAATAAAATGGGGCCGAAGAGGCTAAATTTTTGTTGCTGAATGGGCCTGAAACTAATTTTTACGCCTAAAAGATACACCATGACTCAGTTTATTTCTCCACATGTTTGGGACCAGCCTTCTTCAAATAAAAATGACATGGAGGAAGTGGGCAAAGCCCAAAAGCCCATAGAGCAGCGCTCTAAGTCTAACAAGACTTCGTAAATAAAGAAAATGCTCTTTAGAGACAACCAGATGCCCCTTTCTTTGTTTTATTTCTATTTTTTTTTGGGTTTTGTGTTTTCTAAACATTTTTGCGAGAAGCTTGAGTAATTACTTATTGTAGTTCTTTGACGATCATAGTGCATACGTAACTCATCTATGTGATGCGATGCAGAACCTACCTTTAACGTGAGAATTTTAGGCATCACCAATTCTGCATAATACAACTTATATGCGGGTTTTGCGATTCAGACGTAACTCCTAAAAATTCTGACGTAACCTTCTTCTACTTTAATTCTTTCATTTTAAAACACAATAACCTTGTATTAGTTTTTTAAATGAACTTTGTGGAGTGTGTTCCAGTAAGCCCTCAAGGACTTCTTTCGTCCACTTGGGACACCAAGTGGTTTAAAATGCTTGTTGCATATGCTAAATGCAACCGTGATTCTAAGAAAGTGAGTTAGGTTTGTTTTCATTTTCATTTTTTCTCTTTTAGAATTATGTTTGTCGGTGGTGTGATTTGGGGGATTGAAGTTTGTTCATGATGCTTATACAAAGGCACGTCTCTTTTTATGGGCCTCCTTTCTTTATGGAGCAAATTTTAGGGAAGTTCTCGCTCTAATTCTACTTTTCTCTTCACCTTTATTTAATGCTTTTTACAAAAGGGACTTTGTACAATTCAAGTGAAGTCTGCAGGGGTAGAAATTATCTCTTGAACATTATTTTACCTTGGTTTTCTAGTTTATTTTGAAAAATTATGCCATTTTTAAATATTTGACATGTTTTTCTTAACCTAGCAGATTAAACCTTAGCCGAGCACATACAACCCATGATATATTGGTGA
>OU343216.1:4367526-4398657 GCA_910596185.1 Chrysanthemum makinoi | reverse complement strand
AAGTTGGTGTGAACAAGGACTCTAATCCGTATCACTCGCTGGATATTAATGCCTTGGAAGCTAGGTTAAAACGTCTTAAAGATCAACATGGAAGTGATGTTGATGCTGCTGTTCCAGATCCATGTAAAGCTGATAGGGTTTTGCGTAACCCTAGCGCACATAATG
This sequence comes from Chrysanthemum makinoi, assembly GCA_910596185.1. Lineage (NCBI taxonomy): Eukaryota > Viridiplantae > Streptophyta > Magnoliopsida > Asterales > Asteraceae > Chrysanthemum > Chrysanthemum makinoi. Next base: position 4,398,492 of record OU343216.1, on the reverse strand, counting down.
GGAATCAGTTTGAAGATGTTTCGGTTGAATCTATTTGGAATACTGAAGGGTTGGATTATGTTAACGTGACTCCTATAGATCAAGATACTGATTTGAAATCAAAATCGCAATTTCCTAGTCTTGTTTCGAAGGAAAGTGAGTTTGTTGCACCTACGAATGTGGTACATGCGTCTACTTCTGCTTCGAATGTGAATGCTTCTGAAAAGGTGCCTAATGATGGTAGCTCGTTTGCTAATGTATTAAACCCGGAACGTGTTGCTAAGAAATTTAACTTTCGACCACTGGTGAATGAGCATCATCTTGCTAATCATGATATGGTTCTCCCTAAAGCTGCTATGGAGGGTGTGTTTAACCGTTATGACAATACTCTTGTTGGTTTCTTTGTTGGTAAGAATATTGCGTTTTCTTTGGTCCAAAACTACGTCACTAACACGTGGGGTAAATTTGGGTTAAAGAAACTTATGAAGAATGACGATGGTGTGTTCCTCTTTAAGTTTGATTCTAAAGAGGGTGTTGATAATGTCCTTCAACGGGGCCCTTGGATTATTCGTAACTCTCCTCTCATCCTCACTAAATGGACTCCTGATGTGTTATTGTCTAAAAGTGAGGTTACCAAAGTTCCTGTGTGGATTAAATTGCATAATGTGCCATTACTTGCATATTCGGAAGACGGGTTGAGCCTTATTGCTACTCAGGTGGGTAAGCCGATTATGTTAGATGCTTTCACTAGCTCCATGTGCGTTGATTCATGGGGTCGTATTAGTTTTGCACGTGCTCTTGTTGAATTATCATCGGAATCTGATCTTAAACATGTGGTGACTATGGCGATCCCTAAAAAGGACGATAGTGGTTTTACTACGGCAAGTATCAAGGTTGAATATGAATGGAAACCCCCACATTGCACGGAATGTAAAGTGTTTGGGCATGTTAATGCTTGTTGTCCTAAGAGTACAAAGGAGCATCATGATGTTGCTCCCACCTCGTCTTTGGAAGAGCATGATGATGGGTTTAAGGTGGTGCATAATCGGAAAGCCAAACCCAAAGGTACGAAGATGTCTAGTGGTATTAATATGGGTAAGGGACCTAAATTTGCACCTAGGAAGCAGGTATATGTTGCAAAGACGAAGACACCGGAAGCTTCTAGTGTTAATGCTAAAGGTACACCTGTTACTACGTCTAACTCTTTTGGGACTCTTGAGGTGCAACATGACACGGGCATCCCAAGTCCTGTGGTTGATTCTACTATTGAGGAGGCGAAGATTGGGAATTCTTCTGGTTGTACTAAGGAAGAAAGTATGGATGGTTCTCGGGGGAAGGAATCTCGTGTTGATATAGGTGCGGCTATTAAGCCTCCGGAGACTATGACTTCTTCTGCTACTAAGGTAAGTAATCCCTTTTCTAAAGTCGGTTATGTGACTTGTTCTGATAGTGAAGAGGATGAGGTTTTGGAGCCGGATAACCCTATGGCGTCATTTTTGGCTTCTGGGGAGGTAGGGGATTTGAGCTAGAAGAGTTTGATGATTATGCTGCTCAGGTCTACAATTTACCGGGACACTTGGAGGATTTTTGTGACATGTATGATGTTAATCTCTTAGGTCGTGGTAGGAAGTAATTTGGTTTTTTGGTAGTCCATAAGATTGGCATGTCTTTCTTATGTTATATGTTTGGTTAAGTGCACTTTAAAGTGTGTGTCTGTTGCCCATGTAACGGGCCGAGATGAGAGATTCACTCTCATCCGTTGTACTTAAAACGTTTTGGTTAATATATTTTACCAGGGTGCAGGATTACACCCCTTTACCCAAAAAAAACAAAAATAAAGATAGTTATATTGTTAAAGAATCAAGAATTTGATAGAAACCAGCCACAGTGGATAGCATAATTGGAAAAAGAAGATAATTTTTTTTATTGACGATTGCATGAAATTATAACAGCAAGCGATGGCCCGAGCCCGTCTATGGGCTTAGATCAGTTAGGGTTTATGGCTTAATTGAGACGCCCCCTAACCATTTATGACTCATTTCTTAACCATAACCTCATCTTAGTAATAAAAATGACTAAAACACCATCATGTTATTCTTTTTTTTCTATTATTATTATTATTATTATTATTATTATTATTATTATTATTATTATTTATATATATATTTTTTTTAAAACCATCGCTTCATTAAAAAACCAAAGGGATTTTACAAGAAATTGGTGAGAAGCCGAGACATTAGCTGAGCTCCCACTCCTTTCTAGATGCAAAAACTTAGTCTATGCAAAAAATTATTATTATTATTAGGGAAAATTACACAAATAGACCGCGCGCCCTGATGCATATCACTTTATGGACCACTTTTATTTTAAAGTTGAAACTAGACCGAGGGCAACCGCTGTTATTGGGCAACTCAACCACAGTGCGACAAGTGTCCCGTATGTGTAAGGTATTGTTTTTTGGGCAACCAAAAGTCGGTGGGCAACCGTATTTTTTAAAAAGGGTTTTTTGGTCATTTTACGTTGCATAAAAAGTACACATTTGAATAGTGAAATTACAGTGAATTTAAATTCAAAATCCAATACTCACTCGTTTTCAGCATTCGTCTTCTTCACTCTCGATGTTTTTTCCTTCTCGCATAAAAGCATTCCTAGTTAATCTTTTCACAAATGAAACAGTCTGCTGCGTCGGCACCTCTCTTGCTCCTAACGTACAATGTTCATTGCAACCGATTATTTCCGTTCGTTACATTTTTGTACAACAAGAAAACCACCTTCAATTGCTCAATCTTTTTGTTCCAATAATGTGGCAAAGTATGGTACGTTTTAATTCGATTATTGTTATTCGATCCATGTTATAATGAATCGTTGGTGTTATTCGATTAATGCCTATGTTACACACGTTTTAATTCCATTCTACAATCCATTGTTCTTTTTTATGTCTGTCTGATTCGTAATTATGTAGTCTATAATACGTTGGTATAGATTCCTTCTATGGTCTCCTTAATTTTGTTTATTGTTATAAAAAAATGCCCTGTTAAAAATGTCATGTTTGGTGGGTTAAACATCCAAACCTGAACCTTTTTTCAAAGGTAACCTTGTTAAACTTTGTGGTTATTTATTACTACTTGTTTATAGGTAAAAAAGTAAACATACACAGAAAAGTGAATTTTCAATTTCCACCTATTTAACTCAAGGCATATGCATAAATACTAAAAAGATCTGCACAAATAGTCACAGCAGATTTCAGGTTCACATATTATAGATTAAACAGATAACAACCATTCCAGTTTTTTTAGTACATCAACAAACCAGTAGATAAGGTAACCAGATGTTACTTGTAAGCCATTTTTCTTTTCCCTTTGCCTTTGCCTTTGCCTTTGTCTGCTGATATGTGCTTAAACACATATCTTTTCATTATCAAATCTGACCCAAAATAACCAAGAAAGAGCCGTTTATTGCTGATATTTGTTGCTTTCTTGAGTTTGTGCTTGTGCAGGTACGGATATGTAAAAACACTCAAAAAGAAGCCAAATCAGACGTAAATCCGAGCACGAGAGATTAAGAGAGCTTAAGCTGAGCCAGAAGGTCAGAATTTTGCATTTATGAAGATTTCTAATCTCTGAGGATGATTTGTGAAGATTTGATCAAAGTTTGAAGAAATGTCAGAAATAGTCCCTGAACTTTCAGCAAATGACAGAAATTACCCTCAAGTTCCAAAAGTTGCAAATTCAGTCCTTGGATTATTTGAAAGTGACAAGTTCAGCCCTTGAAAGACAATTTCAGAAAGTACAGTTTTGGTCCTTGGATTTTCAGCTTTTGCATATTTGGTCCTTAAAGTTAACTTGGATCATTTACTAGTCCTAAAGTCCAAAGTACAAATTAAAACTCTTGGCCCAAAAGATTAAACCCGGTCCAAGTCCAAAACAAAACCAACCCCGCCCAATACCCGGTTATTATAACCCGATACCCACTCAACCCGGTTTTTTACCCGAGTCAAAGCCTACCAAACCCGGTCAATGGGTCAAAGTAAATCAAAGAATAATAAAAAAAAACCTCACCCGCCCTTTCTTGCCCCAATTTACCCAGAGGAGATGAACCCTAATTACCCATACAGTAAATTGGTCAATATTACCGTAATTAAGGGCAAAGATGTACTTTCATCTGACACCACTGACACATGGGGAATGACAGGTCAGCTATCCGTGTGAGAATATCCTAAACGCTGTTCTCTGATTGGTGGAAACAGCGTGGCATTGGTGATCCAAGGGTCCAAAATTGATGGGATGCGTATAAGGATTGATCAAGAGCTGTAATCGACTCAAAGAAGCACACATGTGCAATTTCTAGACGCTTCCAAGGCTCATGCTCAATTATAAAAAGCCCTTTGTATTCACAGTTGTAGTGAGTAGTTTTTAGAGAGATAAAGTAGTGTAATAGAGAGTAGAGAGTAGTAATCTTTGTATTTTCATTTCAATGTTTTAGTTAATTTTCGTATTTCACTCTTTGTAACCAAAATTCTCATTTATAAATTTGTTTAGTTTTGTGTTAATTCAGTTTTTTGATTACTGTTCCATTGTATCCCAAATCAATTTTTATCTTCAGTTATTTAGTTAATGCTTTTTAGAACTTAAATCTCTCAAAAACAGAAAAATCATAAAAATAAGAAAAATATTTGGAAAATAAAAAAATTACTCTTAATCTCTTTAATAAGCTCAACTACTGTTTCTAAAACTTTTTTAAGCTTCTTCATAGCTTATTTAAGGTTTATGTGTGTTTAATTTCAATTCTCAAACAAATTTCATATTCAGTCAAAAAAAAGTCAACTGATGCAGAATTGGAATTGATTTGCTGGTTTTGGATCTGATTTGGGTAATGCAGATTGGAATTTGGGTTGGATCTGAGTAGTTTAGTGTTGTTTTGGTTCTGAGATAAGCTGCAAGTAGCTGGACATTTGTAAGTTGTTGAATCTGATCCTTTGGTTTATGTTAAACTACATAATTAGCTTAGCTTTAATGTGTTAGTTTACATTGTTGTTATTGCATTCATTAGCTCTATTATTGTCAGTAGATCATTGGTTTAAACTGTTATAGATTGATATTAAGGATTTGATAGAGTAGATTGCATAACTGTTTTGAAACTTGTGTTTGGATCAGTTAAGGAATTTGTGATCAAGCTTAGGTTTGTGCTTATTAACTGCATACTTAGTCTCTATTTCAGTAACTTTAGTCATTTCAGTCCTCTTGTTGCATCCAAACACTCAAAAGGTCAAAATCATAGTGAAACTGTCTTTTGATTTCATTATTGTTTAGATCACTAGTATAAATTTGCATATAGGTTTAAAACTAGTAGATCTAGCTTGCTGTCATCATCATTAGTCTAATAACATCAAAATTAGTTCACTACTTTGGATCAAATCTCAACAAAGTCAAAGTTCCAAATCTGTTTTCAAAAGTCAAAAGTGAGAATTTCAGTTTTTTTTGCAAAACTTATTTGATCTTTCACAGATTCAGTTTTGGTTCATATCTAGTGAAACTTTGGGATTTACAAATTCAATTGGTCTAGTATTGGAAACTGCTTTTTGTAAAGTCTTATCAAGTCTTTTAAATCCTCAAATAAGCTGTTCAATAAGCTACTGATTCCCCTGTTCATACTCAGTAAGAACTGAGTGTGAAACAGGTTATTTGCAGCATTTGCATTGAACTCATTTCAGAGAGTTAGAGCCTAAAAATTGGTTAAGTCATAGTTTGCTAGGTGGTCTTGAGGACTGCATAATTGGTTTTCACTTAAGCTCTTCTGATTACCTTGTAGATAAGCTCAAACATAGGGTCAGAAACTGTTTGGATATAGACAATCAGTTTGCATAAACATTGGTAGATTGCTGATTAGAGATTAGGATTAGGTGGATTTAGTTGGAATTAGTTTATTTTAGCATAATATAGCTTCTGTAGAAGTTTGGTAGCTTAATTCACTTATTAGCTCATTTTCCTTAGCTTATTCATAGTCAGATTGTATTGCAGCTTCAATATCTTACACATAAGCTTAGAATTATATATTTTTAATATATTTAGAATAACATTTTAGAATTTTCCTGAGTTTTTCATAATTTTTAGCCTCTGTTTGGTATTTTTCTTAATTTAAAATAGTTTTTAGTCATTTTTAAATAGCTTTTATTGCAAATAATTAAGAAAAAGTTCCAAAAAATAATTTTTCAATTTTAACAGTTTAAGAAAAATATAAAAAGCATAAAAAATATTTTTCCTTATTTTTTCCCTTTTATTTGGTATTTTTCACAATTTAAATAGTTTTAAATTTGTAGAAAATAGAAAAATACAAAAATAGTTTTGAAAATTCTCTTAGGATATTTTAGATTTTATAAAAATAGTTTCATATTTTTCCCTTTTATTTTCAATATTTTTAGTATTTAAATTAGATTTAAAAGTTAGAAATTAGTTTTTAATTTTAATAAATCCTGAAAAATCCAAAAAAATAGTTTTAATTCATAAATAGTTTTCACATTACATTTCTAGAGTAAAAGTAATCTTAGGCATTTTTAGGATATAATTTAGACGTAGTTGCATTTTATTTACGTTTCGTTAATTACGTTTTAGTTAATTCGCACTTAGGATTTCCCGTAGAATAGATTCCCTTAATTACTTTCCCTATTCCCATAGTTTAATAAAATCAATCAAACAAATCAAAACATCGAACATTAAATTCCAAACCAATAACGACGTTGGCAATTCACGCCTCGTTGGGAAACGATTCGGGTTGACTAATCCGTATCAACGATCACACACGGGATTTGGTTTATTATTCCTCAAATTTTGACGATGCTTCCATCAATCGAATCGACGTTATTGATGTTTCTTGTGAGGAGTACGCTCAAGAAGTTCTCGGTTTTGCTAACAATTCCACTTCTTCTGATTCACTTTCTGAACAACTTTCTGAGCCTATAATTGCCGACTCTTCCCCCTCTCTTACTCCGTTTGAGGGAGGTGATTTCCTTTTGGAAGAGATCGATGAGTTTCTTGCTAATGACGAATCGATTCCACCGGGAATTGATGATGGTGTTTATGATTCGGAGGGAGATATCCTTTATCTTGAACAATTGCTAAATGAAGATCCATCACCGTCACTCCCTCCGAAAGAAATTACGATTGAAGAAATCAAATCCGTACAAACGTCTAATGAAAAACCTCCGGAGCCCGAGCTCAAGGATTTACCTCCTCATCTTGAATACGCTTTTCTTGAGGAACCGAACAAGTTTCCCGTCATCATTGCTAAAAACTTGAAAGATGAGGAGAAAACCGCACTTTTGGATATTCTTAGAAAACATAAGAGTGCCATCGCTTGGCAGATTTCCGACATTAAGGGCATAAACCCTCGTTTTTGTACTCACAAGATCTTAATGGAAGACGATTGCAAACCCGTTATTCAACAACAACGTAGGGTTAATCCGAAAATTCATGAGGTTATCAAAAAGGAAGTTCTTAAACTCCTCGACGCCGGAATCATTTACCCAATCTCTGATAGCTCATGGGTTAGCCCTATCCATTGTGTTCCTAAGAAAGGTGGAATGACCGTTGTTATGAATGAAGATAATGAATTGATTTCTACACGCCTTGTCACCGGATGGAGGGTGTGTATTGACTACCGGAAGTTGAATTATGCTACACGAAAGGATCATTTCCCGCTACCTTTTATGGATCAGATGCTCGAACATTTAGCGGGGAATGAGTTCTATTGCTTTCTCGATGGTTTTTCTGGTTACTTTCAAATTCCGATTGATCCGCAGGATCAAGAGAAAACGACTTTCACGTGCCCTTATGGAACGTTTGCTTACCGACGAATGCCATTTGGCTTATGCAATGCTCCCGGTACATTCCAAAGGTGCATGATGGCTATTTTTCATGACATGATCGAAAATTCTATGGAAGTTTTTATGGACGATTTCTCGGTTTATGGAGATTCTTTCACTTCTTGCCTCTCTCATCTAGACCACATGCTCAAACGGTGTGAAGACACCAACTTGGTCTTGAATTGGGAGAAGTGCCACTTCATGGTTCGAGAGGGCATTGTCCTCGGCCATAAGATTTCAAAATCTGGGATTGAGGTCGACCGAGCTAAAGTCGACGTTATAGATAAACTCCCTCATCCCACTACCGTCAAAGGTATTCGGAGTTTTTTGGGTCATGCCGGTTTCTATCGCCGTTTCATCCAAGATTTTTCTAAGATAGCCCGCCCTCTGACCCATCTCCTTGAAAAGGATGCTCCGTTTATCTTCACCAATGAATGTATTGAAGCGTTTAATATTCTTAAAAAGAAATTAACTGAAGCACCGATCTTAGTTGCCCCCGACTGGGATTTGCCCTTTGAGCTCATGTGTGATGCAAGTGATTACGCAATTGGGGCAGTCTTGGGGCAACGTAAGTCGAAACATTTTCAACCCATACACTATGCGAGTAAGACATTGTCTGAGGCCCAACACAATTACACGACTACTGAAAAGGAATTATTGGCCGTTGTTTATGCTTTTGAGAAATTCCGACCCTACCTTGTCTTGTCGAAGACCATAGTGTATACCGACCATTCTGCCCTAAAGTATCTCTTGGCAAAGCAAGATGCTAAGCCACGATTACTTCGGTGGGTTCTCCTCCTTCAAGAGTTTGATGTTACTATTCTTGACAAAAAAGGAGCGGAGAACCTTGCTGCCGATCACCTTTCTAGACTTGAGAATCCCCATCAAAGTGTGCTTGAGAAAAAGGAGATTACGGAAACATTTCCTCTTGAGACACTTGGGATGATTGCTAAGAAAAACCCGAATACCCCATGGTTTGCCGACTTTCCAAATTACCATGCGGGCAATTTCATTGTGAAAGGGATGTCGTCCCAACAAAAGAAAAAGTTTTTCAAAGATGTTAAGCATTATTTCTGGGACGACCCCTACTTGTTTAAGATTTGTGCGGATCAAGTAATCCGGCGGTGTGTTCATGGCCAAGAGGCTCTTGATATTCTCAATGCTTGCCATAACGGACCCACTGGTGGCCATCATGGTGCAAGCTACACCGCTAAGAAGGTTTTTGATTCCGGATTCTATTGGCCTACCATATATCGAGATGCCCATGATTTAGTTAAGTCTTGTGATTCTTGCCAACGTCAAGGGAAAATTTCACAGAAGGATGAAATGCCACAAAATGCTATTCAAGTTTGTGAGATTTTTGACGTTTGGGGCATCGATTTTATGGGGCCATTTCCATCTTCTAAGGGTAATAAGTATATCCTCGTGGCCGTCGACTACTTGTCTGAATGGGTTGAAGCAAAGGCGCTCCCCACCAATGACGCCCGAGTGGTTGTTAAGTTTCTGAAGAATTTGTTTTCCCAATTCGGAGCACCTCGTGCTATCATCAGTGATCGCGGTACCCATTTTTGTAATGAACAATTTGCTAAAGTTATGGCTAAATATGGAGTTACCCATCGTCTTTCTACCGCGTATCACCCGCAAACGAGCGGACAAGTTGAGGTTTCCAATCGTGGTTTGAAAAGAATTTTAGAAAGGACCGTAGGAGAAAATCGAGCTTCATGGGCCGATAAGTTAGATGATGCATTATGGGCTTTCCGCACCGCTTACAAGACACCCATCGGGTGCACCCCATTTAAGTTGGTGTATGGAAAAGCTTGTCACTTGCCCATCGAGCTCGAACATAAGGCATTCTGGGCCTTGAAACATGCTAACTTTGATCTTAAGACCGCGGGTGATCACCGAAAAGTTCAATTGAATGAATTAAATTAGCTTAGGGATCAGGCTTACGAGAATTCTTTGATTTTCAAAGAGAAGACTAAGAGGATTCATGATTCTAAAATCAAAAACCGCGTTTTCAACGTTGGTGATCAAGTTCTCATTTTTAACTCTCGATTGAAGATATTCTCGGGCAAACTCAAAACCCGTTGGTCAGGACCATTCACCGTTGCTCAGGTTTTCCCTTATGGAACGGTGGAGCTTTCTCAACTCGATGGCCCTAATTTCAAAGTGAATGGCCATCGTGTGAAACATTATTTTGGAGGGGACATCCCATCTATGGTTGTCCCGGATCTCCAAACTTTCCCTAAGGACAACTGAATTCGGGGATCGAGTCAAGCTAGCGACTCGGTAACCAAAAACAGTAGCGCTTCGTGGGAGGCACCCCATGCTTATCTCTATTTTCTTTCTATTTTCTAATAAGTGACGCGAAGGGGTCTGCCTCTTCGATTTCTCGTGTTTGGTTGTTTGTGATGTTGTGTTTAGGATGTTCCCGATATGAAGACTCTCGTGCTCGAAGTTTGTCTTTTCTCCACTCGAGTTTCATGATCGATGCTGATGGAAATCCGATATCCTAATCTTATCGACTAACGTTTATCTTTGAGCATACTTAATAATCGGCTTTTAGATTTTCGTTGATACCCTTGCTTTTAAACATTGAGGACAATGTTTCGTTCTAGTCTGGGGTAGGGTAATCTTCGATTTGATTTGACCGCACTTGCTTGTTTTTCGTCGTGTACTCTCTCGCAACCCCGTTTTTCCTTAGAAAATGAAAAATTGTGCAAAAATGAGCAAAATTTAAAATTTTTGAAGCTTTTGTTAAGTCTTTTTGATGGAAAAGTTGGCTAGTCTCTTAGACAAGAAGCTATAAAATGCGAATTCTAGCTCACAAGGCCAAGATTTTGCAAGTTTCCCTGAGTGACTTTAAATATGCATAACTTGATTTCAATAGACGAAGCATTAGCTAAGTTAATATATGTTTTGACACCTTGTTGACTTTCCGCTGGTGAGAGTAGGAATAGAATTCTGACTTGACCGGGCATGTTGAGCCCTAGCTTGTTCCCTTAACCATAGATAATCTAAAAATTATCGGCTAAGCATCCGCGGATCTCATTATTTGGGATTTTAAATTTGCGGAGATCGAGAAATGATAGAGTTACTTATGAGTTTAGATGCTAAGCGTGGAGTAGTTGGTTCTCTTTAGAGCCCATCGAAGGTACTTATGTTTTTTTTTTGTTCCCACAAAATTGTTTCACCCCATATCTGCTAATAATAATTAGAGATGTTGAGTTTTTGGCGATAGTTAGTTCTTTATCTTCTTAAAAGAATCTTTGTTTTAAAAAATTGGGTACACATCAAGGATCTGTAATAAATAAATAAGCAATAAGTGATATGTGAAAAGTAATAAGTAAAATTATGAGCTGCGGTGTCGAGATCGGACCCTTGGATCTTTAGCCAGGATTGAATGAGGTCTTAGCCTAGCCAGCCGGGATCCTCATTTCATGAAGCCTATAGTCTTGGAATTACCCCGTGAAGCTCCGTAGTTCATGGCTCATATAAGTAAAAGTATAAGTGAAAAAAAAATGAAAAATGATGAAAATGAAAAATGATCAAAAGTATAAATGAATAAAAATATCCTTGATGTGGACCTCATTTTTACGACAATGGTTCTTGAGAGAAGGCAGATAACTAATTATCGACTTAGCTTTGTATCTTTATCGGAATAAAAGTTATCGAAACGAGAAGTTGGAGAAATTCATTTCTCACAAAAATAAAAAAATCTAGAGAAAAATAGGAAAATGGGAAAAAAAGGTATTTACACAAGTAACTTCCATGGGTAGTGTTAGCATCTAGAGTCGTATGTAACAATGATTTCGGTTTTACGCTTAGTTTGGGACTTGTGAAAAATCAGGGACGATGTATTCTATCCGTATGGTCACTTCACGCTGTGTTGTGTTTTCTACTCCGTGATCCTAACGTGTTGTTTGAAAAATGTTGGAGTTATTGATCGACATGAAAGTTCAGCAAACCGTCATTCATAATCAGAATGTGCTTAATCGTAATATCTATACATGTGAATTTAAAAGGTAAACGGGGCGTTTTTATAATTAAGGCTTTCTTAATCTCTTTTGAGGAATCTTTGCTACTTCTTCATAGGTTTAGTAAAAAGAGATTGAAATCCTTGGTTTTAGAAGCGTGAGTTGATTGCATTGCGTGAGGACACGACAATGGTCTCGTCTGGGGTATTTTGATATGTGCTTAAACACATATCTTTTCATTATCAAATCTGACCCAAAATAACCAAGAAAGAGCCGTTTATTGCTGATATTTGTTGCTTTCTTGAGTTTGTGCTTGTGCAGGTACGGATATGTAAAAACACTCAAAAAGAAGCCAAATCAGACGTAAATCCGAGCACGAGAGATTAAGAGAGCTTAAGCTGAGCCAGAAGGTCAGAATTTTGCATTTATGAAGATTTCTAATCTCTGAGGATGATTTGTGAAGATTTGATCAAAGTTTGAAGAAATGTCAGAAATAGTCCCTGAACTTTCAGCAAATGACAGAAATTACCGTCAAGTTCCAAAAGTTGCAAATTCAGTCCTTGGATTATTTGAAAGTGACAAGTTCAGCCCTTGAAAGACAATTTCAGAAAGTACAGTTTTGGTCCTTGGATTTTCAGCTTTTGCATATTTGGTCCTTAAAGTTAACTTGGATCATTTACTAGTCCTAAAGTCCAAAGTACAAATTAAAACTCTTGGCCCAAAAGATTAAACCCGGTCCAAGTCCAAAACAAAACCAACCCCGCCCAATACCCGGTTATTATAACCCGATACCCACTCAACCCGGTTTTTTACCCGAGTCAAAGCCTACCAAACCCGGTCAATGGGTCAAAGTAAATCAAAGAATAATAAAAAAAAACCTCACCCGCCCTTTCTTGCCCCAATTTACCCAGAGGAGATGAACCCTAATTACCCATACAGTAAATTGGTCAATATTACCGTAATTAAGGGCAAAGATGTACTTTCATCTGACACCACTGACACATGGGGAATGACAGGTCAGCTATCCGTGTGAGAATATCCTAAACGCTGCTCTCTGATTGGTGGAAACAGCGTGGCATTGGTGATCCAAGGGTCCAAAATTGATGGGATGCGTATAAGGATTGATCAAGAGCTGTAATCGACTCAAAGAAGCACACATGTGCAATTTCTAGACGCTTCCAAGGCTCATGCTCAATTATAAAAAGCCCTTTGTATTCACAGTTGTAGTGAGTAGTTTTTAGAGAGATAAAGTAGTGTAATAGAGAGTAGAGAGTAGTAATCTTTGTATTTTCATTTCAATGTTTTAGTTAATTTTCGTATTTCACTCTTTGTAACCAAAATTCTCATTTATAAATTTTTTTAGTTTTGTGTTAATTCAGTTTTTGATTACTTGTTCCATTGTATCCCAAATCAATTTTTATCTTCAGTTATTTAGTTAATGCTTTTTAGAACTTAAATCTCTCAAAAACAGAAAAATCATAAAAATAAGAAAAATATTTGGAAAATAAAAAAATTACTCTTAATCTCTTTAATAAGCTCAACTGTTGTTTCTAAAACATTTTTAAGCTTCTTCATAGCTTATTTAAGGTATGTGTGTTTAATTTCAATTCTCAAACAAATTTCATATTCAGTCAAAAAAAAAGTCAACTGATGCAGAATTGGAATTGATTTGCTGGTTTTGGATCTGATTTGGGTAATGCAGATTGGAATTTGGGTTGGATCTGAGTAGTTTAGTGTTGTTTTGGTTCTGAGATAAGCTGCAAGTAGCTGGACATTTGTAAGTTGTTGAATCTGATCCTTTGGTTTATGTTAAACTGCATAATTAGCTTAGCTTTAATGTGTTAGTTTACATTGTTGTTATTGCATTCATTAGCTCTATTATTGTCAGTAGATCATTGGTTTAAACTGTTATAGATTGATATTAAGGATTTGATAGAGTAGATTGCATAACTGTTTTGAAACTTGTGTTTGGATCAGTTAAGGAATTTGTGATCAAGCTTAGGTTTGTGCTTATTAACTGCATACTTAGTCTCTATTTCAGTAACTTTAGTCATTTCAGTCCTCTTGTTGCATCCAAACACTCAAAAGGTCAAAATCATAGTGAAACTGTCTTTTGATTTCATTATTGTTTAGATCACTAGTATAAATTTGCATATAGGTTTAAAACTAGTAGATCTAGCTTGCTGTCATCATCATTAGTCTAATAACATCAAAATCAGTTCACTACTTTGGATCAAATCTCAACAAAGTCAAAGTTCCAAATCTGTCATCAAAAGTCAAAAGTGAGATTTTCAGTTTTTTTTGCAAAACTTGTTTGATCTCTCACAGGTTCATTTTAAGTCCAAATCTAGTGAAACTTTGGGATTTACAAATTCAATTGGTCTAGTATTGGAAACATCTTTTTGTCAAGTCTTATCAAGTCTTTTAAATCCTCAAATAAGCTGTTCAATAAGCTACTGATTCCCCTGTTCATACTCAGTAAGGAACTGAGTGTGAAACAGGTTATTTCAACGCATTTGCATCGAACTCATTTAAGAGAGTTAGAGCCTAAAAATTGGTTTAGTTATAGTTTGCTAGGTGGTCTTGAGGACTGCATAACTAGTTTTCACACAAGCTCTTCTGATAAGCCTGTGGATAAGCTCAAACATAGGGTCAGAAAGCTGTTTGGATAGAGATAATCGGTTGCATAAACATTGGTAGATTGCTGATTAGAGATTAGGATTAGGTGGATTTAGTTGGAATTAGTTTATTTTAGCATAATATAGCTTCTGTAGAAGTTTGGTAGCTTAATTCACTTATTAGCTCATTTTCCTTAGCTTATTCATAGTCAGTTTGTATTGCTTCACTTCAATATCTTACACATAAGCTTAGAATTTTATATTTTTCATATATTTAGATTAATATTTTAGAATTTACCTGAGTTTTTCATAATTTTTGGTCACTATTTGCTATTTTTCTCTATTTAAAATAGTTTTTAATCACTTTTAAATAGCTTTTATTGCAAATAATCAAGAAAAAGTTCCAAAAAATAATTTTTCAATTTTATCAGTTTAAGAAAAATATAAAAAGCATAAAAATATTTTTCCTTATTTTTTCCCTTTTATTTGGTATTTTTCACAATTTAAATTAGATTTAAATAGTTTTAAATTTATAGAAAATAGAAAAATAATCTAAAAATAAAAAATAGTTTTGAAAATTCTCTTAGGATATTTTAGATTTTATAAAAATAGTTTCATATTTTTCCATTTTATTTTCAATATTTTTAGTATTTAAATTAGATTTAAAAGTTAGAAATTAGTTTTTAATTCTTGAAAAATCCAAAAAAATAGTTTTAATTCATAAATAGTTTTCACATTACATTTCTAGAGTAAAAGTAATCTTAGGCATTTTTAGGATATAATTTAGACGTAGTTGCATTTTAATTACGTTTTAGTTAATTCGCACTTAGGATTTCCCGTAGAATAGATTCCCTTAATTACTTTCCCTATTCCCATAGTTTAATAAAATCAATCAAACAAATCAAAACATCGAGCATTAAATTCCAAACCAATAACGACGTTGGCAATTCACGCCTCGTTGGGAAACGATTCGGGTTGACTAATCCGTATCAACGATCACACACGGGATTTGGTTTATTATTCTTTTTCCTAAAATAATTTGAATCTATCTTCGTGATTATTTTTGATATCGATATTGAGGTTTTATCCGTACACACATACCCTTAAGCCTTCATTATCAGCGATTCAGTGTCTGAACTGTTTTAAGTTTCTTACGGTTAGTCATTCACAAGTGGCTAGCTTGTGTGAGATAACTTAACGGTTTGGCATTCTTTTGCGAATCATCTGCCACTCCTGCGACTGTGGAGGGATTATTTATGCCAAATTTCTTCTCTTTAATATCAGCCCATGTTTGTTTATTTGCAAGTCCTATTACCTGAATCCTTTTGCCCGGGAGGTTTCGACTTTCGGCATCACTAACTGGGGCCTTTTTTTCCTCGAAACTCATAAACGTTTCCCTTTTCAACAGACAAATAGCTGGATATAGAGCTTGAATCACTTTCAGAGGTTTCAGCGTTTGGGAAGTATGAAGCCCATGGATTACATGGCTGCATTGTATCTGAACTGCTTGAGGGCAGTGTTATGCTTGAATCAGAAGAGATTGTTATGATATCTGCAAAATAAACAAAGTCTTTAAAGATGCATGAAACCAAGCTTAGCATTAGAAAAATAAGATTTACTGAGAAACCAAAACCCACTACCTTTTTTTAGTCATTTTTAAGGGTTTTTGATATGTGTGTGTAAAACCAATGTTAATGTAAGCGTGTTTATGGTACTGCACTGTCACTATAAAGAAAGTCTTTACCAACGCATTTAAAACATTAACGCCTAATAAATGCTAGGTTGTTGACCTTATCCCTTAACTTTGAACTTATAACTACAGATTATGCTAAAGCTTAGTTTTGCACCATCCTATACATTCTAACATATTTACTTGAGCTTCTCAGTTGGAACTTCTTGTTCTTCACCAAAATTTGTCTTCTTAGATGTCTGAGATTCACTATCTTTGCCCTTTCTCTTCAAATTGGGATACCTTCTTGATTCTTCTTCAGAGTCCATTGGAATAAAACAATTTTTTTTGTCTTTGAACTCTGTAGTAGATACTTTCAACTTTATCATCAGACATTCCTTTGAATTGATGTCTCTTAAAACCACCAACATTGCAACAGTAAGTCTTCATGTATGCAATAACTTGTGCCTTAGTCGGTTGTCTTGATTTCCTTTTACCCTTCTTGATTGAAACAATAGCCTCTTTAAGTGCTTGATTATTCTTCATCTGTATGAAATCTTTTAACTGTGTAGTTCTTTGTTCTTGATTAAAGATGCATCGATATAAGGTCAATTGCCTTCTTCTTGATCACTGGATCTTTTGCAATCAAGAATTGAATTTCTTCTTCCTTAGGTACATAGCTGAACTCTGGAGTCTTTTCTCTAAATCTTGTAGGTTGAATAGTGGAAATTTGATCTCCCATCCTATCCAGCCTTTTACCCTCCATAAAGCTTACAATCTCCAATTCATCTTGCGTATCAGCTCCCTCTAATCCTTGGAACACTTGTCCTTCATTTTTCAATTTTTCAATCAGTTTCTGAGAAGCTTCCTCCTCTTGTTGCTTTTTCTTTTCCCTATTAATTACATCAACATTTAGTTCGGATGTACTAACGAGCTTTTCTCTATCATAAGCTTCCTGCTCATGTTTACTATTAAACTTCAAAGCTGTATGTTGCAATTCCTTTACCCTTTCCAATATCCGGTTGACCAACAAGCTGACTTGACAGGCTCACCAATCTTCAAACTTCCCAAGGGTTTAGGTGCATAAGGTTTAATTATAGCAGGAATGGGTGCAACGATAGGTTCAGGGATTGGTAAAGATTGCTTTTGGTATAGCACTTGATTGGCAACCTCCTTTTCAGCTTCTTTTGTCTTTGGTGGTGATGTAACAATGGTTGTGATTGTATTAGCAGTGGTTGTGATAGCAATGGGAATATCTGAAGTAATAGTTGTTATAATTACCTTAGAGGTGGTTCAGCAGGTGGCTTCTTCTTTAGAAGCGTGGATGCGGCAACATACGCGAGTGGTTGTCGCTGCACCACTGCCTTCTCTTTTTCTGCACAAGTAGCTTTCAAAGCATCATTTATCGCTGCATATTTTCCTTGCATGTCGACACCGATAACCTTCCGATTAGCGCGACTATCCGAGTCCAAAACCACATCGAAATTCACATCCTCCCTTGAATCAATGCTTTTACTCCTCCCCTGTTTGGATTCATCCTCCAACCTCCGATCCTTTGAGGAGCTAGCCTTCTTTCCCATCCTTTTGACTCTTCTATATGCAGCAATCTCTGGTCTCCTCATTCTCTAAACAAAATTCAGCGTGCTTCAACCTTTTAATAGTTCCAGCTAGAGAGGTTGTCAATTCGTCAAGACCAGACATTTTAGACTCCATGTTACTACATTTATCCGTCAATTCCTTTAAAAGTTCCATTTTATCCTCACAAATTTGACACGTGTTAACTGGTCCGAGAGGTGTACACTGGGAATTGTGATTATGCACAAAAGTATCATTACCCGTCAATTCATGTTGAGTTTCACGTGTTTCCTCATCACTCTGATCTGTGTGACCTGCTCCAAGAGGTGAATCATAGGATGTGAGTACCATGGCATCCGACCGAGGCTCCGTATCCATGGACCCAAGTTAGCCGGGTTGCCTGGGATTCCTCCACTGTGTTGAGCTCGGCGAACTCTCCACATTAGGAGTTGCCGGTGGTTGGGTCTTACTTAGGTTTCCACTTACCGGCCATGCACGCTAGCGAAACAAAAGATGAGTTACACCCTCATGTCTTTCACCCCTTCCACTCATGTCACCTACCACACTTGTTACACCCTCATGTCCTTCACCTCTACAACCAGACCTCAGGATGTTGAAGGTAAGGGTTTGGAATTGGTTTTGGAAGTGGTGGCAGGGGGTTCATCGATGGATAGAATGGGTTGTGGATTTTCCTCCTCTATAAGTTGTGGCAGATTTAGCATGTGAGGAAACAAAGGTGTTATGGTTCCTGTAAAATTTCGACTCTTTTTACTCATATGGGCAAACACCCTAGGAAGCATATGTAAAACGTCGTATTTTTTAGTATGGGGAATGGGTTCTGTTATTTGACTTTCTGCTATCAATTGAAAAAACCTAGGATAGAGGTAGTAGTTGCCCTGTTCTTTAATGTTCTTTTGAAAACCCTCAAAAATCATTCCAGACTAGTTAAATACCCTTTCTTGAGATAAACAGATGACAACAGTTGCAATCTTTGAGTGAAACTCATCAAATCCAGTTGTTTTATTGCTTACACACTTGAGCAAGGTATGGATTAAAAACTTCCATTGCGGAGAAAACATACCTTTGTGAAACTTTATACGATCCCCTTTTCTCTCATAACCCATTCTTTCTAAACCTTCAAATATTTCAGCATTAGACAGATTAACAACTCCTTCAGCGTCCTCAAGCTTCAAAACATCTCTAATCACCTCCTCTGTGATCAGAATCTCCGTTTCATCAACAACCGCCCTAATAACCTCTTTTCCACCTCTTTCTTGAATTTCAGCATTCCTCCAAAACTGCCGTATATAAGCTTTAACAATGACGGTTTCTACAGTTAATGCATAGTGTATGGGACTATGTTTGATGAAATCAATCATCTCATGAAAACCTTCAGAATGGTCGTTCTTGACTAGGTATGCGACTAAGTTGTGGGTTTGGAATATTTAGGTGCCATTGTACGTTGAAAGTGAATTTGATATGGGATTTGTGAAAATTATTCTTGGGAGCGGTTATGGTTTCTGTTCAGCGCCAATTAGGAGTGTTTAAAAGATCAATTATTTGATCGGCAGTGAATTGGGGAATAAGTACGGTACAAGCAAAATGTTTCACAAAAGCCCTTGTTGTTTCCATATTCACCACAACTGCACTATCGGTGTATTTACCAATACTGGCAATGGATATCGCAAACCGCGGTCGCAACATCACTAACACTCCCATCCTTTGACCAAGGCTACGGTGCAAATTCGTTGTTATTGCTAATGTGATGATGCATAGATTTGAAGGATTTCTTTAATTCCACCTTTTATGGGAATACGTAAACTTTATAATTAATGGACATAAACAGTTCAAGTACATGACACTGGGCAGCACCATCATTTTAGTACGTCTTTTCCTCATTATTAAAGTTTGTCCTACTTTTATGCATCCCCGATTTGGGTTATTTCAAAATAACCATGCAATCTTGAAGAAACCACAGCAACTGCACACATACTTGGAGTTCATGACATAAATTGTTAGTTATATTATAATTGTATATTGTTACATAAAAATATAAAGTAAATGTACACCTAATAATACCATTTGTATGTTAACAACAAGGGTAAATAATATTTTTCCTAAGGCATACACATCATAATGTTATGGACCACGTGGCATACCTTACTAAAACATTTGTTTGAATTGCAAGCAAACAACATGCTAACTAGTTTAGTTGCCCCCAAATGGTTTAGTTGCCCAAAAATTGTTATCTTTTGGGCCACGGCGTATGAGTACTACAGAAGCTTCATTAATTGCATTTGGCTTAATGTGCATTTCTAATTACTTGACAAGACACAACTATTGACCAGTTGACTATCCACATTTACTTATATTGACTTTAATTGAAAATAAAATCCATGTCACCCCACATACCCCATTTTGCTTATATAAACGGACACCATCTAATATATTTTAAAACTACTTTTGTGAAGTGACACACACTACCCACAGCAGCATTTACTACAACAGAAATGGATAACTATATTTACGACATGGCTAACATGTCTTTGTGTGGCAATGGGCGTGATCTAAAGTTCATTAGTGACATGCATGCAACGGTGATGGAGCTAACTTGTCGATGCAGCGGGGGTGAGCGAATCAAGCGGTTGGAGTGTTTTGTTTGGTCCACTGTTGCCAATGCTTGTATGGAAATCTTTGTGTGGAATCCGGGATGAGGAGCCAGAGAAAAACAGGACGGTGATGAGGCTCATCAGCGAGACGCAGCTGCAAGTTCTCAAGAAAAGCTCCTTACGGCCATGATGCGCAAAAATATTAAACCTATACTCCTAGCTTGTTATGTGCTCTCTCTCAAGTTCTGTCATAATAATCTTTTTTTGTTTTGGACTCATCATCAATGTTGTTGCTTCGTTACTCTCTTTTTTATCGCTTAATGTAATGAAATGAAATGTATTATTTTAATTGTGAAGCAATTGTCAAATGGTCGAATTTATACGTATCACGCATAAAAACATATAATACTTTTGGACAAATATTCAGTTAACAACACTATATATACGACGTATTATTTTTAATCATTCTTGAACAAACAAAGCGTAGTTTATGTATAACTTACTTATTTCGAGTATATAATATTAACATTTTTGACAACCCTCCAACAAGATCAACCTGTATGTATTTAACAATCTTCGGTTATTGGACGGGCCAAACTACCGGTTCTTCTAGAATAAGCAAACGTTTTTGATAAGACTGGAATACGTCCGAACGACTATAAGATTACATGTAGTGAAGGGTGTATTTTTGGTTATTGTGGTGTGTGGGTTTGTATATTTTTATGTCGATTGGCACATTTTCAATGGTTGCAAGTTGATGATCCCGCTGGACGTGGGCGCTTAGCTAGTTATCGCGAACATGATTCGGTTTTTATAGAGTTAGATTTTATCCTTTGTGTCACCAGTTTTAACTTATCTCCAACAGCACTTTCGTTGTTTTATCATGCACTATCGGTTTTCAATATACAATATTCTATCAAATACATTTTACAATCAAACATATGTCATGCCTCATCCATTGGCATATTCATTCACACATTAACACCAACATTATTACACAAACACGCTAGATATAAAAACGTTTAACAAAATAAAATAACATTTACCCCATTACTATTTCCGTATCAAAATCAATGGATCATAAGTCTCATATAATATATAAGTACATTGTTAATAGTAAAATAATACTACATTTGCTAATATATAGCAATTGTTCATTAAGATCACATTTAGTTTGTACACTAGTCAGGATGCCTTTCTCCAAACAATCTCTTTCATCAAAAAATGCTTCTAAGCCTTCACTTGCCTTATTTGATCTCAAACTAAGGTATGAATACCATCACCCTTCCTAAAAAAATTTATATGTTACCTCGTGGAATTGACTTGCCTTAAGTATATATTTTTACCATACTTGCTATTCTTTTTATGTACATTTAATATACCTTTATTACAGGAGACGCCATCCGGGGTAGTCGTAGTGCGTATCTTTTTTTTGAGATTCACTACGATGGTACCTTCATTCGGTTGCCCAATTTAAGTTATGCGTTTGGACGAACCCTTTCGCTAAGGTTTAGTAACTCCTCAAGGATGAACTTTAAGCAAATGCTTGACTTGTTAGCCTACAAGCTTGAGTGTGAGATACGGGCTTTATATTTTTGCACACCAAGATTTGTTCTTTCAACTGGTTTGACAATTGTTGAATGTGATAATGATGTTAAAAGGATGTATGAACTTGCCGAGGAATATGGATTAATCGGCTTGTACATTTCACATAAACCTATTAACTTAGCATGTTTCTATTATCCTAACCTAAATTTTAATCTTCTTGATAAGGAAACGCATGCAAAGCTTGCGATACATGATAAACTTGTGCAACTTGCTACATCTAAGTCTTACTCTGATATTCTTTCATGGGAGGAGGAAGAAAGTTACTCCCCTAAGAACCCCTCCTTCGCAACAACCTAGACGTAAAGGAATTGAATTCCAAAGAAAGAATCTTTTCATGGATTTTTTGCATAGCGAAAATGTTGATGGCCATTGAGTTCGATGGACGATGAATGGTACTATGGGGGATTTGTGGGTTGTGTAGCAATGGATGTTGGGTGGTCTACTTCCCCACCATATAAATGGGTGCAACGGGTTATCGAATACGATGATGCCACTTTAACGAATGTACCGACAAATCTTCTTCCAAATCAGGTTTTGTTGGATCAGGATCTTCTTCCTTCCACGTCAAGTAGGGAGTTGTGTCAAGCCCAAGTATGGACATAAGGTTTTGAGGAAACCGTATGCAAGGAGGCTATGCTTTGAAACACCAAGAACGGGTTCTGGGAAGATCAAGATGTTGAGGCATTTGAAGGCTCTAACAAGAGATCGGCGTCGAGGATGTTTGGATTAAAAACCAACTTGGTATTTAAGGAACCGGAAGGTGGAGTGTAGGTATTGTTATGCAGCATGCTAATTGTGTTGTTAAACGATTACAGGCACTTGTGTTAACATTACTTTAAAGTCGAAAAACATAGTCTAGTCTAGGTGTTTTTGTAAGGCAACATCTATGCATTCGCTTACGTGCATTGTAACTATCTCCGCCTGGGTATAGTGCTCTATCCAGACTTGTTTGTGTTTACCCACTTTGACTTTAAAGAAAGGCACCTAAAAAATGTATTTGACTTTTACTGACTTGATTACACATTTTTTCATATTGTTTATCAGCGTGTGCATTTACCTACTATTTACTAATGTTTATGTTAGTTGGTCTTGAGCACTAGCGGTACTAACGTGCAATAGCAGTTTTAAGTATTCATTCACACGGCCTAATATACGTGTCATATGTTTTGCATTATATTGCATCACCGTGACTACCTTTATAAGCAATGGCTGACCAACCAGCGAGAGCGGCGGTTACAACATTATCATGAATTTGTGCTATTCGCAACACTCGTGATCATATTCAATTAACCCCTTTGTATACTTACAGAAACAACTATAACAAATCACACAATTAGGGAAACTAGTTTAAGATTGTTTCTACTTTATGAAAATGCAACTTGTATAGTCTTGATTATGTATTCCAAAGATCTACACATGAATCTGTTACTCTAGGGGTATCCATTTTATGTGATCTATGTTGTTGGTTACATTATGTAAAGGTAATTTGTACCATATATATTTTGTTGTTTTCGATTGTGCAACAATTTAACCTTGAACATAAAACTTGCAACTTCTCCAAAAGTAAATTACATATATAATTAAACGTTTATATCTATTCCATTACATTACTTGTCTATTAACATACCAAGTCCAACACAAGTGCAGAAAGATCTAACATAATGAAAACAACCTATCATACGGCTTCAGACTTTGACTGGTCAACTCTTTGTCCAAGATTGAGTTGTCCAAAGCAAGAGTATCAACCAAGTGTTCAATATCCACCGACTTCTTCGATATTTTCTCCTTTTCAAAGAACCCATACACCAGATCTTTATAGTATTCGCTAGGCGGATCATCATCAAAAGCGATACACATCACAAATAGAGCATTTTACGAAGCGGCTTCCGGGGTTTGCCCTTGTTGTTGGCGTCTTGGTACGGTAGGCGAAGCATGCGCAAAGTATTCAAGTTTGCCACCAATTAGTCGGGTTGTAGGCGAAGTTCGGAACTCATGATAAGCGAGGTTTTAATTAACAAGTTTGTGGAAATGTAGGAAAATGTTGACCGACAAATTAGGTGGTGGGGAGTTTATAAAAGTTGAAAAAAGTACCTTTTAGGCTTTTATAACTGTATCGTTTATTCCCAAACAAAACTTTATAAAGGCATATATTCATATTTGTTGTAAAAGTAGAGGACCTACCATGACAAACACTTAAACTTTTTTGCACACTTGCTCGGCATGATTACGACATTGACATCCCACATTCACTTTCATTGAAAGATAATGGGTGTCCTTTTCATCTTATTTTAGGAAAAACTCGGGTTTGTTGTACTATCGGTATGTACTTTGTTTCCTTATTAGTTCATTTGGTTGATATATTTATGTATTTGTTACCTTATTCGTTCATATTGGTTGATATATATATATATATATATATATATATATATATATATATATATATATATATATATATATATATATATATATATATATATATATATATATGAATATAAATAGCTACACGGCATATATATTATATTCTATTATTAAATTATTATTTAATTCAAAGTTATTGAATTTGTTATTAGGGTTTATATTTTATAGGTATGGTAGATATACCTTTAAGTCTAGTAGTTGCTTCTTTTGTTATAGTATTTATGTTTTATAGGACATGGCGGAAACCAAAGAAGTCATATTTAAAGTTCACCACAGGCGGAAGTTTCAATTTCAGCACCGCTCATATGTAGGTGGTAAGCCTTCCTATGGCGATGTCACGGTGTTTAGCTCGAGGGCATTTACAAGGGTGCTTGATCATGTTTTGATCATATGGAAAATGGGCTATTTATATTTGTTGCACCAAACAAGTCACTCGAGATGATGGTTTAACTTTGTTGCCCAGAGACAATGACGTTCGGCGAATGTATGACATTGCGAGGAGGAGACTTCGATCGGACCTCCTACGTTACGCAAGCAACATTGCTTTGTCACAATTTTATTTAAAAACATGGTTTGGCAAGAAGAGGGCGGCATGCGATGCGCTAGTGCAACACCGTTCAAAAGAAGGAAGCTAACAACTCGTGTTTCTATAAGGAAAAGCGTCTGAGGTTCGGATCGAGGAGAAAAAGGGGGTAGTGCAAAGAAAAATGGTTGCAAGAGGAAGGTGTGGAACTCCGGGAATGGAAATTTCCTTGAGGGAAAAGAGATACCCTTTTATGAGGATGTACATGAAAGTAAGCCAGGTCATGGGATTGCCAAGGTAAAAGAACCAGTTGTTGATCAAGAGGGTGTGTCAAGAGTGGGAAAACCACTTCTAGGCGGGCCATACGAGGCGGGAAGCGATTATGATGGAGGTCTCGGATGCTGAATGATGGTTTTGAGTGCGTTTATAGAGTGTGTTTTATATTCAATTAACATGTTCATACCACGGATACTGCACGACCCTATTAGCTAGCAACCGCGTGACAAATAAGTAATACTTTACAATCCATCCGTTATTACAAAGGCAAATACACACAAACGTTTACCTTATACAAAACACAATATAGTAGGACTTAGGCAGTGAATGCATTATTAAAAACCATGTTCCTGCTTACTTTAAAAAGGCTGTTTGGAGTAGGAAATCGGATAGCGAGCGATGTGTGGAGGGGCGAGCTTGGTTGTTCAGTGGTTTGACTTGAGTTTATGTGATTCTCCGCATTAATCACCCCATGGTTAGGGTCTTCGTTTGTCTCACTTTGGTACTTGCTAGTTAAGCGAGATGATTCACCCATCTTACGAGCCTTTTTTTCACTGTTGTACCGGCTTAGCCTTTTGCCAACCGGTCTGCGTACAAGTGTGCCAATCTCAGGTTAGTTGCCACTTAACAACATAACCTTAAAGTTTTTGTAAAGCTGAACAAATACTTACTTTTCTTTTCACCAAAGGTACTCTACATGTTACGCGGTTGTGGCCTTTTGTGCCACACCTTCCACAATAGTTGCTCTTAGGCACCTCACCTTGAGATGGTATTCGGTCTTTATTTTTAGGCTCACTGAATTAACACGATGCGGGGGCAACACAACCTCTAAGTTCACTTGGTGTCCTGGCGTCATATCTTTTAATGGGTATGATGTCTTGGTGCATCGGCTTTAATAGTTGTATTATAAAACCAAGCTTTTGCCAACTTCTTAACACTTGGTCGGGCCACACTGCAAATCACCTCTGACACAAATGTCGCCGCGGCAAGCAGCACGGAAAGCTAACATTTTTTTTTGTCGCGTGTACTTCATGCACTTTGTCCTAGTATTCCCAAAACCTTCCGGTTGCACTTTTTTCCATTCTGTCACTTTGGCGGGTGCAGCAAGGTTAGTCATCCGGTGCATCTAGCATTTACACATATTAACATATTCTTGAATAAGGCTGCTTAATTATTGCTCAATAAACTATCAAATAATAACAAAATATGCTCTACACGCATGTTTTCTCCCGCGTTAGTAATACCATTTTTGAAGACCTCTAAACCATTCCATCAACATCGTTATTGGGATCTTGCGCACATCTTTTGTTAAAGCATTGATCGATTCCACCTTGTTTGAGGTCGGTAGTTGTACTGTTTGCGAGGGCAATGTGCCTGACCATTTTTCAATACCTGCGCAACTAGTTTTACGTGAGCTATCGATTGTCTTTGCAAGAATCGACACATTAGGTGTGCAAATTCCTCCGTTGTGTAAGCTTTGCACGCCTTCCAGTATAAACACTTTAGGCTATAAACTTTGCATACACGTATTCAACATCAAATGGCGACAACAATACGTGAAAGGCATTTGGAAAAACATTTTTTACATGCTAGGGCTATTGCATGATGTGTCGGATATAATTGCCAAATTAGCAACTTACCCTATGGATTCTTTCAGGTTTGTCAAAAACCATGTCCATGTGTCACCACTCTCACCTTGAAAAACACCGGTGGCAATCGGTATAATTTGATTGTTTTCCATTTCCCGGCTACGAGGTTTGTCCCTACGTAGGGCCCTTTAAGATGTGTGCCGTCGATTATGATAAGGGGTGCAGCATAGGAAACTTTTAATCGTAAAATATAAATCGATTACATCTTGGATAACAAACACATTGTATATCAAGGTAAAATCATCATAAACCATGTATTTAAGTGAACTTTGTATACTATTGTAATGCATTGGTAAGTAAATTAATATCAAATAATTTGTTTATGTTTCTCTTGACAGGTGTCTTGTGAAACAAACAATAGTATCGACATGAGTAGATCAATTCGAATGTTTTTGTGCTTATCTGACATAAATTGTTAGATACTTTGCTAAGATGCTCAACTTTTATAAGACAAGTAAAAACTAGTTGTATGTAACTATTTTCGGGTTTTATGTATGTATAGTATTTTATATTCCATTTTGTGTTCATGTTGCGAGATATACTACTAAAAACGCATGCTAAACTAAAACAATGCCTATTCACCAACACACTTGTATGAAAACCATATCATATATTAGATTTATTTAAAGACATTCAAGGCAATTAGCTTACGCTGACACCAAAGATATAAAAAGGTTCTTAAAAGCGTCTTTGATCGTCGTGTCTCAATGTGTGTAACGGTCCTCGTTTCGAGCTTTAGGGTTGTGATAGTAGTATGGTAAGCTGGCAAAGCGATGCCTATTGGACGCCACGGGTTGATTCCAGCGCCAATTGTTTCCCCCTTCAAGCTTTTGTGTATGAAACATCTATATTCAACTCCATATTCAGATCATGGATAATGTCCCTTGCTTATAAGCGGTGTAACATCGTGTGATTTTCGGACGTATTAATTTAGACAGGGTTTTTGCATTTCGATGATTTGGATTGAACTGGATTTTGGAACATGCATGACGGTCATTAAGTTTAGTGATTCTAAATCTGGGTTTGGAATCCTCTGACGGTTTATGTGCCAATCACATTTTGGTACCGCGCATTTTCTTGCGTACCTAATAGTGCACTATTTATGAACATAAAATTCATACCCTTCTTTTAGGCACTTCAAAGATACCTCATATATGCACTCTTCCTTATCATCAAATCTATCATTCACTTTCATAACACCTCTATCTTTACTTTCAAGTCTGCTATCAATAGGTGGTGGTTGGGGTGTGGGTGGTATATGAGTTAACTTGTTTCGTTGCCATGTATTCGCATCTTGCTCAGGTAACAACATATAATTAAGATCCAAATGTAAGTGTGGGGAACAAGATGACTGGGTTACCACAACGGGTTCTTTAACTTGGTTAATGCATATGGTTTGCACCTCTGACTGCGACCCATCAACTATACTTTTGAAAAATCCAAGTCATCGTCGTCAAGTATGTTCGTTGTGGTTGAGGCGATGTTGTATGTTAGAGTTATCCAGTTTACATCATTAACTTTGAACTTTTTCTTGATGTACCGCACAGACTCAAAAATTGATGTCAACGGGAGTAAACACCACACGAGAAGATCTTCATACGCATAAACACCTTGCATTTACGCTTGAGAGTTCATTTTTTTGTGATGTTATTTTGTTTTGATAAAACTTTTAGATGTTATGTGTTGAGTCAAGTAAATAAGCACATGGAAACTAGGGTGTGGTTATATTTGGGAAGCTATAAACACACTAATAGTGTGTCGCAAGGTAGCCTTAGATCGGTTGTACCTATACGTAACATCCAAAGACCTTTGGGAAGAGTTGAAGGAGCGTTATGGCATTGGAATGCTCCTAAGATGATATGCATATCATTTAAGGTTGCCCAACGTACAAGACATATTGACCAAGTATGTCCTATAGTTGCCCAAATTGCGTCTAGAAGGTTTGCCTGAGGTACAAATTAAGTTCCCACATGACACTAAAAGTTGTTGCCCAGAGTACATCTAAAGGTGTGGGCCAAAGTACAAAAAATGCTAAGGACCCATTGTACAATATATTCTTTAAATATGTAAAGGTTGCCTAAAGTCTGACTTGGTAAGCCCAAATACAAATTTAGTTGCCCAGATTACATCTAAAAGTTTTGACTGACGATATACCAAAACGAATTCATCGGTGGCTTGTGTCGAATACTCCATTAGGCCTCGCTTGTTCCTTTTTGTATCCAAAAATTGTGGCACGAACACTTGTAAACTACCTATTCCGTCATTAACAAAATATAACAATAATTGTTTTTAAAAGTAGTAATTCAACAATTGTTATACCTTTTTTAAACTTTAAGTTGCTCCAACTCGAGTGAATATCTAGTCGCAACAAAAGAGGTACTATTTATTATCGAGCAACGGGCAAACAATGATTCCGTCGACTCAAAATGAATGAACCCGATTGTTTACCCTCGTGTTCGGTTTATTATCAATTCAAACCATAATCACCAATCCAATAATAATGTTTACTTTTTTAGTTTATTTTGGCCACAAATCATCGCATACAACTAGTTCTTTGATCAAGTATTTGAAAGCTTTTGGATGAAGCTTTATTCCTGTCTTAATATTTTTTTTTTGGCTTTAGTCCGTTTTCCGCCAAAGTCTTGAAACCATCCATCTACATACAATACTTTGGGTAACCCTTAACCCAAAAAATAAACCACAAAAAATAAAAATAAAAATAAAACCGTCCATTTACATCTACAACATCTTTATAGCATCGATTGTATACCAAAAAACAGGATAGACATAACACGTATTCCCTTACAAAAATTACTACATCAATGGTACAAATGGTTACTTTGAAAATGATGCGAGAAGAATCTGCGTTTGTGGTAAAACAACTATTTTTGTTTGACGCGTTATTGATGCTTTCGGGGAGGAACCCATTTCGAATTTGGGTCCTATAAGGAGGTAGATCACGAGGATGAGGAAAATAATTTTGAGCGGCTCCATACAAAAGACTTTGGGATGAGGTTTATGGAATGAATGATGCGAGGAGGACAACGAGATGAAGATGATGAGGAAATTTGGAGATGAGGAGGATGATCAACAGGGTGCAGGAGGTGGAAGGCAAATGTGCTAGTGCAGGCAACCGGGAGGAGCAACAACTTGGGTTTCAAGCCCCTTATGATCGGAAAGCAGGATTAGCCCGGCGGAAATTTTGTTTCAACAAGTCAAAGCCGGAAATGAAGGGGAAAGCGGGGAAGAGAGTTGTGGTTCTAACAACTTGGTTTGAAATGGGGTGGGTGGAGGTTCCGCGATGATGGTTTTATTATTATTATTATTTTAGCGTTTTCTTTGTTTTGCTTGTTTTTTCGTTTTTCATCTTTTTTTTTTAAGGTTGGATAATTAGATCTATGAATTCAACGATTATTTATGAATGTTTGTTGGGTTTAAAAATATAGAATGAAAAACTAGCTATTGCAATTGACTTTACGGTGCCAACCATGAGATAGTGCTTCTAACGTAACCAACATGTTAGATTTATCTTTACGCGTCTACAATTTATAATGGAATGGTTAAAATTATGGTTTGCCCAGTTAGTACATGACATATTGCCCAAATATGGCATTTAGATGCCCATATTGCATATTGCAAATTACAGGGTGGCCTTAAAGTCCAAAAGAAACTGGCCAATTACATCATTATTACAACATAAAAGGTTGCGATGAACGAAAACGAATGGCCAATTAAGCTAAAAGCAGTGGCCCACTAAACAAAGTAATTCTAATTTTACAAAAGGGGTGGTGTAAAAGTGGAAAATTCCCTACTTTGTTAAGCGTGTCA
The DNA here is from genome assembly GCA_910596185.1 of Chrysanthemum makinoi. Lineage (NCBI taxonomy): Eukaryota > Viridiplantae > Streptophyta > Magnoliopsida > Asterales > Asteraceae > Chrysanthemum > Chrysanthemum makinoi. Next base: position 4,367,905 of record OU343216.1, on the reverse strand, counting down.
TGTTTGTTCATATGCTTCTATCACTAAGCATTAGTTAATATAACTAGCGATTAAGAAAGTATACAACAACTTCGGTTTTTATTATTTAAAATAACTAAGCGGTAGTAAAAAATAATAACGTACTTATGATTTAATATGTATACAACCATTTCATTTTATAATTAATAGTATTTTTTAGTTTAGGAAAGTCAAAGCATAAAGTTCGAAATAACAAACTCAAATAATGTAACTCTAGACATCTAATAACTTTGCGGAAAGCGTTGTGTTTCGTCCAAACTCAACATGTTGATGATTTTAATAAGTGATGGTCTATAAAATAGTTTTGTTCAATCATAGAATAAATGTAGTGGGAGGTAATAACAACTACGCAAATATATTT
>OU343216.1:4277130-4367426 GCA_910596185.1 Chrysanthemum makinoi | reverse complement strand
TCTTAACAGCTTACATTTTAAAGCTTTCAAAGAGTTTCAGGATTTAGACCATGTACTTTATTACAAACCTTAAATTACCATATAAGGAGACTAATTAAGCATTAAACAATAATAGTAACAACATAAAACAGTTAAGTACCAAAATTGATCAAAAAGCTTACAAATTGGATTTAGTCGAAAACCAAGAATAAGAACCAAGTTATACTGCCTATAGAACCTCCACAGGTTCACTAACCCATTCCCATCCAATAATCAACCTTCTTCAGCTTCTTGATCATTTCTCCATGGATTTGTATTTTTCAACATTTTTGGTATTTTGGTATTTTTGGTATTTTACTTCTAAACTGAATTTAAGGGTTTCTAATAGCTTTTATAAGCTATATAGGAGCTTATGTGGGCTTATGAGTCCAAATTAACAGATACAAACAACATTAGAACATTATGAGATTTTAAGCTCAAAAATGCATAAACTTGAAAATGAGATTAAGACTTGAAATTGATGATTGGAAAAGGTTCACATACACTTAGATAACTTAAATAAATTACTTGAAAGATTTAAATTACACTAGGAAGCTTAAAATAAAAAAAACCGACATACATTAAACTAATCTACACTACTTGCTTATTCTCCTCTGCTTCTTTTTCTTTCTTTATAGCCTTTTTAGACTCCCCACATGCTTCTGAGTTTATCCCACCACCATTGGATCTCTGAAACACACATCTCACCTTTGATTTGCAAATTGGCCAAAAAGTCATTTGAGGTGGGGTTGAAGTAAGCGATAGGGGCATTAATTGGTTTGGGATGTTGTGGAGGTGGAGGTGTGGATAGACAGTGGGGGATAAGGTGAGGTGGAAAGTGGTGGTGAAACCACTGGTTTCTGGTTTTTGATTTGAGGGAGAAGAGTGAACAGTAACGGCGGTATTTCTAATTTTAAAAAATGGGCCGGGTTGTATATTTGGATTGGGCTTGGTGGTTTAATATCACAAAGGGTTATCCGTTTGGTTTTGTAGCTAGTAACACACAAGGACCAAAATTGTAATTAGGCCAAACTTGAGGACCAAAACTGCCATTCTTCCAAAGTTCACACAAGGACCATCCTGCCATTTATGATTAGTACAAGGACCATTATTGATTATTTTCCATTTTTGTATAAATCCAGGACCAAATCTGCCAATTTTGAAACTTTAAGGGCCTAACTTGTAATTTCTCCAAAGTTTAACATAAGGACCAATTTTGTCATTTATGAATAGAACAAGGTTAATATTTGATAATTTTCACTTTTTAAATTAACCAAGGACTATATTTGATAATTTTCAAACTTTAGGGACTAAAATTGTCATTTTGTAAATTTTAAACTTTAAAGGGTTTATTTTGACCTTTTTGAATCCCATGGACCTTAAATGACATTTACAAGTTTTTGAATTACCAGGGACTAATTTTGACAACTTTTGAAACTTGGGGGCTAAAACTGCCAATTATGCAAACTTGATACGTTTTTCACACATTTTTTGGTATTTTTGCATTTAAAACACATGAATATTTGGAGATATTTTATCATTTGATGCATTTCGAGTGTTTTAGATGTTTTTGCAGTTTAAATGGTACAAAAATGATGAGGTATTTAGACACTCATCAATCCCAGCACTAAGATATTGCTAGTCCTAGCAATCTTTTTATGAAAATTTTAATAATTTTCATCTCTTTACCAAAAGCCATTACTTAGGAGTAGCAAATTGTTTTATTCAAGTAAGAACAGCAGTACAATGATAACCAAATGATTTTGAGCAAATCATAAGTACAAGGATTTGATTTGTCACTAGAAAGCGTTTATACGGACTAGCCAACTCTTAGATAAATTATCAATATTATCTTTGGTGAGGTGATTACCAATTATGGTTTTCCAACTGCCTTTACCACAAGCCATAAACTGGCGGGCTAGCCAACTTTTCACTAGTTTAAAGATATGAGTTGAACACCAATTTTGGGCAAATTACGAAGCCATAAGCGGATTTGAGATATCTTTACCAGAGCCGTTTGCTCTGGATTAGCCAATCCTTATGTGGGTTAGACATGGTGGACTGATTACCATTTGCTGTGTTTAGTACATAGTACTTCCACTAAAAAATTTTTTAGCCATTTTGGGAGAAAAAGGGACTAAAGGGTACATTTATGATCAAATTCGCGAGAATTTCCCCCCCACACTTAGAAATGAATATTGTCCTCAATATTTAAAGTCGGCTTTATGCCGAATCTTGAACAGTAAAAGATAACATTACTAGCTAAGTGTAGAAACACAATAATTATTCTCTTTTTAATATTTACAATTTTCATTCATTTTTAAGGTCTATATACAACATGTGGGGCATCTCCCCCACAATAAGGTGGTACACACGGGTGAAAACCCATGTTTAACTACTTGTTTTTTTGATTTCCGAGTCGCTAGCTTGACTCGACCCGAAATTAATTTGTTCATGGGAAGTAAGTGGAAGAGACAATCTCCATCGGACTTTCATTCAAGATGTTTTGTATAAACATTGAAGTACGTGAAAGTTCCACACCGATGAGATATACATAGAACCGGCTCACAAATGATAAATAAAAATGCCGGGATCAAAAATAGTGTCTTCATTCGAAGGAGTGAGAAGAGAGGAAGCTACGGGATAGGTGAAGAGAAGAAAGTCATGATAATAATCTTGACTAACTCATCATCATCAGGAAGGGGAATTCATGATAGCTTTATGAATTTCATCTTTTAAGCTCAATTGGTCTAGACATATCCCGGGTGTGTCTAGATCAAAGTAGAAGTTATCATACTACGGTAGAGATATGAAATGAGTGAGTTCACAGGAGAACTCTTCAAAGGAGAATGATTCATATTGAGGATTGATTTGATTGAGTTCACTAGGGAACTCCTCAAAAGTGAATGATTCATAATCGGGGAGAGAATTAAGAGAATGAGAAGTGGTAATACCACTAATCTTCTCTACCATATGATCAAAATGGAACGTTTGTAATTCGGAATAGAATCATCGAACAAAAGTTCACTATCCTCAAAGGGGATAGGATATGAAGTAGGCTTTTCATTAAAATCCTCGATTCTAGAAATGAGAAGATTAACATTCAATAATGTAAGACGAAGAGAAAGCGTCTTGGATTATTTCTTCATCATTCTCTTCTCCTAAGCTGACAGGCTCAGAAGGTAATTCCCCACATAACTTATGTCTCCACAAGATAAAGATAGTCCTCATAGAATCGAGAGAACATCTCAATATGATCATTTTGGAAGACAAGAGGAGGAAGGATATCACACACATGGTCAAAAGTTCCTGTGACTCTCTCGGGATTGGGACAAGGTCCTCAACACTAGACTTTATTAATTCGTCCGATTCCTTTTCAGGAACAGTGTCAAGATGCTCATCCCCATTGCTCGGAGAGTGAGTGGGAGCTTCGGGTGTGATGGCAGTTGCGAGAATGAATCTCAAGCTGCTGGGATATCAATCTGATGAATTTGATGAATCTTCAAGTGTATCCTCATCATCAACATCATCAGGAATGAAACGAAATTGAGAGCTACTTAGATCTGGCTTGCTTTATCTTTTGCAATTGATTCCCTAATAGATTTTTCAAAGGCAATTTGGGAATTTATTTTAGTAGCCTGCTCTTGACTAGCAATTCTTCCATGGATTTCTCATGTGAATTTTAATGTGGGACATTGTGGGAGTGGAGATTTGTCAAAACCGGAAGGTTGACATTGATAATCATCATGAGGACCCCACAATATACACAAGAAAAACTGGGAACATTATGAAATCTTTGTTTTACTCAACTCCTCGAGTTCTTTTCACCCGACTCCGGGAAGCTCTAGATAAGTGTCTTGTTGGGTTTCTGAGGAGTTTAGTCATTAACTTGGCCTTGTGGAGGTTGAGTGCGTGATATGGATAGTGTAATTATTTACGAAATGGATTCCCTGTTTGACAATCCCTGAAATAGAGGGACCTCCACAGTTCTACTTGATAAGGCTGTTGAGCTGGATTGGTGAATCATATGGATATTAGTCATAGCCAAAGTTTAGTTACAGTATCACTTAGGAAGCACTCATAGACAAGCGTATTTCGGATTGACACTCAAATCCTTGGTGAGGACCTCCACAAAATTCCAGGCAGATTATGTTGATTATATGAAGATAAATTAATTTTGGGGTGGGTAATTGGAAAAGTTTGAAGGGTCGTTAAATGAGTTTGGATTAGGATCATAATCAAATGAATTCCTCGAACCACAAAACAAACAACTCAGTTCGAATATCATACCACATGTACACACGTACACGGCGAGGGTGAACCAAAAGAGCTCACCACAACCGACACAAGGAATAAACGATTCTATTTGAGAGTTATGAGAAGGAATCGGTTCATTCAAAGAATCATCAAAACCAACATGGTGATCCGAATGACTATTAAGACTCGAAGAACATTTTGAAAAATCCGGAGGTGGGACAAGTGGTGTGCTCGAGGCTAGCAATTTCCATCACTTTCGTTATGGTCTCCGGTTAACGGTTCTTGAAAGCGTGAAGATTAGGCAAGTCATTCTTGCTAGTCACGGTCTAAATTCGCATGTTTGCTTTTAACCGTAAATCGTGAAAGTGTAGGATCAATTTTAGACGGCTTAGGAGCAATCGAGGGGTTAGATCTTTGGATAACCGTAGGTTGGACGTATTTTGCACTTCCATTATCAGAAGAAAGTACCTGGTCCTTTGTCACCCCGGTTTCTCGTTCCATTTCCCTACGCAGAATTAATGGATCATCATGAACAACACGAATTCTTGACATTTGTGATAAAGTAGGAAGTTTTTCAACTTACTTGCACATATACCACCTTTTTGTAAACAATTTTTTAAAAAATCAAAAAGTTCATTAACACTTTTCCTAAAGTGTTAACAACACCAAAAATATTTTCTTTCTTATTTTTACAAAATGTTTATCCAAAAAATTCAAAAATATTCATCTTTACCCTCTTACCCTTTTTGATTCTTTATTCCTTTACCCTCTATCCATTTGATTCTAAATTCTTCTATTCTCATGGAATCTCTCGACTACGAAGAATTCTGGAACGAAGTTGAAAAACTTCCTACTTTATCACAAATGTCAAGAATTTGTGTTGTTCATGATGATCCATTAATTACTGCGTAGGAAATGGAACGAAGCAGGGGTGACAAAGGACCTTGTACTTTCTTGATAATGGAAGTGCTAAATACGTCCAACCTACGGTTATCCAAAGATCTAATCCCTCGATTGCTCCTAAGTCGTCTAAAATTGATCCTACACTTTCACGATTTACGGTTAAAAGCAAACATGCAGAATTTAGACTGGTGACTAGCAAGAATGACTTGCCTAATCTTCACGTTTCTCAAGAACTTGAACCGGAGACCATAAAGAAAGTGATGGAAATTGCTAGCTCTCAGAGCACACCACTTGTCCCACCTTCGGATTTTTCAAAATGTTCTTCGAGACTTAATAGTCATTCGGATCACCATGTTGGTTTTGATGATTCTTGAATGAAGCCGATTCCCTTCATAACTCTCAATGAATCGTTTATTCCTTGTGTCGGGTTGTGGTGAGCCTCTTTTGGTTCACCACTCGCTGGGTATGCATCGTGTATGCAGTGTGGTAATGATATTCGGGACGGGAGTTGTTTGTTTTGTGGTTCGAGGAATTCATTTGATTATGATCCTAATCCGAACTCATTTAACGACCCTTCAAACTTTTCCAATTACCCACCCCAGCCCGACTTATCTTCATATAATCAACATAACTGCTGTGAATTTTGTGGAGGTCCTCACCAAGGATTTGAGTGTCAATCCGGAAATACGTTTGTCTATGAACAGTTTTCCGATGATACTCAGAACTTTGGCTATGACCAATATCCATATGATTCACCAATCAGGGCTCACATGAGCTTAGTGTTGTGAAGAATGGAGGTCCCCATTTCAGCTTGATTGTCAAACAGGAATCCATTTCCTTGTAACAATTACGACTATCCATATCACGACCAACCTCCACAGTGCCAAATGACTCAAACTCCTCAGCAAACCCAATAAGACACTTATCTAGAAAGCTTGGAGTGGTGAAAAGAACTGAGGAGTTGAGTAAAACGGCATTTCATAATGTTCCCGATTTTTCTTGTGTATATTGTGGGGGTCCTCATGATGATTATCAATGTCAACCTTCCGGGTTTGACAAATCTCCACTCCCACAATGTCCCGTCATTAAAAATTCACATGAGAAATCAATGGAAGAATTGCTATTTGAAGAGCAGGCTACTAAAATAAATTCCCAAATTGCCTTTGAAAAATCTATTAGGGAATCAATTGCAAAAGAAAGCGGCCGAGATCTAGCTCTCAATTTCGTTTCATTCACGATGGTGATGATGAGGATACACTTGAAGATTCATCAAATTCATCAGTTGATATCCCAGCAGTTGAGATTCATTCTCAAGCAACTGTGATCTGCGCAAAAACAGTCAAGCTAAATCACACAAGCCCGCCACTTGTGAATGGCGGACCGTAACCAGCTTAAAACTGCTTAAGCGCGAATGCAATGAAGATCAGGGGAGTATAGTGTTTCCCCGGGTCGTTATGTCCCACGGAGACTCAATGGTGTGTCAAAACAAACTCAGACGATAGAATGATCACTAATGATAGTGATCAGAAAGGATTAGGATTGAATATTACACTACTGAAAAAGGAAATAAATAAAAGCGACTTAAATGCAAATTAAGAAAATTAAAAAGATAAAAGATATTAAATAAATGCTATCACTATATTTAAAGTGATGAACGTTTAAAACCTAAAACGTACGTTTAAATTGAAAACTACGTAACGTACAAAATAAAACGTGAAAATAAAGAAGGAAAATACCTACGGATATGAAAAATACATTTTTACAATCCTAATAATATTAGAAAATTATTAGAAAAGAAAAATTATTTTTACAACTATTTATCTAATTATTATTAATTAAAAACTATTTAAACTATTTAATAATACTCTAAAATAAAAGAAAATATGAAATAAGACTAGAAAAATAAAATGAAGATTTAGAAAAAGCCAAAATACTATAAAACTAATTTTAAAACTAAAAATATATTTTTCACACTTTTTATATATTTATTATTAATTTAAAACTATTTAAAACTAATTAAAATGCTAAAAAATACTTTTTAAACTAAGAAAATTATGGAAAAATATTTTTTATGACTTATATATTTATCTTAACCTAGGAAAATAGAAAAAATATTTTTTTGAAACTTTTCTTAATTAATTGTATTTAAAGCTAATTAAAAAGGCTTAAAAACTAATTAAAATGTAGAAAAATAGCAAACAAGCTAGGAAAAATCTGAAAAATTCAAGAAAACTCTAAAATAATACTAGGAAGCTAGGAAAAATATAAAAACATGGGCTTGTGTGGAGAAATATAAAACTGATGTAGAAGTGCTTGTTGAAATAAGCACTTTGATAAGCAAATGGAATCTAAAAAGCACTAAACCAAATCAGAAGCTCTAAAATGCTAAAAGAACCAAAATGAAACTTAAAACAACTATCCTACACTTCTAAATCACAAGCTCAAAGGATTTGATGAGATGAGCTTATGTAGCAAAACAGTAACTGGGGGTCTACTTTAAGCTACTGCATAGGATTCAAAATAAGCTGGAAATGAAAAGCACTAGTTGTATCATGAAGAGGACCTGGATGAGTATCTATAAGCCAAAAATCAGACCTTGCCAAGCTCAAATGAGCTTGTGGCAAGGGCTGCAAGTTACTGAGAAACTCAGCATATGCTGAGTTCTTGAGCAGGGCAAATAAGACCAAAAGAGAAGCAGATTTGATGGTTATAAATAAATCACAAAAATATATAAAAATGACCATAAGAAATTAGACCAGTAGGGATTTCTAAAACAACAAGTTTCATAGATAAAGACTCAGAAATGAGTTCAACAAAAATCACTCTAGTTGGCCCAAAAACTCACTTTGCAAACTTTGACTTTTTCACAAAACCAAAAAGTTGACTAAGTTGAGGTTTGAAGCTAATTTATGGACTTCCATTGATGTTAAATGATGAAACAAGGTTAATGCAAGCTATATCTAAGTACTTTAAACATAAAATAAGATTTTGATATTGCAAAAACTCAACAGATAGGCTGATTAGGACAGTGAATTTGTTATGTTGACTTCAAGTGTTTACAAGCTCAAAGTTGAGACAGATAAGAGTCAATATGGACAAAGCAGACCTAAAACAACAAAAGTGAATCACTGAACAATCCTCTAGGACAGTATTGACAGCAGTTCCAAACACACCTATAATGAACTGTTAAGCAAATTTGAGTACACAAACTAATGAACTAGCTGAAACAACACTTAAACTGAATTAATATGACTTTAAAACAACTAAATGAACAGATAAGAACTAAAGCTTTCCACAGATACAAGCACCAACTCAGTAGGCAAATTGGATGAAAACTAAAATTGAGACTTATACTCACAAGTGTCCAGCTGTTGCAGCAGGCTAGAACCAATCCCAAAACTACTCTAACCTACTCTAATACAACCCAAATCAACCTCTGCATCACTCTTTTCCATTTCTGAACCAAGAATAATCACCAATTTACTTTTGTTGACCAATGACCCATTTTGCTTGAAATTGATATATATGCTTACAAAAAGGTTTAAATAGCTTAAATAAGCTAGATTAAGTTTAAAAATAAGCTTCTAAGAGCTTATGAATAAGAGTTTGAAACTGAGATTAGTAACAGTAAGCTGAAAACTTGAAGCTTAAATAAGAACTTGTAATTACTAGTTAAAAACACATTACACTGATAAAGTTACTTGAATTTAGTACAATGAAGTAAAAGATTACCTTCTAGAATTGAATTAAAACATAAAACAAAAAAAACGAGATACTTAAAAGCTTAAAAACTAACTAACTCCCCTTTTCAAGCTTCTCTCTACTTTTCTTTTATACAACTTGCTTCCCCTTGACTTTCTGAGCATTTCCCACTTCCTTTTGAGACCATTGGATTGGTAAAATTCATCTTGGCCATTCATTCCAATTTTGGCGCCAAAAAGGATTTTAACAGGTGGCTATGGTTGAGTGTTAAGGGGGAAGAATCATTAAATGGTTTTTGTTTTGTGTTGAGGTGGAGGAGACAAGGGAGTGATAAGGGTGAGCTGGGGGGATGGTGTTTGATTGGCGGTGGCAGGGGAAGCAGGTTGAGAGAGATTGTGAGACTTTGGCGGCAAAAAGGTGTTTGTTTGACCAAGCGAGTGACTGGTAATTGTTATTAATAGAAGGGGTCCAAATGCTTTGTGACGGGGTCACAAATAAGCAAGGGTCCAAAGGTGTATTAAAAGGTTTTAAATGATAAGGACCTAAAGTGTAAATTAAAAGTTAAAGGACCACATCTGCCATTATCTCAAAGTGGTTTCAAGGGACCAAAAGTGACACTCTCAAAAAGTACAAGGACCAAACTTGCCATTTTCCATTTTCCAGGGGGCATTTTTGCCAAATTTCAAACTTGAAGGACTAAACTTGTAATTTTCTCAAACTTTTTATATTTTTCACCAAAGGACTAAATTTGACAACTTTTGATTTTAAAAGGACCTTTGGTGATTTTTCTTTGAAATTATGAGCTCAGGGGACGTTTTTGACAACTTTTGAAACTTGGGGGACTAAAACTGCAATTTTGCAAATTTGATATGTTTTTCATCTGATTTTGATATTTTTGCATTTAAAACACATAAAACAATGATTTGTGATATTTTGATCATTTTGATGTGTTTTGAGTGTTTTAGATGATTTTGCAGTTTATTTTGTACAAAAATGATGAGTATTTAGACACTCATCAATCCCCACACTGAGATATTGCTAGTCCCTAGCAATGATTTGAGAAAACTTTGATGGATTTGAAAAACTCTTTACGAAAAGCCATCACTTCTGGAGTAGCCAAATGTTTGAGTTCAAGTAAGAACCTTGGTACACTGATAACCAAATGATTTTGAGCAAATCATAAGCAGTAAACGGATTTGATTTGTCTTTACCGGAAAGCCGTACCCATACGGACTAGCCAACTCTTAGATAAATTATCAGAATTATCTTTGGTGAGTTGATTACCAATTATGGATTTTCCACTGCCTTTACCACAAGCCATAACCTTGCGGGCTAGCCAACTCTTCACTTTTAGGATATGGTGAGTTGAGAACCATACAATTTTGGGCAAATTGCAAGCCATATAAACGGATTTGATATATCTTTACCAAGAGCCGTTTGCTCCTGGATTAGCCAATCCTTTAGTTTATTAGACAAGGCGGACTGATAACCAAATGAGTAAGTGTAAAACACTTACTCCAAAAAAAAATTTTTTGGCCAAAAGCGGGGGAATTGGTATAATTATATGATAAAATTCGTGAGAATTCCCCCCCCCACTTAGAAATGAATATTGCCCTCAATATTCAAAGTACCGGCGGTTATGCCGAAACAAAGAACGTAAAGGGAAATACTACGGCCATTATTTAGAAAGAAGATTTTTTTTAGAGATATATATATATATAACATGTGGGGCATCACCCCCACACTTAGGTGGTAGAACAGAGAAAGAAGACAGAAATATGGGTGAAAACCCATGTGGCATGCTACTGTTTTTGATTCCCGAGTCGCTAGCTTGACTCGACCCCGAATTCATTGGTTCATGGGGAAGCAAAGTGGAAGAAATAACCTCCATCGGACTTTCATTCAAGATGTTTGGACAAACATTTGAAGCACGTGAAAGTTCCACACCGATGAGATATAGAGAGACAGACCCGGCTCACAGATGATAAATGAAAATGCCGGGATCAAAGATAGTGTCCTCACTCCCGAAGGAGTGAAGAAGAGAAGAAGTCACATCATATGTGAGGAATGGGAGAAAGATGTTGATAACAATCAAGATCCATTCTTCATCCTCAAATGTTGACATATCGGGAGGAAGGGTGAAGGTAGTATCATCAATAAGCAAACTCTTATGATAGAGTATACCTTCCTCCGAGCCAATATCATCCTCAAGATCAAAATAGAAATGATCATATTCTGGAGGAGATATGTCATGAGAGAGTTCACCGGAGAACTCTTCATGAAGAGATCATTGGAAAAAGCCTCAAGTTGAGGAGATGTTTGGGCTTGTCCAATGTAGAGTCACTATCCACAACGGGGATAGGAGATGAAGCTGGTTTAGCACAAAATGATTCGATCTTAGAAACGAGGAGATTTATATTGAACAATTGTTCACGAAGTACCTCATCCTTAATTTCAAGATCATCAGAATCTCTCACATCTTCTAAGCTAACTAGCTCAGAAGGTAGCTCCTCGACATAATCGATGTCTCCATAGGATAAAGAATCGTCAAACGAAATACAATCGTTGTCAGAATCGGAGAACATCTCGACATGATCATATGGAATGTCAAGAGGAGGAGAAGAATCAACATTAAGAGGCTCATCACACATATTACCGGAGATAACCTCGGACTCACTTGGGATTGGGACAAGGCTCTCAACAATAGACGATTCCATTTCGGGAATAGTGCTAGAGGCTCGTCCCCATAATAAGAGAGTCTTTGGAAGCAATTATAGGTAAGATAGGTGTGATAGCAATAGACTGAGGGAGTTGAGAAATAAGATCGTTCAATTGAGTAACACTCTCCTCGTCGTTCTCATAATATTCCTTCATTTGAATATTATCCTCATCATCATAGTCATCATATCGATTCTTATATTCATCTCTTTGAAGCTTACACACCATTCTTTTCATTTGCAGTTTCTTTCGAATGCGTAATTCTTCAGAACTTTGAGGAAGATTACACTCCTCGAAATCATTGAAATGATGTGAAGGCTCGGAAGTCGATGGTGATGGAATCTTGTGGGGTTGGAAATTGTCAAAACCGAGGAGAATTGGAATTTTGAAAATTTTGATTCACCGGTGACATTCAAAAGTCGCATGAGGACCCCCGCAATTCTCACAACAGAGATAAATGGGAAAATAACTTTTCACCAAAGTTGATTGTAACATGGTTCCGGCTCATAGACAAGCGGGAACCGTGGTGGACAATCAAAACCGTAATGAGAATCATTCCCACAAAACTCGCATTAGTAGGATTCGTATTATGGGGTACGTGGAGGTAGGTAGGAAAAATCGGGTGTTTCATTATTTGAAATGGGATCGGGATTACCGACAAACTTGTCTCCGAAACTCACATTGGTACATCGTAGACAATTTCCACCGTTAAATGGACCTCACACCAGGGAAAATGTCAAATACCATGACATAGAGAATTAAACAGATAAGAGGGATAAGAGATGAAGAATTAAACGGTTATAGAGGATAAAGAATGGAGAATTAAAAGCAGTTAGGGTAAGGGAAATGTAGAATCAAAAGATGCGAGAGGGTAAAGATGGATGTTTTTGGATTTTTGAAAAAATATATATTGCAAAAACAAAGAATGAAAATACTGAAACAGTCAAGTCTAATCACACAAACTGGTCACTTGTGAATGACCAGCCGTAACAGACTTAAAACAGTTCAGACACAAATGCAATGAAGATCAGGGGAGTATAGTGTTTCCCCGGGTCGTTATGTCCCACGGAGACTCAATGGTGTGTCAAAACAAACTCAGACGATAGAATGATCACTAATGATAGTGATCAGAAAGGATTAGGATTGAATATTACACTACTGAAAAAGGAAATAAATAAAAGCGACTTAAATGCAAATTAAGAAAATTAAAAAGATAAAAGATATTAAATAAACGCTATCACTATATTTAAAGTGATGAACGTTTAAAACCTAAAACGTACGTTTAAATTAAAAACTACGTAACGTACAAAATAAAACGTGAAAATAAAGAAGGAAAATACCTACGGATATGAAAAATACATTTTTACAATCCTAATAATATTAGAAAATTATTAGAAAAGAAAAATTATTTTTACAACTATTTATCTAATTATTATTAATTAAAAACTATTTAAACTATTTAATAATACTCTAAAATAAAAGAAAATATGAAATAAGACTAGAAAAATAAAATGAAGATTTAGAAAAAGCCAAAATACTATAAAACTAATTTTAAAACTAAAAATATATTTTTCACACTTTTTATATATTTATTATTAATTTAAAACTATTTAAAACTAATTAAAATGCTAAAAAATACTTTTTAAACTAAGAAAATTATGGAAAAATATTTTTTATGACTTATATATTTATCTTAACCTAGGAAAATAGAAAAAATATTTTTTTGAAACTTTTCTTAATTAATTGTATTTAAAGCTAATTAAAAAGGCTTAAAAACTAATTAAAATGTAGAAAAATAGCAAACAAGCTAGGAAAAATCTGAAAAATTCAAGAAAACTCTAAAATAATACTAGGAAGCTAGGAAAAATGGAAAAACATGGGCTTGTGTGGAGAAATATAAAACTGATGTAGAAGTGCTTGTTGAAATAAGCACTTTGATAAGCAAATGGAATCTAAAAAGCACCAAACCAAATCAGAAGCTCTAAAATGCTAAAAGAACCAAAATGAAACTTAAAACAACTATCCTACACTTCTAAATCACAAGCTCAAAGGATTTGATGAGATGAGCTTATGTAGCAAAACAGTAACTGGGGGTCTACTTTAAGCTACTGCATAGGATTCAAAATAAGCTGGAAATGAAAACCACTAGTTGGAACATGAAGAGGACCTGGATGAGTATCTATAAGCCAAAAATCAGACCTTGCCAAACTCAAATGAGCTTGTGGCAGAAACTGCAAGTACTGAAGCTCTGACATATCTTTGAGTTCTTGAGAGGCAAATAAGACCAAAAGAGAAGCAGGTTGATGGTTATAAATAAATCACAAAAATATATAAAAATGACCATAAGAAATTAGACCAGTAGGGATTTCTAAAACAACAAGTTTCATAGATAAAGACTCAGAAATGAGTTCAACAAAAATCACTCTAGTTGGCCCAAAAACTCACTTTGCAAACTTTGACTTTTTCACAAAACCAAAAAGTTGACTAAGTTGAGGTTTGAAGCTAATTTATGGACTGCCATTGATGTTAAATGATGAAACAAGGTTAATGCAAGCTATATCTAAGTACTTTAAACATAAAATAAGATTTTGATATTGCAAAAACTCAACAGATAGGCTGATTAGGACAGTGAATTTGTTATGTTGACTTCAAGTGTTTACAAGCTCAAAGTTGAGACAGATAAGAGTCAATATGGACAAAGCAGACCTAAAACAACAAAAGTGAATCACTGAACAATCCTCTAGGACAGTATTGTGCAAGTTCCAAACACACCTATAATGAACTGTTAAGCAAATTTGAGTACACAAACTAATGAACTAGCTGAAACAACACTTAAACTGAATTAATATGACTTTAAAACAACTAAATGAACAGATAAGAACTAAAGCTTTCCACAGATACAAGCACCAACTCAGTAGGCAAATTGGATGAAAACTAAAATTGAGACTTATACTCACAAGTGTCCAGCTGTTGTAGCAGGCTAGAACCAATCCCAAAACTACTCTAACCTACTCTAATACAACCCAAATCAACCTCTGCATCACCCTTTTCCATTTCTGAACCAAGAATAATCACCAATTTACTTTTGTTGACCAATGACCCATTTTGCTTGAAATTGATATATATGCTTACAAAAAGGTTTAAATAGCTTAAATAAGCTAGATTAAGTTTAAAAATAAGCTTCTAAGAGCTTATGAATAAGAGTTTGAAACTGAGATTAGTAACAGTAAGCTGAAAACTTGAAGCTTAAATAAGAACTTGTAATTGCTAGTTAAAAACACATTACACTGATAAAGTTACTTGAATTTAGTACAATTAAGTAAAAGATTACCTTCTAGAATTTAATTAAAACATAAAACTAAAAAAACGACATACTTAAAAGCTTAAAAAACTAACTAACTCCCCTTTTCAAGCTTCTCTCTACTTTTCTTTTTATACAACTTGCTTCCCTCCGGACTTTCTGAGCATTTCCCACTTCCTTTTGAGACCATTGGATTGGTAAAATTCATCTTGGCCATTCATTCCAATTTTGGCGCCAAAAAGGATTTTAACAGGTGGCTATGGTTGAGTGTTAAGGGGGAAGAATCATTAAATGGTTTTTGTTTTGTGTTGAGGTGGAGGAGACAAGGGAGTGATAAGGGTGAGCTGGGGGGATGGTGTTTTGATTGAGCAGTGAAAGCAGGGGAAGCAGTTGAGAGGGTGAGACTTTGGCGGCAAAAAGGTGTTTGTTTGACCAAGCAGTTGACTGGTGTTATTAATAGAAGGGGGTCCAAAATGCTTTGTGACAGGGGGTCACAAATAAGCAAGGGTCCAAAAAGGTGTATTAAAGGTTTTAAATGATAAGGACCTAAAGTGTAAATTCTGAAAGTTAAAGGACCACATCTGCCATTATCTCAAAGTGGTTTCAAGGGACCAAAAGTGACACTCTCAAAAAGTACAAGGACCAAACTTGCCATTTTCCATTTTCCAGGGGGCATTTTTGCCAAATTTCAAACTTGAAGGACTAAACTTGTAATTTTCTCAAACTTTTTATATTTTTCACCAAAGGACTTAATTTGACAACTTTTGATTTTAAAAGGACCTTTGGTGATTTTTCTTTTGAAATTATGAGCTCAGGGGACTTTTTTGACAACTTTTGAAACTTGGGGGACTAAAACTGCAATTTTTGCAAATTTGATATGTTTTTCATCCGATTTTGATATTTTTGCATTTAAAACACATAAAACACTGATTTGTGATATTTAGATCATTTTGATGTGTTTGCAGTGTTTTCAGATGATTTTGCAGTTTATTTTGTACAAAAATGATGAGTATTTAGACACTCATCAAACTGCCATCACACCCGAAGCTCCCACTCACTCTCTGAGCATGGGGGATGAGCATCTTGACACTGTTCCTGAAAAGGAATCGGACGAATTAATAAAGTCTAGTGTTGAGGACCTTGTCCCAATCCCGAGAGAGTCACAGGGAACTTTTGACCATGTGTGTGATATCCCTCCTCCTCTTGTCTTCCAAAATGATCATATTGAGATGTTCTCTGATTCTGATGAGGACTATTCTTTATCTTGTGGAGGCATAAGTTATGTGGGGGAATTACCTTCTGAGCCTGTTAGCTTAGGAGAGAATGATGAAGAAATAATCCAAGACGAAGCTCTTCGTCTTACATTATTGAATGTTAATCTTCTCATTTCTAGAATCGAGGCTTTTAATGAAAAGCCTACTTCATATCCTATCCCCTTTGAGGATAGTGAACTTTTGTTCGATGATTCTATTCCGGAATTACAAACGTTCCATTTTGATCATATGGGAGAGAAGATTAGTGGTATTACCACTTCTCATTCTCTTAATTCTCTCCCCGATTATGAATCATTCACTTTTGAGGAGTTCCCCAGTGAACTCAGTCAAATCAATCCCGAATATGAATCATTCTCCTTTGAGGAGTTCTCCTGTGAACTCACTCATATCATATCTCTACCGGAGTATGATAACTTCTACTTTGATCTAGACACACCCGGGATATGTCTAGACCAATTGAGCTTAAAAGATGAAATTCATGCTATCATGAATTCCCCTTCTGATGATGATGAGTTAGTCAAGATTATTTTCATGACTTTCTTTCTCTCTTCTTCACACTATCCGTAGCTTCTCTGTTCTTCACTCCTTCGGGAATGAAGACACTATTTTTGATCCCGGCATTTTCATTTATCATTTGTGAGCCGGTTCTATGTATATCTCATCGGTGTGGAACTTTCACGTACTTCAATGTTTATACAAAACATCTTGAATGAAAGTCCGATGGAGATTGTCTCTTCCACTTACTTCCCCATGAACAAATTAATTCGGGGTCGAGTCAAGCTAGCGACTCGGAAATCAAAAACAGTAGTTAAACATGGGTTTTCACCCGTGTGTACCACCTTAGTGTGGGGGAGATGCCCCACATGTTGTATATAGACCTTAAAAATGAATGAAAATTGTAAATATTAAAAAGAGAATAATTGTTGTGTTTCTACACTTAGCTAGTAATGTTATCTTTTTACGTTCAAGGATTCGGCATAACAGCCGGGACTTTGAATATTGAGGACAATATTCATTTCTAAGTGTGGGGGGGGGGGGGGAAATTCTGGCGAATTTGATCATAAATGTACCCTTTTAGTCCCTTTTTCTCCCAAAATGGCCAAATTAAAAAAAAAAATTTAGTGGAAGTACTATGTACTAAACACAGCAAATGGCAATCAGTCTGCCATGTCTAACCCACATAAGGATTGGCTAATCCAGGAGCAAACGGCTCTTGGTAAAGATATCTCAAATCCGTTTATGGCTTGCAATTTGCCCAAAATTGTATGGTGTTCAACTCACCATATCTTTAAACTAGTGAAGAGTTGGCTAGCCCGCAAGTTTATGGCTTGTGGTAAAGGCAGTTGGAAAACCATAATTGGTAATCGACTCACCAAAGATAATATTGATAATTTATCTAAGAGTTGGCTAGTCCAGAAGCAAACGGTTTCTGGTAAAGACAAATCAAAATCCGTTTCAAGCTTTATGATTTGCTCAAAATCATTTGGTTATCATTGTACCAAGGTTCTTACTTGAACTGAAACAATTGGCTACTCCAGAAGTAATGGCTTTTGGTAAAGAGATGAAATCCATTAAAAATTTTCATAAAAGATTGCTAGGGACTAGCAATATCTTAGTGTGGGGGATTGATGAGTGTCTAAATACTCATCATTTTTGTACCATTTAAACTGCAAAAACATCTGAAAACAGTCAGAAATGCATCAAAATGATAAAAATATCATAAATAAGTATTTTATGTGTTTTAAATGCAAAAATACCAAAAACAGGTGAAAAACGTATCAAGTTTGCATAATTGGCAGTTTTAGTCCCCCAAGTTTCAAAAGTTGTCAAAATTAGTTCCTAGTAATTCAAAAACTTGTAAAATGTCATTTAAGGTCCATGGGATTCAAAATTTGTCAAAATAAACCCTTTAAAGTGTAAAATTTACAAAATGACAACTTTAGTCCCTAAAGTTTGAAAATTGTCAAATATAGTCCTTGGTTAATTTAAAAAGTGAAAATTATCAAATATTAACCTTGTTCTATTCATAAATGACAAAATTGGTCCTTATGTTAAACTTTGGAGAAATTACAAGTTAGGCCCTTAAAGTTTCAAAATTGGCAGATTTGGTCCTTGGATTTACAAAAAATGGAAAATAATCAATAATGGTCCTTGTACTAATCATAAATGGCAGGAATGGTCCTTGTGTGAACTTTGGAAGAATGGCAGTTTTGGTCCTCAAGTTTGGCCTAATTACAATTTTGGTCCTTGTGTGTTACTAGCTACAAAAACCAAACGGATACCCTTTTGTGATATTAAACCCAGCCAAGCCCAATCCAAATATACAACCCGGCCCATTTTTTAAAATTAGAAATACCGCCGTTACTGTTCACTCTTCTCCCTCACAACTGCAAACCAGAAACCAGTGGTTTCACCACCACTTTCCACCTCACCTTATCCCCCCAGCTGTCTATCCACACCCCTCCACCTCCACAACATCCCAAAACCAATTAATGCCCCTATTACTGCTTTACTCAACCGCACCTGTCAAATGAATTTTTGGCGCCAATTTGCAAATCAAAGGCTGAGATGTGTTTCAGAGATCCAATGGTGGTGGGATAAACTCAGAAGCATGTGGGGAGTCTAAAAAGGCTATAAAGAAAGAAAAAGAAGCAGAGGAGAAAAAGCATGTAGTGTAGATTAGTTTAATGTATGTCGGTTTTTATTTTTAAGCTTCCTAGTGTAATTTAAATCTTTCAAGTAATTTATTTAAGTTATCTAAGTGTATGTGAACCTTTTCCAATCATCAATTTCAAGTCTTAATCTCATTTTCAAGTTTATGCATTTTTGAGCTTAAAATCTCATAATGTTCTAATGTTGTTTGTATCTGTTAATTTGGACTCATAAGCCCACATAAGCTCCTATATAGCTTATAAAAGCTATTAGAAACCCTTAAATTCAGTTTAGAAGTAAAATACCAAAAATACCAAAAAAATGTTGAAAAATAAAAATCCATGGAGAAATGATCAAGAAGCTGAAGAAGGTTGATTATTGGATGGGAATGGGTTAGTGAACCTGTGGAGGTTCTATAGGCAGTATAACTTGGTTCTTATTCTTGGTTTTCAGCTAAATCCAATTTGTAAGCTTTTTGATCAATTTTGGTACTTAACTGTTTTATGTTGTTACTATTATTGTTTAATGCTTAATTAGTCTCCTTATATGGTAATTTAAGGTTTGTAATAAAGTACATGGTCTAAATCCTTGAAACTCTTTGGAAAGCTTCTTAAACAGTTAAGTTAAGAACTGTTTGGATTTGTTTGTTCAACTGAGTTAGAGGTTGTTTTAGTCATTGTGCTTGTTTGGTGCATGTCTCATTAGGTCTTATTAGTTCATATAAACAATTAAAACTAGTACTTATTAGTATAAAAAGTCAAATTAGCTTTAAATCTTTATTAAATAGTTAACTGTTAGAATTTTGAATAACAAATCTCATCACAGTAGTTGATAACTTGATATTATAGCTTAAGTTCATCTTATTGTAGCTTATTACATCATATTCAGTCCTTAAGATCAATCATAAGTTCATAAAAGTCAAACTCTTAGTGTAAGATAAAAAGTCAAACTTTTCAATTTAGTCGTTTTTGAATAAAATGAATAATTTTATATAGGATTAAATATTAAGATTTAGCTTAAATCCTTTAGGGATATTAAAATTTAGCTGCTAAACTTAATTAGAAAAATATAAGTTTACTTCTACTCAGCTTATAAAGTGCTTATTTGTTAGCTTGTTTTAGATACCTTGTCTGAAAAGTGCCCTGTGCACAGATTTGGTAGTCTAGTTCACAAGCTCTTAGAAAGCTTATTAGTTACCCATACCTTATGCAACTTAGCTTTTTGAGAAGCTCACCTAGCTGTCTCAAGGGTACAAGAGTTTATTTTCCATTTTTAGCTTATTTAGTTAGGCTGCTAGTAGTTTTTAATTCTGTCCATTTTGTTTAAGTTAACCAGTTAGTCAGTGATCACAAGTTCTTCAAAAGCTTCTCACAAGCTCATTTGTGAAAGCCAAACTTTGTAAATTAGTTTTTTAGGTAGCTCTGTTGGTAAGCTAATTAATTCCAGTGGTTGTTTTCATTTCCTAGCTTATTTATGTGCTTAAAAATAAGTTAGAAGTTGCCTAGAAAACTAAATAGTTCACTGAGTAAACAGTGTAGCTTTTGCTTATTTGAAGCTTAATCAGTGCTTATTTCTTAGTTTATTTGCTTTTCCAGTTGTCATTTTAGCCTATAATCAGTTCCCTAGCTTAATTCTAGTTTAACTTGTGCTTATTTTTAGCTTTTTAGCCATCTTAGCTTAATCTTGTGCTAATTCCATTTTTTTACTAACTGTTAAGTATCTTTAGCTTATTCAGTGCTTATTAGTACTTTTCATAAAAAGTCGTAGTTGTAAAAATTGCTTATTTTCTTGTGCTTAATAAGTTTCAAAAGTAAAAATCCAAAAATAAAATGTTTTGCAAAAAGGTGGGGAGGCAGGCTCGAACCTGAGACCTCCCACCTTTGAGAGTGATAGTGTGTACCTGTATAGCCAGTTGCCCTTGGGTCTTTGACTGGTTATATCACGCACTATTAAATACATAAGCCTTGTTTTCATAATAAGCTTATACGAGTTTAATTGCTTATTTCTAGCTTATTTCAACTAGCTTTTTCAACTTTTGTATTTTTCATAAATTTGTATTAGTATTAAGTATTTTATAAAAAAGTTTCAGATTTTTCCCAATAGTTTTAGTATTTTTAATCATTTAATTAGTGTAAAATCTTATTTAATTCATAATAAAAAATATAAAAGTCAAAAAAATATAAATCTTTTTTCTAAAATTTTCTTTTGTCATATACTACGTAATAAAATTGTTTTTACACTTGTAGGACTTTTATTTCATAAATTTTACGTTTTTGCTTAGCACTCAGCCTTCGTAATTTTTTATTAATAACGTACGTTTTCATTTTAAATCAAGTTTTTAGGTAATTTAAGTTTAAGTTTTAATTAAAATAGTTTATTTAAGTTATTTTATTTTATAAAATCACAAAAACATCATTGTAAAAATAGTGATAGCGTTTATTTAATATATTTTAACTTTTTAATTTCCTTTAATTTGCATTTAAGTCGCTGTAATTTATTAATCTTTTCTTTAGGTATAAATATTTCAAAAACCTTACTGATCACTATCCTTAGTGATTATTCGACATCTGTCTGTGTGAAACACCAATTCATCCTCCGTGGGACATAACGACCCGGGAATTCACTATATTCCTCTGATCTTAAATTGCATTGGTTTTTGAGCTGTTTTAAGTTTCTTACGGTCGGCCATTCACAAGTGGTTGGCTTGTGTGAGATAACTTGACGGTTCGGGACCAATCAGTAGGCTAAGGTTTAAAGTGTAAAATATTTTTGTATTTTTCTGGGTTTAACAAGAATGAAAAGATTAGCTCGAAGGGTGTAACTAAGGGTATCTAGTGCTAAAAATGAGCACTAACAAATGGGTCCATATGGGTGGTTAACTAACCGATGTGGCTAGCTAATATATCATTAGTCGTAAAATGGAAGGCCATTTGGGTTAAATCCTACGATGCCTCTTATCACTTGAACATATTTTCATTACTCGAGAGTGATTTTAACCGTAATGCATAACAAGTACAAGTTCTAGAATCGATATAATCACCGGCACACTCACTAGCACAAATATAAAACAAAAGATGTGTTTTATACAAAAAAAACCTCACAATTAAGTGGAAAAAGGCTATAATGCGTGCTAGAAAATGCTATCGAATCCATAATGAATTACTTCCGTAATTTGGTTCAAATCAAAAAATTTCAAAAACCTCATTTTACCATTGAAATACCAAGTTGTTTTTTAATATATCTCAATAACGTGTGAAAACAACTTGACAATCAAAGGCAATTTCCTGCTAATTACTTAAATCCAAAAATTAAAAATAAAACTAAAAATTAAAAATCGTATCATTTTTCCTATTTTCTTCCCTCCCCCATACTTAAGTTTTGCATTGTCCTCAATGTAATAAAAATAAACTTCAAAGTAAAGAAAAATGGGAAAAGAAATAGTCAAAAAGATACCACGGGATAGAATATGCAATATGCATATTGGGTCATAACAAGCATGTGAGTTATCCAACTCCAAATATTTGACCAACAATAAGCTTCCGTCACATCCATCCGCAAACAAAACGCAAAATCATAATACACAAAACAAAACAAACAAACAATCCAAATGCTACTAAAAACATGAAAAATAAACAAAATATGATAATCATCCTAAACAAATAGTTAAGAGATAGACATAATATTGTTCAACACAATAACCATTGTTCTCGAAACCATAAATCAAGAATGATCCACGATCATTCGTCATCCTCACTCATCTCATCACCTTCTTCATCATCGCTTTCGGTTTCATAGTTCTCCTCCTCATCAAAGATTGTGTAAACCTTTCTATTCTTCTTCTCCTTTGCAACGCCCGATGAAGATCCTCCAACATTATAGCTTGATCCTCCAACCTCGTGTAATCTACCATATGCAGGCACAGGGTTAGGAAATGGTGCATATCCAGGATATAGGTACGGATAGGGTCCAGGATAAGAAGTGTAGGGTAAAGGATATGGTGGAACATTAGGTGGATTGTAGGGTGTCAAATCATAATTGGCTTCTTGAGCCATGTGTTGAAAAATAAGCATTGAATAATCATTGATGTAATTGTTTCTCAACATCATCGAGTCTCTCCAAACTTCCCTACACTGAATTTCATTCAAATGTTGGTTCCACTCTCCCCAACCTGAGTCAAAACTACTAGACGTACCCGTTTGCACGCTTCCCATCGGTATATTTCCCATTGGCACATTTCCTTGCTGCTGTGGTGGTTGTTGTTGTTGTTGTCGTGGTTGGGGTTGTTGTTGTTGCGGTTCTATCCATGCTCCCAACGTTTTCATCTTCTTATTCAAAGCATTTCCAAAACCATTAGCATTCCAAATCTCACAAAACTTTGGCTCTCCACACTTAGCCAATTCACTACTATTGTAACACCTAAGATTCCTTGCCAACCTTGTCACAAAATGGCCTCCACAAATGTTGCTATTACCTTTGATTCTTGGGGCTCTCCTAGACAAATACTCGGCTATAAGCCAAGCTGCATTTCAGTCCTTAGTTTCTTCCAATAACATCATAACCCACAAGTCCGGCTTATGACATTTGTCCCTGCTTCCAACTCTATGAAACGGCCCAGTTACTAGCAACTTGTGTAGCACTCTCATCAATGGATTCCTAATGGTTGCAGTATTCCTCCTAGTACACGAATGATCTCCCACTCGATTCCAGTAAGCGGGGATGCTAGGGTATTCTTTTTCAAACCTCCTAAGCCTCGAAAAATGAGCTTCAAACAATCGATGCTTTACCTCATTCGGTTCATACAAGCCAAGAGCAACAGCAAAATCCGGCAATGTGTAGGCGTGATCCTGCCCACATAGCCTAAACCAAACACAAACTTCTTCCATGATGTTTCGAACACTGAACTTTCTTTCTAAGTACATGGTCGAAAAGAACTCCATACACCATTCACCATAAACCTCTTCATTAATGCTAAAAGCTCTTTCCCATGAAAAATCATCAAACGAATCCCCATCAATCGGATAGACATAAGACATCCGCATCATTTTACGCAACTCATTTTCACACTCATACTTGGCAAACAAATCCCAATCAATCACCCTTGGAATCAAACATGTCCTATTTTGCAACTTTGATAATCATTTCCGGAAAGCATGTTTCTCCTCGTTGGTGAGATCTTTGAACTTCAAGTTTGCATTCGCCTTGGTCTTCAAGCTATACGTGACTTTCTTCCTTGCGTTCCTTTGGCAATACTTGGCAACAATCGGGTTTAGTGGAACATGTGTCCAGCTTGAACAACCTACAACATTTCTCTATAGAAATCATAAATATAAGTCAATATAAGAGTGTTAGAACAAATGGGAAGGTCTATAGAAGCCTCTAAGGTCTACTTCAAAAATTCAAAAATTTCCAAAACATAACGTGGAATCGGATCGGTTGAGGAGCAACCGGATCGGTTCCACCTGCTTCCTCTATCCAACCGTTCGGTTTAAACCCGCCAACGGATCGGTTCCTCAACCTGGAGAAATTTTTTTTTCTTCCAATCCATTTCCTAATCGATTCTTCCAATTCCAATTCACTCCTAGACTGCATTCTAACATTATCAATGATTCCCACATCCTCAAATTGTTCTTAATTCGTTTCCAAAGCTTCCAATCATCAAATATCATCTTGCTTAGAACTTAACAATCTCAACCTCAATTCTCAATTACTTGTTCTACTCAATAATGTGGCATCTAAAATTCATTAAAAACGCATCATCTACCAACTAGGAATCATCAATTGCAACTTAATTTGATTCAATGGCATAACCTAATTAAATCCAAAAATTCAATCATCAAATACTCATTCCCTGTTGAATCAATCACTACAATTCTTTTTGCAATGCATTCCTATATCAATTACCCACTTATTCCTAAAAGATTACAACTTAATTCAAATTCTATCAAAAACCCCCAAATTAGTGACCTAATTTGTAATTCGAATCAAATGCTCTAATTAAACCTTAATTAAGTTAATTGATTGCAGATGCTTACTTGCTTAGGTGCCATGATGATCTTCTACAACTTTTACAAGCTTCAAATAACTTCTAATGGTTGAATTTTGCGAAACCCAGCTGGAGGATTAGTGTGTGTGTGTGTTTTTCTGGAAAATTGAAATTTTGGTATATATACTTGTATGCAACCGGATCAGTCATGGACACAACCGTTTCGGTTTGCATTTTTGCAGAATTTTGCCTCTTTTACGTTACTCGGGCATTTTACCTTCCAAGCAACAATCGTTTACTGAAAAATCCGATTAAAGATGCACACAACATTCATCCAACCATTTGGAAATTCAACAACATCTATCTCAAAAACTAAATCATCATACTCATAACTCAAACTAAAACTCAAAATGCATTAATTAAATAACTTCAAAATAAATAGAGAAAATAAAAATGAAATGAAAAACAAGAAATCCTAAATGCATAAAATTAAAAGTTCATGAAAATCAAGAAAACAATTGCTTGTTATTATGGTGCTTTGCTTCTCCTTATTACTCCTCAAAATACTCATGCCTTAAGATGTCCTCACTTAGAAATTTCCCGGTCAATTCACGATGTGTTTTGTAAGTTTTGAACTTCCTTATAAATCTTCTCCCATCCGGGCATAGTATATCAAATTTTACGTGCCATTCTCCGTCTCCATCCTCTCTTTTGTAAACACTTGACCCCTCGGGTCCCCATTCCAAATTTTGAGTTGAACCGGTAGAGAACCTAAGAAATCGGTTAGCTTCTTGTAAACAAGGATGTTTTTGAATGGATTGTAAAATGCTTCCACCGCTAGTGCGTGATCCATCTCATCCTCAATATCAAAGCATGGTGGAGCTAGTGGTCCATACATCGGGTCTCCATGAACATCACGTCCAATTTCAGAACAAGTCAAGTCATCGTCCGCTTCCATCAATTCAAAATCTTCCATGAATTCCATAACTGGTCCCCTCGGTTTAGGATAATAGGTTTGTTTGAGATCCGTCATCGATTGTCATCGTACCCCTACCCATATCTATGATTGCACCACATGTGCGTAGGAACGGTCTTCCTAGTAGAAGGAGACTCTATCAACCGAATGTCTAGAACTTGAAAATCAGCCAAGTATGGTTGATAGCCAATTTGAACTCTTACGTTTTTCACCTCCCCCATCGCTTTGCGGCAGGAGTTATCCGCTATGGTAAGTTTTGAGTGGTTTGGTTGTGGTTTACTAAGACCCGATGATTCGTCCCGAACCGTCAAGTTTTCTCACACAAGCTAGCCACTTGTGAATGGCTAACCGTACGAAACTTAAAACAGTTCAGACACAAAATGCAATGAAGATCGAGGAGGAATATAGTGGATTCCCAGGTCGTTAAGTCCCACGGAGACTCAATGGTGTATCAAAACTTATCAGATGATAGAATGATCACTAAGGATAGTGATCAGTAAGGATTTGGATTGATAACTACACTCTATGATTGATTGGAATGTATTTGGACACAGAATTGATAAGCACAACAATCAGATGAAACAAACGTAAAACGTACGTTTAAAAACTACGTAAGCGTACAAAATTAAAAATTGAGATCTAAGAAATAAAAGACCTACAAATATGAAAATGACATTTTTGAAAACCTAAAAATAAAAGAAAATTATTAGAAAAAGAAAATTATTTTTTATAACTATTTATTTAATTATTATTAATTAAAAACTATTTTAAACTATTTAATAATAACCTAAAATAAAAGAAAATATGAAATAAGGCTAGAAAAATAAAATTATGATTCAGAAAAAATCTAAAATATTATAAAACTTATTTTAAAACTAAAAATATATTTTTTTACACTTTTTATCTATTTATTACTAATTAATTACTATTTAAAATACACTTAAATACAAGAAATTACAAAATTAACCTGGAAAAATAAAATTTTAACTTAGAAAAATCTAGAATATTATAAAACTAATTTTAAAACTGAAAAGATATTTTTTATGCTTTTTTAATTATTTATTACTAATTATTTAATACTTTTGACTATTTAAAATTCTAATAAATACTAAACAGATTAGGAAAATTATGAAACTTTTTCTAAAAATAACTTAAGGTGACAGAAAACTAAGAAAAATATAAAAACTAGATTTGCTTAATAATAAGCTGAAAAGAAAAATTAAAAAAAGCTAATTAATATTAAATAAACGCTATCACTATATTTAAAATGATGTTTTTGTGGATTTTCTTTTTGAAAACTATTATACTACTGATAATAAGAAACTTTAATAAACACAAAAATTTTACAAACTAAAAATAAGCTGTTTGATAAGCTTATGAGCTTAACAGATTTGCTTATGAGCTTATTTTGGAGAGATAAGCTCAAACAAGCTCACAAGCTGAAACAAAAGCTAAAATAGGATGCTAATAAGCTAGAGCAACTCAAATGAAGCTAGAAGACACAAAGAAGCAAACTGATAAGCTAGAATAAGCAGATCGCACTTATGACTCTTGTGTTGAAAGACAGAAATGGGACAAAGTGAAGGCTTATTGCAGCCCTACCAAACAAGCTTCAAAATAAAAACTTAAGCTTGGTACCTCAAGATGGCTAGGTGACTTCCCAAAGAACCAAGAATCACAAGCTATGACCAACTAATAAGCTCTGTGTGAGCTTCTCAAGTTGGACTACCAACATTGTGGGCACCATTATCAGACAAGGGTCCAAAAGAAACTAGAAAATAAGCACTTTATAAGCTGATTAAAAATGAACTAGTATTTTTCTAATTAAGTCAAGCAACTAAACGTTAATACCCCAAAAGATTTTAAGCTAAAACTCAATATTAAACACACACTAAAATTGTCTATTTAATTCAAAAACGACCAAATGCAAATTTGACTTTTTAAGAAAACCAATTGAGTTGACTAATATGAACTTGTGATCAATACTACTTACTAAATATGTTGTAATAAGCTAAGATAAGATAAAATTAAGCTAGGTTAACAGATTTTAAGCTACTATGATGAATTTGATAATCTAACTTCTAACAGTTAACTAACAAGTGATATTTAAAGATGATTTTGACTTTTTCACTAAATGACCACTGGTTTTTCTTGTTGATTTGAGATATTAGATACTAAAGTGACACAGAACAAGCAATAATACTGTCTTAAACACTCTTTAGCACAGTTAACAAACTAAAACCAAACACTACTTATTGAGGCGATTTGAAGATTTTCAAAGCAAATGAGTAATTTAGACCATGCTACTTATTACAAACCTTATAATATCATTTATTAGAATTAAATAAGCATCAAACAACAATCATAACAACATAAAACTCACTAATGATCTTTATGATATTTAAACTGTTAAAATGAAATTTTATAAACTACAAATTAAAAGGAACAAGTGACTGCTTTTATTGATTAATTGTACTTAACTATGACTAATAAACATAAAAACACCAAGATTCAAACTAATTAACAACTTAACAGTGAAATTCCAAAATGGATTAAAAGGGCTTACAACTTGGATTCTATCACAAAATGAGAACTGAGGACTTTTAAACACTTCCTAAAGCTTCCCAATAAGCTCTATACCAAGGCCATCCAATATAAACCCTGCTCCGACATTCTTGTATCTTTCACCATGGATTTTTTTATTTTTCAACTATTTATTTGTATTTTTGGTGATTTTTTTTGCTTTTTGCTTCTAAACTGACTTTTAATGTTTCTAAAAGCTTGAATAAGCTTTATAGAGCTACATGTGCTCATTCAGTCCTTGAAAACATCTAAAAACAACATTGGAACATACATGAGATTTTTGAATTAGGAAAAGTTGCATAAACGGAAAACTTGACTTAAAATTTGAAATTGATGGTTACAAAAGTTTTATTGTACAAGGAAAACTTGAAATACAAAGCTTTA
This sequence comes from Chrysanthemum makinoi, assembly GCA_910596185.1. NCBI lineage: Eukaryota > Viridiplantae > Streptophyta > Magnoliopsida > Asterales > Asteraceae > Chrysanthemum > Chrysanthemum makinoi. The sequence goes on along the minus strand of OU343216.1, from coordinate 4,338,675 downwards.
AAGATAAAACATACACTGAAAATCAAAATTAAACTAAAACGACATTGAAATTTAAAAATTACACTAGATATATCTCATCCTTGCTTCTCTTCCCTTTATAATCAACTTTTTGGACTTCTTGTCGACCTCTGATAGAATCCCACTCATTTCCAGCCATTGGATTGGCCAAAATCATCATATTTGTCCAAGTGTCATTTTGGCGCCAAAAGTCTCTTAGCAGGTTTGAGCAGGTTTTAGTCAATAAATGAAGTTTGGGTGTTAGTGGAAGTAGAGGGGGACAAGGTAAGGTAGTATACAAGTGGTGTGTTGAAAAAGATGAAATACCAGCTCTGGTTTTTGGATTTCAGGCATTTAGAGGGAGATGAACAGTGGCGGTTTTATTTTTGGCGCGTGTTTGACTTCTTTGACCGAGGAGTTAGTTATACTAACGGGGGTTCACAATTGGATATGGCAGGGGCGAAAATGGATATTGGCCGGCTCAAGGTCAAGAGCTCAAGGGTCAAGGGCTCAAGTTGGGTTTGGGCTAAGGATTGGATTGGGCTTGTGTTTGATATTAGAAGGTGTCCGTTTGGTTTGATAGATATTACAAGGACCATATTTGCAATTTCTAAAACTTTGAGGACTGAAATTGACACTTTTCCAAAGATATCAAAAGGACCAAACTTGACAAACTTTGATAGTACAAGGACCACTTTTGCATAAAATTCCATTTTTGGATATCCAAGGACTAATTTTGACATTTTTCAAAGTTTAGGGACCTTTTCTGCCATTTGACCAAAGAATTATTCAAGGACCATTTTTAACAACTTAGAATATTTCAGGGACCTTGAATGATATTGGTATGTGCTAAAACACATACCTTTTTGTTATCAAAATAGACCCAAAATAACCAAGAAAGAGCCGTTTATTGCTAATATTTGTTGTTGTCTTAAGTTTGTGCTTGTGCGAAGTGTCACGGATATGTAAAACGCAAAAGGAACCAAATCGGGGCGTAAATCGAACACGAGAGATTAAGAGAGCTTAAGCTGGCCGGAAGGTCAATTATGCATTTATGAAGATTTCTAATCTCTGAGGATGATTTGTGAAGATTTGATCAAGGTTTGAAGAAATGTCGAAATAGTCCACTGAACTTTCGGCAAGCTTGACGAGAAAACACCCTTGAAGATTCAGAAATTTGCAAATTAGCCCTTGGTCTATTTGAAGATTGGCAAAAATGGTCCTTGGAGGATATTTTCAGATTCACATGATTGGTCCCTCAAATATCCGAATTTACAACATAGGTCCCTATGGTTACCTTTGGTTCACTACTAGTCCAAATACAAGTCCATTATCCAACTCACTAAACCATAACCTTCGGACCAAACATAAGCCACTACCCAATTTACATAACCAATCCACCCGGCCTTTTAATAATACTACCCGGCCCAATCACATTACCCGGCCACCTTTTTTAATAAACCCCCAACCCGTTTACCCTTATACCCGGATAACTACCCAAACCCGGTCAAAAATCATTCAAGTTACTATTAAATAAACCAAACGCGCCCTTTACCTCCCCTGCTCTTCTTCCCCATAGCCAAACACCACCATTTTTAACCATTCACCAATCCCAAACACATCACATAGTACTAGCATCTATCCTAAACCTTCTAGACCCCTCTGACTTGTTAGATGAGCAGCACACGTGGACAAATGGAGCCTCTTGATTGGCTGCTACACCTCATCAAAGGAATTAGAGCCCTCTGATTGGATATGATGACTCAGGAAGGAATGTGTGGCCACAAATGGACTTCTAGGCGCTTCTCAAAGGCATCCCAAGGCCTCTCCTCATCTGCTATTTATAGACCTCTAAGCTCACATTGTTTTTCGTCCAATTTCTTATGCATTAGAGAAATTTTGGCCGTTTTAATTCCTGTCTATCTTTATGTTTTCAGTAGTTAAATGCTATGTAATCTCTGTTCTTAACTTGTAGCACTCTCTTCTCATTAATGCAATTTTCACTTTTTCTTTAAATGTATTGCTAAATCTGTTTTCAATATTTGGTTTCCACTGTTGTATAAGCTCTACTGTTCTCACTTTAAGCTCACATAAGCTCATCCAAGCTTATGTGAGTTAGTTTCTGTTTTAAGCTCAAGCTTAATTTTCATTTTAAGGAAAAGTCAATTTTCTAAGTCAAATCAATTTTAGTGTAAAACCTGTTTTAAGACTGTTGTAATGATGAGTTTAAAAGTGATTTGAGTAGTTGGATTAAGTTGAGTGATAGTTCCATAGATTTTCGTATGTGAAAGCTGTATTATGATGATTTGAGGGAGTGTTTGGATTAGTGTTCAAGTTTGTGTTGAAGGCTAGTTTGCTGTTTAAGTTTGGTTGGTTTAAGTTTGTTTAGGTTCCATTATCTAAATTCAGTCATAGTTTTGCATCAATACTCACTCATAGTCAAACTAGAACGTAATCTGCCCTCATTTTCAATACAGTTAGAATTAGATAGGTAGATCTTGCATACCAGTTGATAAGTAGTTATAATAGCTTATTTCAGCTGTAATTTAGATAATTACATCATTTTCAGTTCTTCATTTGGTTTTAAATCTCAAGAAAGTCAACTTTTAATCTGTTCTTAAAAGTCAATTGTGTCTAATATCAGAGTTTATGCAGAACTTGCAGCAAATGCACAAGGTTCATTTCAAGTAGATAGGGTCTCATTTTTGGTCTATAAGCAGTCTGCTAGGTGGTCTTCAAGACCACATTCATGGTTTTTGTTTTAGCTTATTGAATAAGTAGTTACAGTAGCTTAAACTAGGGTACCTTTTCTGTTTTTTCTTTGAATCGATCATTAGCACTGTCCATTTAGCCAGTTTTTGTTTTGATCTCTATTTCTTCAATACTAGTCCTCATAAGCTAAAATTGTGAACAAATGATCTCTGCTAGGTGGTCATGAGAACCATAGTTTTTGTTTTCTCTTTAGCTTATTAAATAAGCTGTTGCATCAGCTAGAAAGTAGGGGTCAAATTGCTTATTTTCCTAAGTGGTCATTTAGCTTAATCATTGATAGATCACTCATTAGCAGTTAGGAGTAGATGTAATTAGTTGCTTTAAGCCTATCTTAGCATAAATTAGCTTAAGTTACTGTTTGGAAGCTTATTTTACTGTTTTGCTTAATCTAAATTGCTTATTTCCATAGCAGTTTTCACATCAGCTCTAAATTCCCTCACATAAGCCCAAGTTTTTATATTTTTCTCAGCTTTAGATTATTAAATTAGAATTTCCCTGAATTTTTCATAATTTTTTGTCACTTTTAATTAGCTTTAATTGCAAATAATTGAGAAAAAGTTCCAAAAAATAATTTTTCAATTTTCTCAGTTTAAGATAAATATAAAAAGCATAAAAAATATTTTTCCTATTTTTCCTCTTTTATTTGGTATTTTTCATAATTTAAATTAGATTTAAATAGTATTAAATTCATAGAAAATAGGAAATTAATCAGAAAATTACAAAAATAGTTTTGAAAAGTCTCTTATGTTATTTTAGATTTTTGAAAAGTAATTCCATAATTTTCCCCTTTGTTTTCATAATTTTTAGATAATTAGTTTTATTTTTAAAGTTAATAATTAGTTTTTAATTAAAATAAAATCAAGAAAATTCCTAAAAAATTAGTTTTAATTCATAATTAGTTTTCTAATATCATTTTTTAGCATAAAAGTAATTTTAGGTTATTTTTAGGATCTAGATTAAGACGTCTTGCTTTTATTCGCGTTTCGTTTAATTTCCGTTTTTGCGTTTTAGTGTAGATTTGCGTAGTTTGCCATAGTTCTTAGGATTTCCCATAGATTAGATGTTCCATTTACTTTCTTTATCCCGTAGTTTAGATAATATCATTTTATGCCCTTCTCTTATTCAAATCCCGATAATCGAGACGTGAGTTGGAAATTCCATTCAACCCTCGTTCGGAACGATCTCGGTGCTCAAACCTAACACGTTTGAGTTACCCGCATACTACTCAACTTCTCATCTATTATTGATCAGTGTCCGAACCGTTTTAAGTTTCTTACGGTTAGTCATTCACAAGTGGCTAGCTTGTGTGAGTTAAGCTTGACGACGTGTTTCGTCCACATAACCAGATATTTTTCTTGATTTTTTTGAATTCCAGGGACTAGATTTGACAACTTTTGAAACTTGAGGGACTAAAACTGCCAATTTTGCAAACTTGATACGTTTTTTATCTGATTTTGATATTTTTGCATTTAAAACACATAAAACACAATTTTGGGATATTTTCAGCATTTTGATGCATTACTGAGTGTTTTCAGATGATTTTGCAGTTTAGATTGTACAAAAATGATGAGTATTTAGACACTCATCACCCGACGTCTTAAATAATGGATAGGGCATAACATTAACGCTCGAACCCGTGTCTGCCAAAGCATACATTGGTGTGGTCCCGTTAACCTTAATCGTCAAAACAAAATTTCCCGGGTCTTTCTCCTTACGTGGCATACCCCTAAACAAATTCCTATATCTATCCTCCTCTGATAGATCTTTATCCTCCAATCTTGCTCTTGCTAACATCACCGCATCTAGTTTCTTTTGGTATAAAACATAATCTTGTAGTACCTCAATCACGGGCTTTTTCTCATTTAGCTCGAGAAATTTTGTTCAAGGTTTTCCAAGATTGCTTCTTTTTGGTCTTGGGTTAAAGGTTTGAAGTTGTTTGGTGTATTGGGTGGTGAAGGTGTGTAATCATTGTTTTTGTTGGTCGATGTGGTAGAAGTTAATTTGTTGGATGATGTTTTCTTTCTATTAGCCTTCCTCGTCTTACGACTTCCACATTCTCCTTTTCCATATTAGCACGAATTCCACAAGCATTTCATTCACCCCTTTCTCCTCTTCCAAGTCGATGATGTTGATCCTCATCTTCCCCAAAGCAAAGTCCACTTGACATTTGGTAGTCACAAGAAAATCCCTTGAAAACATACATTGGGCTCATCAGCGTTTCCTTCCTCCAAGACAACAAAATCTGCTTCGAAAATGTGACCATGAATGTTAACCTTGAGATTCATAACCATTTTTCTCGTAAGCAAATCCAACGTCATTAGCCAATTTGATCAAGAACTTTCTCCACAATGTAATTTTCCACCATAGGCCATGTTTTGTTGAGCTCCGGCACTCTCGCGCCGACACTACAAGGTGTGTCGAACCTCATAAGTGGTGAATCATACTCCGTTAGTGATGCTTGCGTGAATACCACAACTCTACCCTTATTAGGAAGTTGAACCTTGTTCTCTCCCACTTCTTCCATACTATCCGAATCAATAGCCAAGTCCTTCTTAATCTTTTCTAAAATATTCCCAATCTTCTTCAACGAATTCCCGGTGTCTTTAAACATCTAATCCAAGTTATGTAGGTACTCAGAAGTTCCGCTTAAACTATCCATAATAACTATCTAACAAGACAAAAACAAAACCAAAGACAAAAATCTAAATCATTAGTGTTAGAGTTAGTAAAAACAAAAGCAAACTATAGAAACATGTACTAAACAAGTAAAGACACTTAACAAAACTAAAAAAACAAGCTAAAACTCAAAATCGAAAAACTAGAAAAAATTTAGCGAGATCTCCAACCAGATCGGTTGGCTCACCGACTGATTCGGTTGGTGGTAAAACTTCTTGACCAAAACTTCCAACGATCGGTTCGCGGTACAAACCAAACGGTTGGATTGATTTCAATATATATATATATATATATATATATATATATATATATATGTTAAGATCCAATATTTATTGTGTTGATGATTCTGGTGGCCTTGGATGATGGAAATACAAGTATGCCATGTTTTAGAGAGAGAAAGAGTGAAAGGGTGTTCTTGGTGGAGACTTGCTTTGAAACAAATGAAATGTTAGATTGAGAAGCACCACCCCTTCCAAGGATGGAAGGGGTATTTATACTTACAGACAACACGACCTCCCCGGCACGTGGATCGGTATAGAGAGGTAAAGACCCGTCCTTCCTCCACGGTGTTACACTAAACTAAACTACGCTACAAACCAACTAATTAACTACTAAATAACATAAATAACTACAAGTCTACGAGCTAACTTATGCTAGATAATATTTGGGGTGACCGACTATTCACTATGGAATTTCTAATTCCTAACAATCTCCCAAGGAGGTAACCCCATGATTTACATTTTGAATCTAGCATTCTATTCTTGACTTTGTTCTTGAGCTCGTAGACTTCAATTCTTCAATTCCGCAATCTTTGTGCTTTAGTAGCGATTCTTCAAAGTCCGCATTGATTTGTCCTTTTAGTGGAGGCCTTTAACTGATCCACATCTTTGATGATCTTCGTGCTTTCTTTGAGATCATCGACCCGCGATAAATCTCTGGATCACCCTTTATTGTGTTGCCATCATGTGTTGTTGTGACTTTTGGACGACATGCTCTCACTTCGGGATCATGACATCTTTTCATCCAGTAGCGGAAGCTTTTCTGGCTCAAGATATTTGCGGCGATAGCGAGAGACATAGTATAAAATATCAGGCGAGTTTTGTAGATATGCAAGTCATGATTTCTTCAATTAAGTGTGGATCTTTGTGAGCATGCGGCTATGGATTGACTCCTCAATTACGATCGGTTGCACCCGTCAAATGTACCTGCAAACAACGGTTAGCAATAAAAGCGCCGAAAGTGTCTTTGATCACTTTCGTTGAATTGAGGTACCGCGGCCCACGGTTCCCGTTGATCGATACAAGAATCTTGCTGTGATCGGTAAATTCGAAGAATCTCCTTGACAGGGTTTAGCAGTTGTTCTATTTGTTCTCAAACGGAGCGTCTCAAAGACAACACGAATTGAGTGAACGGTGAATTGAGATTCAGCGATTGATAAAAATTGATTTGAAAACAATCGCGTATTGCTTAGAAGAAAGATTTTTGCAATACAACGAAGGTTTTATGAGAAAGATCAATTTTCAATCAAAAATACTTTTGTATTTGAAAAGAGTACACATTCGACGTGCTAGAGAAAAGAAGAGATTCGCACATCGAACGGTTTTTCCAAAAGTATTTTTTCAATCGGAGATACTTTTTGAATTTGAAATATGAATACACATTCGATGCGCTAGAGAAAAGAAGATTTACACATCGAGCGGTTTTCAAAAGTATTCGTCAATTCATTCCTGGACCAAGGTTGATTCAAGATTGAATCTCCCCATCGTTTCTATCCGGTTGTCACAAGCTTGATCTTTAGAAAAGATCTCACATGTCACCACCAAGAGCTTGTTTGATGTTGGCTCTAGAAGGATTTCCATCTTCATCGTGGATAATTTTACATATCACTTTCGGATGTTACGCAATACCACAAGGATAATGCGTAGGACTCTTAAGATATATTCTTACTTTCCACATTGTGTGAAAAGACAAGTCTTCAAATTTAGTGTCCTAATGAGATATTGTGGATGATCTCTTGGCTCTAGACTCAATAGTGCACATTTGGTTCCTATGCTGGAGACTAGAGAGAGGGTCTCTTCAATATCAACAATCTCTAAGAGAAAGTCGATAGATAATGTCGGTTCCCGTGAGAATGAAACAAGCCCTTTTAAGAGGAACTTGAGTAGCTTGGGAAGTTTAGTGCGGTCCGTCCTTTGGGTCCATGACGTCTTGTCTTCAATACGGTGTTACCTTGGTAACCACCGGTAGCATATATATTGAACCCGGTTCACCCTAAGGTTGAATTATTGGAGGGCTATTTCTTTTCACCCTTTTACATTCAATTCTTTTTCATTCTTCAACCCCTTGATGCTTGAGAGGCTTCATTACTAGAACCTTGTTGGGTTTATTCCGATTACTAGCTCTCATCTCGATCCGCACTCTTCCCATATCTCACTTTTCTCCTTTTTCATCATACCTAAGGACTTCTACACTATCTAGTGGATTGTCCTTGGGTAGATCCCTTCGGCTCTGGCGGGATCGTAGAACTAATACCTAACCTAACCATCCTTATAACACCATGCATAAAGTAAATCGGTCTTTTGGTATTGTTCATTCTTTCGTGAAACAAATTTGAAAAATCATTTGGAAAAACAATCAAGGTACTTGTGAAACGAGATCAAAGCATTTTGTACCTTAATAGTTTTGATCATTTAGAAATGCTCCCCCTCAACATGTGCATATGATCTTGAAATTATTTAGCACATGGAGGCAAGAGTTCTTTGAAATAATTTCTTGATTACAATTTCCGTAGAAAAAGCCATTTGATTTTCTTGGTAAATTCTCCCCCTCAATATGTGCATAGGATATTTGAAATCATTTTATAACATAGAGGAAAGAGTTCTTTTGAAGTACATCCACGATCACAAAAGCCAATAATAAAGCAATTTCAAACTCAATCAAGGTACATATGATAAAACGTTGAAACCTTTGTACCTTGAAAGTTTAATTTCTTTAGAAATGCTCCCCCTTCAATGTGCTTGAGATTGGCGTTTTGCACATATGGGAGAAATTTTTGCACATTAGTCAAAGCGATCACATTGTTCGAATTTCATATTTAAATCACATTTTCTCCCCCGATCAAAAATATCAAATCCTTTGAGATTTTGGATCCCAAGTAATTTAAATAGGTTTAGAAAACATGGGAGAAAGCGTGGCCAGGTTATTTAATTCTGATAGTGGAACAAATTTAGACATTAAAAGATTGTTAGTATCAAGTATGATAATTTTTTAAGAGATCTTTTAGGTAAAATAAAACATTTTCACAATCAAACAAGAATAGAAAAGAATTTCATTTTGAAAGATCTTTGGGTTTTAAAGAAAATCATACCATAACATAACATTAAATCTTTAGATCACCACTTATTTTGTACAAACGGACTTGATTGATGAAATATTGTTTGAAAATACTTTGTTTTAAATCACTCTCCCCCTCAATCGATGACCGTAGTCGATGATTGAGTGACTAAAGTTTTGATAAAATGAAGTCCGGTGATTTTCAAAATTAAGTCCAATTTATTTTCAAAGCCAATATTTTTCCATTTTCAAAACAATATTATTTAAATTTATTTAAAAAAAAATGGTATTATTCACTACTTGTCCTGCACAAAGATACGTTAGGTGGTTGAGAAGCTTATGTTGTTGCTGTAGGGATTGGAAGAAAACCGTCTGCGATGCGAGTGAGACTTCATACGTTGCATTTTAATGCCAACTCGAGTCAAATTAAACTCCATTTCTTCATTTCTTTGAAGAAAACCATCTCTGATCGGTGAGACCTCTTCGTTGCATTTTTCATGCCAACTCTCCATAGAAGTCAATTAAGCTCCGTTTCTTCATTTGTCAACCCAAGATATAGTTACCCTTTTCTTTCGGCATTCAATCATCTTCATTTGTGGGATCCGGATCGGGAACATTCTTATATACCAATATACCTGCATACGTTAGTGAACACACATACAAATATATGGTGGTCGACATCACCCAAACATTTATCGACTAATAAAAGTCAATCCAACATCTCAATCAGATCATACAAATGCATGGGAATTATGTGTTTTTCAAACTCTAATCATCTAATCCTAACAATCATATCCTAGGCACCTAGTCCTTCAACATAAGTTAACATGTTTTACATTTAAGTATATAGGATAATTAGATAAGCTAGTTAGATGATATAGATTTGAAAGCATTCTCCCTCTCAATCAATGACTCATTTTTCTGAAAAGTTTAAAAGCGTTGAAGTCATTGATTGAGTTTTTCAATTTATTGAAAAACTGAAGCTGATTGATTTATAGCAACTCATTTTCCACCATTTTGTTAAAACAAATATTTTTAAATTTTAGAAGGAAAATATTTGTGTAAGGCAACAGATCCTTCGACATACTTTCCTCATTTTGTTTTAGGATAAGTGCACGAAATATTTGAAAAATGGTTTAGCGTAGCACTTTCCTTCCTTGAAGAGCGGGTTGCTATCGAAATAATAAAGCCATTTTTGAGCAGCAGGTTCTGATGCAAAATAAGCGTAAGCCATTTTGAGCAGTTCTGATCTGAAAATAAGCGTAAGCCATATTTTTGGACATGTTTTGGAAAAGAATATTTACACCTCACCTCGAACTTCATCTATGGTCCGTGCCATTGTTGAATGACATTTCTAAGACCGTTGATGTTATCGATGCAGACATGTCTTGGAAAACATATTTTTGTATTTTCAAATTTTACGATTTTATGGGTTTTGAAGGTTTTATATTTTTCTATTTTGTTTTTCTGAAAAATATATACAAAGATAGAGTAGATGATATAGTTTGAAAGATGATGATCACAGTGCAGAGATAAGGATATCGAAGCACCCGATTGTAGAAGATAGAAGTCATCATCTCTTAAACATTCACCACCAAAGCTTCGAGGCTCGGAATGAAGATAGAACATGAGCCTTTGAGAAAGAGAGACTTTGGCAGCTTCCCCCCAAACCGAATATCCATTAGATGAGTAGATTCGAAGCTCTATTTCAAGCTTGCCTTAGCCAGGTGCCCGAAGAAGCACACCATTATCATAAATCCCGCTGCTCCTTTAAAGAATGATCACTGATTCTTCGTTCGAGGTTATATCATCCAAAAGAACAGCAACGTATCTTCCCATACATAAATAACTCCTCTCAAATTTCTTTTCCACTGAAGTCTGACGCGATCCATTCCAAAAGGTGTCAAGAGAACACTTCCCCCAAGTAGTTGAATCGATGCAACCCGTCTCTTAGAAAAGAGCTCAAGAACTATCCCGAATACACATCATGCCGGAAGAAAACTCCTCCCCAATGTTTGTGGTAACAATCTTACTTCCACGATGATCGTGTATGAAGCTCAAGAACAAAGTACACAATATCAGAACTCTCCGAATATACATCATTCGAGGAGGAAAACACCTCCCAATGTTTGTGGTCAATGGCTTTCTTCCATGATGATAGTGTATGAAGCTCAAGGACACATTATCCACATTCCCCAAAGAGAGAACAACCGATAACATTGAAGAAGCGGGCGAATCAGCGATTATCTCTGGATGACAATCTCTCTGAGATAACTTTCCGAATAATTATATCTCTGAATCAGATTAAAGCCCTCAAGTAAAGCGGTAGGCACCCCAATGTACACAATTCTCTCTCCCACGATGATTGCGATAACATCCGAGATCATCACACTTTATACCTCTTATATCTTGATAACTTTCTTTAACATCTCTTCCCCACATAGTTGGAATAAACACTAAGCGCCATGAGTCAAACCTTGAGTTTCTCTGCGGTAATGACATTTGTCTTCCCGGGATATCTTCAATCACTTAGAAGTATTAAGTTCATCAAGTTTATTCGCCATGAGTCAAACCTTGAGTTTCTCTGCGGTAATAACATTTGTCTTCCCGGGATATCTTCAATTAGTTAGAAGTATTAAGTTCATCAAGTTTACTCGCGTTTAGATGCGTGTCTCCTTCCCACTGTGGTTTGACACTTGATGACAACAATCATTATAAGCCAAACTTGAGATCTTTTTGAGAAGAGCTTTATAGCACAAATATATGTGAGAATCAACTTCTTGGAAGTAAAATGAGCAAGTCTAATTGGGGATTAAATCAAACATTTCACCCTCCTCCAATTAGTGCTCTCCCTAAACCGACAATCTGTTTGATAAATGCCCGAATTAAGAAGTCTTTAGATAATCAAATACAACTTCGTCTTTTGTCTTCTAACATGCGGCAGAGAAAATGTAGAACATCATGGGACTCGACCTTCTTCAAGATTGTTAAGTTGGGGAATATAAAGTCAACATCTTCTTCTCACCAAATGCATTCCCGTTAACTTATATATAGCAAATACCCTTAACTCAAATCCCTCCTAATCAAAATAGAGCAGAAGATGTTCATCAAGAAAATCGCCTTTCAAGCTGGAAGAACTTTGTCATTAATCATATCAGCCCGTGAGAAGATGTCAACCAGCGGCTCATAGAAGAAACACCATGTAAAGATGACCCGATAAGAAGCTGGATCTTACATGATTTAAACCGTATGACCATATATTCTCAGATATAACTCAACATGTAAATTATCATACTTCTTCTCCCCCTCAAGAATTGCATACGGAGATGCCATTCTTGAATAAACAAGTGATTATCATCCAAATGTATTCTATTCGCACTTCTCCCCTGCAAAATTAGCACATGATGTAAGCCTTCATTATATTGAGCAAGTGGAATAAGAGTAATTATCAGTAGTCCGTTCCTTGATGGCTGAAGCACATGGAAAAAGCATGAAGCATGTTGATGAGAATGGTCATAATAAGAAGATTTCTTCCGAAGATAATCACGCTGGCGTACACATTCTTTTCTTTAGAGAACGAGGCATGAACTGTGTTCATCGTCATTAGAAGATTTCTCTTCTTTATAAGATAAAGCGCCTTGAAATTTTGCATTTTTCTTTTTTTAAGTCTGAGGCATGAACGTGTTCATACCTCATAAATCTCTCTCTTTTCAGCTCTCTTGGCAAAACTTGTAATCAACCCCATTATCATTCATGGAAGCTCTTTAAGTGACAGTGATGGAGAAAACCAATATGATGAATTTGACCACTGGTAAAACAACCCGAACTCGTGACTTAAATTGCATATGTAACAAAGTGAGACTTCATGTCCATTGAATCTCTAAGTACTCTATACTCTTCATCCAACCAACCATCAAGTATAAGACGTACATCACCTCTTGAAAATCCACAATTAAATGTGACATTGAGCACTACAACGTAACTCCTTAAAGTGATAGTTATTTTTGTGGCAAAAAGAGTCCAATTCCCCCAAGTGGTAAAACAAAAGGAAAAGATTCTCAAAAATAACTAGATTTCCATGTCTTCGTTTTTGGAAAAAGCTCGAACAAGGATCTCGAAGAATCTTCATCCAACCATCCCGATACCGGATACTAAGTACACTTGCCCGTGATATTTCACTTCAACCTCAAATAAATAATAGTTAATTAACCCCGTTGTCACAACTTCTGGTTAAAAGCTCAAATCTAGCCTCCTTTGACGTTTTAAGTGAACTCGATAATGTTTACATCGACCATGGTAAAAAGCATAACCAGTAAAACCAACCAAAATGCCATGATGAATATCAAACAATACCCAATTCAAAAGTACACCCTTTTATCCTTTTTGAAACAGAAACGTACACCGACATCGAATAAGATCCCGACATACACTTTCCTTTCTCGGGATGGTTCCATCATCACGGATTTTACAATTCTATAGTTTAAACCCAGAAATAGTTTCTTTAGCGGGATTTCAAGACAAAGAATAAACCATAAGATAGATCCGGAAATGCACTTCTATTACGGATGTTTCCATTGTCAGCGATTTTACAAGTCTATGATTTAAACAGAAATAGATTCTTTGTGGGTTTTACAAAATCAAGACAAAACCATAAACAATGTCGGCTTGAATGTGTATAACAACTTTGGTTTCGGTGAATATCTATTTTAGGGAACATCAGCGGTTCATCAACGGTTCATTATCCAACATCATCAACTTCATCAACCATCCAATAAACATTTTGGTAAACACATCATTCACGCGTCAATGCGGCTAATGTTGTGACCTCTGGTAAGTAAACCGATATACCAAACTTAATCATGAAGTGAGTTTGATTTTTTACTTAAACTTGTACTAATCCTTGTGAAGAAATGGTTGTACCCAATGTACAAAACCTCTTGACGTATCCTCAACTATTTGAGACACCGAAGTGATAGTTACGTTGTGGGTTAAGCGAGAAAGAATCACAACCGTAACTAAATAGCCAAGTCTTTATCACACTCTGTAAATGCCTGTAGGATCGTGAATATTTATGTTGTTTGATGATTCGGGTGGTCTAGGATGATGATAGTATATGAATTCCATGGTTAGAGAGATGAAGAGAGTAGAGAGGGAATTCTAGAGAGATAAACAAAAGTATAAAAGGTTAGATTAGAACTTCCAACACTCTACCTTGCAAGGTAGAGGGTATTTATAGGTTACAAACTAAACGACCTCCTACTTGGCTGTGGATCAGGTATCTGATGGGTAAAGAACCCGTCCTTCCTCCTGATGTTGCACTATAATAAATTAGACTAATAACTAACTAATAAAACGATGAATAATGCTAACGATATGTCTACGAGATAACTTATGCTAGATAATATTTTGGGTGACTGACTCTTTACTATGGAATTTTCTAATTCCTAACAATCTCCCCCTAAGGGAGGTCACCCCATGTTTTACATTTCGAATCCTATCATTCTATTCTTGACTTTGTTCTTGAGCTCGTAGACTTCAATTCTTCACTTCCGCAATCTTTGTGCTTAAGTAGTGCAACTTCAAAATCCGAATGCTTTGTACTTTAAGTGGAGGCCTTTAACTGATCCACATCATTGATGATCTTGAGCTTTCATTGAGATCATCAGTCCAGATAAATCTCTCCCGATCATCCATAGTTGTGTTGCCTTCATGTGATGTTGTGACTTTTGGATGACATGCTCACACTTTGGATCATGACATCTTTCCATCAGTAGCGAAAGCTTTCTGGTTCATGATATTTGCGGCGTAGCAAAAGCATAGTATAAAAAATCAGAATCGAGGTTATGTAGATATGCACCAGTCATGATTTCTTCAATTAAGTTGGAGGTATTTGTGAGCATCGGCTTTGGATTGACTCCTCATTCGATCAATCTGCAACCGTCCAAATGTACACGCAAACAACAGTTAGGAATAAATCACACGAAAGTGTCTTTGATCGCTTTGTTAAGATTGAGGTACGGCCGCGGTTCCCCGTTGATCATTACAATCTTTTGTGATCGGTAGGATTCCTAAGAATCTCCTTGACGAGGTTTGCAGTTGTTCTAGCGTTCTCAAACGGAGCGTCTAAAGACAACCGGAATGAGTGAACCGGTAATTGAGATTCAGCGATTGATGAAAAATGATTTGAAAAACAATCGTATTGCTTAGAAGAAAAATTTTTGCAATACGACGAAGGTTTTATGAGAAAGATCAATTTTCAATCAAAAATACTTTTTGTATATAAAAGAGTACACATTGACGTGCTAGAAAAGAAGATTTGCACATGAGGTTTTCAAAGTATTTTTACAATCAGAGATACTTTTGTGTTTGAAAACATAAGTACACATTCGACGTGCTAGAGAAAAGAAGGTTTTGCACATCGAACGGTTTTTCCAAAAGTATTCGTCAATTCCATTCCTGGACCAAGGTTGATTCAAGAGTGAATTGCCCCATTGTTTCTATCCAATTGTCACAAGCTTGATCTTTTGCAAGATTTCACATGTCACCCACCAAGAGCTTGTTTGATGTTGGCTCTAGAAGGATTTCCATCTTCATTATGAATATTTTTACATATCACTCGGATGTTCTGGCAATACCACAAGGATAATGCGTAGGACTCTTAATATATACTTACTTTCCACATTGTGTGAAACAAAAAGTCTTCAAGAATTTAGTGTCCTAATGAGATATTGTGGATGATCTCTTGGCTCTAGACTCAATTGTGCACATTTGGTTCCTATGCCGGAGACTAGGGAGAGGGTCTCCTTCTTCAATATCAACAATCTCTAAAAGAAAGTCGATAGATTATGTCGGTTCTCCGTGAGAATGAAACAAGCCCTTTCAAGAGGAACTTGAGTAGCTTGGGAAGTTTAGTGCAGTGCGTCAAGGGTCCATGACGTCTTGTCTTCAATACCGGCGTTACCTTATTAACCACCGATAGCATATGTATTGAACCAGTTCTTTTGCCCTAAGGTTGAATTATTAGAGGCTATTTCTTTTCACCTTTTCACATTCATTTCTTTTTCATTCTTCAACCCATTCGGTGCTTACGAGACTATAACTAGAACCTTGTTGGGTTTGTTCGATTCTAGCTCTATCTGATCCGCACTCTTCCCATATCTCACTTTTCTCCTTTTTTCATCATACCTAAGGACTCCACACTATCTAGTGGATTGTCCCTGGGTAGATCCCTCCGGCTCTGGCGGGATCGTGGGAACAAATACCTAACCTAACCATCCTTATAACACCACGCATAAAGTAAATTGGTCGGTCTTTTGGTATTGTTCTTTCCTTCTTGAAACCAATTGAAAAATCATTTGGAAAAATCAATCAAGGTACATGTGATATAAAATCAAAGTATTTTGTACCTTAATTGTTTTGATCATTTAGAAAATGCTCCCCCTCAACATGTGCATATGATTTGAAATTGTTTAGCACATGGAGGCAAGAGTTCTTTGAAATAATTTCTTGATCACAATTTTCTTAGAAAAAGCCTTTTGATTTTCTTTGGTAACTTCTCCCCTCAATATTGCATAGGATATTTGAAATCATTTTATCACATAGAGGAAAAGTTCAAGTACATCCACGATCACAAAACCATTAATAAAACCATTTGAAAACTCAATCAAGGTACTTTATGTTAAAACATAAAAGCTTTTGTACCTCGATAGTTTATTTTCCTTTAAAATGCTCCCCCTCAATATGTGATTCAAGATTCGAAAGCGTTTAGCACATATGAGAGAGCAGCCTACTGGTGTATTAACATGATCACTTTTATCAAATTTCATTATTAAATCACAAATTCTCCCCCGATCAAAAAATATCAAACCCTTTGAGATTTTGGATCCCAAGTGATTTAATAAGGTTTAGAATACATAGGAGAAAATGGCGGGTTTAAATACTCATCTTGTTTTTGGATAAATGCTCCCCCCTCAACATGTGCATTATGTATTAGAAATCGTTTGGCACATGGAAGCAGGAGTGCCTTTAAAGGACTAAAACCAATTCTATTTAAACCAAATTTGAGATTTAAATCACGATCTCTACCCCAATCAAAAATTTCAAACCTTTTGAGATTTGTGATCCTAGTAGATTTAAATCATTTAAAAGATTTTGGGGAAGAGCGTGGCTTAATTTAATTTTTGAAAAATGATTGTCTGGGATCAATTTTAAACATTAAAGATTGTTAGTGTGTCAGGTATGATAGTTTTTAAGAGATCTTTAATTAAAATAAAACAATTTCACAATCAAACAAGAACAGAAAAAATTTCATTTTGTAAGATCTTTGAGTTTTAAAGAAAATCATACCATGACATAACATTAAATCTTTAGTTCACCACTTATTGTTGTACAAACCGGAACTTTTGTGAAGAAATATCGTTTGAAAATATTTTATTTTAAATCACTCTCCCCTCAATCGAATGAAAATTAAGACAATTGAGTGACATAGTTTTGATAAAAAGAAGTCCGTTGATTTTCAAAATTAAGACCAATTTATTTTTGAAACAATATTTTTCCATTTTTTAAAACAATATTTTCATTCACTACTTTTCACACAAGAATCGTTAGGTGGAGAATCATAAGGTTGCTTTTGTTGATGTTGTTGTAGGGCTTGGAGAAACCGTCTGCGATCATTGAGACTTCTTCGTTGCATTTTAATGCCACTGAGGTTAAATTAAGCTCGTTTCTTCAATCACAGAAAACCATCGCACGATCGTGGAATCTACGTTGCATTTATGCCAACTCTCCATAGAAGTCCAATTAAGCTCCGTTTCTTCATTTGTCAACCCAAGATCTTGTTACCCTTTCCTTTAGCGCCAATCATATTCAATTGTGGGATCGGATCGGGAACATTCTTATATACCAATATACCTGCATACGTTAGTGAACACACATAAAATATATGGAGGCATCACACCCAACAACAATCGACTAATAAAAGTCAATGCAACATATCAATCAGATCATATAAATGTATGGGAATATTGTGATAATCAAACTCTAATCATCTAATCCTAGCAATAATATCCTAGGCACCTAGTCCTTAACATAGGTTAACATCATTTTTAATTAAGCATATTAGGATAATTAAGAAATCCCGTTAGATGATGTAGATTTGAAAAACATTATCCCCCTCAATCCATGACTCATTTATGAATAGATTAAGCGAAGTCATTGATTGAGTTTTCAATTTACAAAACTCTGAATCGATTGTTTTTAAAGCAACTCATTTTCCACTATTTTTGAAAACCACAAATATTTTTCTAAAGAAATTTTAGGCGGAAAAACATTTGTGTAGAAGCAGTAATCAACCGACATACTTTCCTCAATATGTTTTAGGATAAGTGCCGCGAAATATTTGAAAATGGTTTAGTGCTGCACTTTCCTCTTTGAAGAAGCGGGTTGCTATCGAAATAATAGCAAGCCATAGTTTGGCATGGTCCGGATCAGAAATGCTTTACAAGGCATATTTTTCTGACATGTATCGAAAAAGAATATTTACACCTTCTGCTCAAACTTCATCTATGGTCCCGTGCCATTATTGAATGAAAACTATGAAAATCAAAAACAAAAAATTTACCGAGACCACTAACCGGTTCGGTTGCTTTCGTATAACCGGTCGGTTAACCTCTCTAAACTCAAAAATTTTTACTTCTTTTTTATAAAATCTAATTTTAATATTACCAATTTTTACAGAATCTTAACAAGATCAAAATAATTAAAAATCCAAAATCCAACGTGGTAAAAACTTGATGTGCTTACCGTGTGCAAGTTTTAAAAATTTATAAACAGAATTATCCGGCTATTACTATAAACACATACGAGCAAGTATACTGGTTAAAATAGCAATAATTGGTAAGTCGAGATCGTCCCAAGGGATTTTGCTTTTGAAATTGTTTTAAAGGATTGGTAACAAGAAAGCTTTGTGAAACTTCTCCAAAAACAAGTTTTAGTAAATTCAATATAAAGAAACATATACTTGTGTGTAATTTATAGGCAATCATAGAAAGTGTTCATGAAGGCTTGGTGTAAACTCTTGATGTGATGCACAAATCATAAGCAAATGATTTCAACCCATGGTTTATGTTTGTAAAAATCATTTTAAGAACAATAACATATAGGTAATCCTTTCGGTCCTTATCCTAATGATTATCCTTGAGAAAATTCATTTGTTTGTAAAATGTTCTTATTAAACTAGTTCCTCAGAATCTTTCGACCTTTCATGATGAAAATGTTTCTAGTCTTGTTTTAATAAGTAAACATGGTGGTTGTCAATCACCATATCCCCATACTAGTTTGTCACTTAACTTTTTGGAATAAAACACAAGAGAAATCCTTTCGGTCCTTTTTCTTAAAACATGTTTGTAGAAAACTAGAAGGGGGGTTGAATAGTTTACCAATTAAAAACTTTGTTTTGAAACTTATTGAAAGATCAATTGATATTGATCTTGGATATGTTGATGAAGTATGCAAGCAATATGTAAAGAGTAAATAAGGAAAGAAATGATCAAACCACAACAAGTTGTTTATAGTGGTTTGGTCTACAAGGACTCTTTTTCCTTGCCCTACTCCACTTCCCGAGTCTCACACTCGAGAGTTTAACTTCACTAGTCAACGAGCTCCTTTCACCGGCGGAGAAAACCTTTACACTTAAACACACTATTTCCGACACTAAGCTAGATGTCGAGTTCTTTCCAAGGGTACAACTACTCCCACACACAATGTATTTTGAGGACTAAAATACTAACCACTCACACTCTAAAGATTATGATTGTTTGATACAACAATGAAGTATGAATCAACACTAGATCATACAACACTAAACAAACAAGACTTTCAACTTCTCGTTTGAAGCTTGAATGTGACTTGATCTTCTTTGCTACAAAAGAGTTCACAAATATGATATGAAACTAGTTAGAAAGGTTAAGAGAAGATATGTAAGAGAGTATGATAGAAAGGGATGAAAAACTACTTGGTTTGGCTTTGCTATTTATAGCCAAACCATCAAAGCTGACATCCACGGACATGGATTTAAAATGGTTCCCGTTGTGGATTTTGAAGTGCGTAGATCCGTGACAAGTTATCAAGATCTTTTCCAAGTCAACTATCTATGTAAGATTGTGTAAGATATGAAGGTACAAATCACACAAATATCTAATGAAATCTTTTAATGATTTCCATGATGCATCACATGATGTCATATGTTGTATTTCTATTTTAGAAATATGCAAGTACTTAAGTAGTGTTTGGTTTTAAGAACCTAAAACATTCTAAAACTACTATCATACATAATGATTAGAGTCATATAAATATATGACTAATCACAAATATGTCTTGAATGATGAAGATATTGTTTGAAAAAGCTTGTTTTAATATCTATTAAACTTGACAAGCTTTAAGCTGTTATACAAAATAAATTACTTTTGTGGTAACAAACTTAGGTAAAGATCAAAAATATAAATAGTTTAGCTGGTATTTGTATTAACAATCTCCCCTTTTGTTGAGGACAAAATATAATTTTATTTTATAAAAGATAAAAGTTTGTGCAAGAGTTATAAAAATATTAGTTTAGAACTTGAAAAGGAAATGATAATGTAAGTGTATGATGTTTGACTTTTTCAAAAAGTCAAAGTATTCACTAGTTGAAGCATGATGTTGACTTTTTGAGAAAGTAAAGTATGCAATTGACTTTTAAGAAAAGTCAAGTATTATCAATGAGGTATCATGTTTGACTTTTTTGAGGAAAGTCAATGTATGCATTTGACTTTTTCAGAAAAGTCAAATATAAACAAGTTCTATATATATTCTCCCCCCTTTTTGTCTCAACAAAAAGAAGTGATGTGGAATGTAATGAGCCCGGCCATTATCTCCCCTTGATCAAAGCTCCCCTAAATTGGGTGCTTAATGGAATACATGGATTGAAAATAAAGCTACAAAAAATGTTAGTAATAATGATCATTTCAAGCATTTCCAAACACTATGTAAACACCGGCAATATGAAAACACCATTCATTAGTTAAAATTTTTCATGAATAAAATCATGAAAAGAGAACACAATGATGTGTTTTAGTACAAGAAAAAAGAAAAAAAATTAATCCTAAGAAAAGAAAAACTTAAAGATGTTAATCTATGACCATTCTAATGAGATGGTGGATGAGAAAAGGCATTGAAGGCGCTCAAGGATGTGATTGAGGATGAACCTCATTTCTTTGCTTGAAGTCAAGGACCATAACCCATGTCCATCAACGGTTTGGGCGTTTGCTCTAAGTTGAGCAACCATGCCTAGGGGAGTAGTATGTTTGGGGAGGTTGTGGTGGTGGAATGGTAGATGTGTTGGTGTTGGTGGAAATGTTTGGGGTGGTCATGATGGAGGCAAGCAAAGCATTTTGCATTTGTATATTCTCACTTAAGTGAGAATCCACCATGCCTTTGAATTGGTGGAGGTTGTGGAGTTCCGCTTGAATTTCCTCTCTTGTGGGATTGGCATCCATACTCTGTCATCATAGATGAGGGACATTGATGTCAGTGGATGGTCCCATTACAAAGGACCATGAATGTCTTTTGTGAATGGGGTGGAAGAGAAGAGGTTTAGGCCCTAATGGGGCGTTTGGGTCAAAAGATGACCGAAGTGACTCATGAGCAATCCGCTCAGTGCCAAGGATGGCAATGGTGGTGGATGATTTGGCCTAGGAGGCAAGTCATCCTAGTCCTCCAAGAAAGGATTTGGTGAAGTTGGTGGAGTGGAAAATAACTCCATAGGAATGAGAGTTGGAGACCTTGGTGGTGAAGGTGGTGAGGGTGTTTTAGATGTTTTGGATGGGTGCCGTGTGAGGTGAAGTTGGTGTTTTATAGGTGGTGGGTGATCACATGTGTGATTGAGTAGGTGTGGGCAAGGTAAGGCTTGTATCATCTCGGATGGGAGATGAGATTGTGAGTGGAGGAGACTCGGATGAGGAGCTAAGGTTACTGAAGCAATAAGGCCTCACACTAATTCTAGCGGGTTTTATTGCAAGGTTTAGGAGGATTTTTGTCATTTTGACTTGGATTTTCTTTGCTAGATAATGGTAAGAATGAAGAAGGTGTGAGGATGATCATGGTAAAACCTCTCAATTTATAGAAGTGAAAAATTATGGAGAAATGTGTTTTGATTTGATAAACCATTGAAGATGAGGTTCCTAATGATATGGAAGTGGGTTGAATGCTAGTCATATCACCCAAGTCAAGCCATTCAAGAGAGATGGAGTGAAGAAGAAAAGATTTGCAAAAAATGTGTTCTAATGAGTGGAATTTCCTAACAAGTTACCCGCAGTTTGAAGGTACCAAAAATTTGGTTCCTTCCTTTATGCCAAAGGCTCCTTGGGTGGATTTTCAATTTTTGAATTTTGGTGGAAATGGATTTCTTATATACCTAAGTGAATTATACTAGTTCTAATAAGTGTATAAACTAGTTAAGATTGATTTAGAAGCAATGGATGGTAATTTGGAATATGAAAGAGTTGAAATTGAAAGTTACCGGAGGATCCCTGGCTAAAATTTACGGGCGGACCCTAAAAAGGGTGCCGTGCGGTCCTCGTCTGAGAATGCCCGGTACCCATTTCACATAACGGGCCGTTTTAAAATCGTTGGTGCCATCGTCTCGTCAACTGTCCAGAAACTTGGCGGTATGTTTTAGGACACGGGTACTTTTCGAAACAGAATTTTTCTCAAACTTGACACTAAACATTTCGTGGAAACGTAGAGAGGGGGGTAATCGTTACCGTTTAAAATCTTTAGATCTTTAGTATCAAATCGCTTATAAAGCTTGTTATAATATGTAAGTACCAATTATTGTTTGTGACTAATATAAAACATAGTAAACTAAGTTATCACATAATCATGAACACTAAACCACATCACAAACAATAGTATAGTGCAAGTATAAAAGTAAAGAGATAAAGTAAGGAAAGTGCAAACCCGAACACGAGTTATAGTGGTTTGGTCACGGATCTCTTTTCACCTCTCACTCCCGAGTACCCAACTCGAGAGTTACTTCACTAAATCAACAAGCTCCCTTCTCGGGGAAGAAAACCTTACAATGGTCGTAAACACACTTTTCGGTACAAGCTAAATACGGGTTCTAGTTCAGGTAGAACAACCTAAGCGTCGCCTATACAATATTTCCGACCTAAGCTAGATGTCGAGTTCTTTTACAAGGTACAACACTCCCAAGTTTTATGGCCCAACATAACAAACCTTGTGTTTTATGGCACAAACACATAAACCATCTAATCTAGTTTGGTGAAAGTGTTGTTATGATGCAATGATGTTTACACTAATGATCCATGACACAAATGTCTAATGGATATGAATGACTAATTCTAAATGAACTTCTGGAATCACTCCTAAACCTTATTCAAGTGTTAGTTACTCATATGTAATAGTTAGCTTATTATGGCCTTTATGTTTGTCATAAGCCTTAAGCTTATGTAACCCATAAGCCTAGGCCTTAATAAGGAAAGGAAGGGAACTAGGGTGTGTTGCCTAGCTTCCCTCCTATAAATACCCCTTGTAAACCTTCATTTGATGGTTGGTTGTTCAAGTTATTCTCTCTTTCACTCACTCTACGCCTAACCGTCTAAGTCTATCCACGTGTGTGTGTGTTTGGATACTTGTTCATCGCCTCTCTATCTTTCTTATAAAGCTTGTGTTTTAAAACTAGTGACCTAACAATGGTATCAATGCAAATAGTTGGGTGCACACTTTTGTTTTTGATGTTTTTTTGGTTTTTGGTTATCATGGACGGTACAAATAGGATCTCTGTTCAAATAGGTTTATATAATGGTTGAACATGATTAGATGGGTTGAAGTTCAAAACTTGATTTTGTTAAAATACTTTTTAGAATGACCGCGAGGATGCTTAGACTCGCGGGCAGGAGCTTTACAATTTCTTGGTGATAGCGGTGTCATGGCAATCGAAGAAGCAGGATTGTACATCATTGTCCTCAACCGAGGCGAGAATATGTAGCCATGTGTTGTGCTCAAGTCATCTAGATGAGAACACAACTCAAAGACTATGGTTACGTATTTGACAGAATCCCAATGTGCTGCGACAATGGGCCATTGCAATCTCATGCAACTGATTCGCACTTTCAATCAAAGCACATCGATCTTGATATCATTTCATCAAGGACCCGTGGAGCAGTCTTGTTGAATTATATTTTGTAGGTACAAAATACCAATTGGCGAGATCTTTCACCAAAGCCTTGCCTCCGCTGGTTTTATGAGTTGATCCACGGATTGGTATGAGTGTTTTGACTCAAGAGGTGGATGACCTCCTAAAAGCGATCTTAAAAACACATCAAACACCAAAATCTCTTTTGTAAATAATTTTTCAAAAACAAAATACAAAAGTATAAAATCCGATAAAACAACAAAAATATTCTTCTATCTATTTTCTTTCAACATTGCAAGTACGTTTCTTCCGTCAACACTATAATCTTTCATTTTTTTGATCAAGTGTTGAGGGAGAAATCACTAGCCATTTCAAAACATCATTGTACTTGCATGTTATCATATCTCGGTTGTTTCTTTTAACAAATGGTGGTAAATTTTCTGGTACAATGACACTCCTCGGACTAAAATTATAACCTTTCATTATTTTCTCGAGAGTTGAGGGGAGTGTCGTCAAGTTTCTTTCTTAAAATCTTTGTTTGGTAACCAAAATGGAAGTTAAAAGGCTTTGTATGAAAAAGGAAAAGGTGGAGGGACCAAAACTGTCAAAATGTTAAAGGTAATTTTAATAAAACACCTCACCTAACTTATTCACTTCTCATTTATTATTCTCAACCATATACATCTCGCCTAAGATTCATTCAAGTTATCCGTTGATTTGATCATCATTTTGTAAGTGTTTTAATGATCTAAACATGTTTTTAAGCCAAGGTTTTAATTTCATACAAATCAACGGTAAAATTGTTTCACAGCGTGATTGGTGTTCTACATGGCGTATGAACACACAATCATAATTGTGTGTGTTTGTGGTTAAATGGATAGTGTCAAAGCGTTCTTATACATCATGTACACCATTTTAACCATTAAAACCCACCCAGAATCACTTATTAATGATTTTTGAAAATTAAGGTTTATGAGTCGAATTGGGTTTTTCCAAATGTGAAGTGTTTTGGTCAAAAAGATTGTTGGGTTATGTTCTTGTGATGTTGAATTGAGGATATCCTTGCTCAAAACCACCGAAACTCTAAATAATTAACAATTTGGAATTAGGGTTTAAAGTTCTATGGTTTGGGTATTTTTGATTCATCATGAACTAGATGTTAATACTTGGTCTAATGACTCTAACAACACTCTTGAACTACGGAAAAAGTTTTGTGCAAATCCTATGGCTAGAAATTGATGCTGCGTAAATCTTAACCCTTAGGGTTTTGACCTACGATATGACTTCTAAGCGTAACTATTATGAATGATTCATGCCATGTTTTGTTGATAAAATGATGTTTTTGTGTTAACTTTGATGATTTGATGAACTTATTTTAGGCTCATTGCGCGTAATATTCAGAATCAAGGTCATTTGCAACTCTACGCATAAGGATTACCCTATGCGTAGTCAAGTTATGCGTAAGAATAATTCTACGCATAACCATTACGCGTAAGGTTCTACAATGGGACTCTGGCGTATCGTGAAGAATATCGCGTAAGCAGTGACCTCTACGCGCAAGGTCTACTCTTACGGTAAGCCTTACGCGTAAGGTATATATCGCCTCTGGCGTAAGCTCTCGCATAAGGTCCCCTTTTTTCCTGCGTAACATTTCTACCGTAAGTTAGGATCCTCGCGTAAACTTTAGATCTCTGGCGTATATCATCCTTTGCTTAAACTTTGCCAAAACTACGCAAGCCGGATTGACCTTCATATAATTATTCGTGTACAAACTTGTAAATAAACTAATCGCGCGAATCCAATAATGTCACTAATAAACTTAATCGTTTAATATGTTGTGAACAATAAGTGATAACATAAACTTTAAAACTTAAAGTTAACTAACTCACGAAAACATTTCACTACGTCATTGGACTATTGAACAAACAAGTGACTTAGGACTCGTAACAATCATTGACCTTTGTACATTCAATAGCTAGACAATAAGACCTTCTATTGACTAACACTATGTCTGTCGATATGTTGGTTCTTTTGGATAATGTTATTTAGGATCAATGGTGAACAAATGATTATGGATGCATCGGAAGTTCTTACAATTGCGATATCTTTCGAGGGTTATCAGAAAGATTGGAAAGAACAACCTTAGGGTTGACTTTGATACCCTCACTTGCTCGAATCTTCCTGCTGATTCTTTGTGGATATTCTCAGAATCATCCTACCGTAACATGCTCTCACACTCGCCACAGTTCCGAGAGGTCTACAACAATTCTCGGGATTCTATGCAGAGGATCACTGGTCAAAGTGCAGTGAATGTGACACTTAATTTCAAACAAGTCACTATCACCTCTGAACCGGGCTGTTCTCATCATTCCCGACATCGCCCAACCGAACTTCTTTGCTACCCCTACTAAAGAGACAATCCTGAAATTCTTGATAGATATTGGTTATGATGAAGCTTCGGGAATCATTACTAAGCACTCTCACGTGGAGCTGAAGTATATTCCTCAACCATGGAGAACAAACACTCTACATGATCATCACCAAATCGGTCTCTGGTGGTCGCGGTATAGCCGCTATGAGCATCCCAAGCTCATGGAACTACAAATTTTCTGGTCGTTGATCAACAAGAAGGACATTGAAATCGAAGCACCGATATGGGAGGACATGATGGTATTTCACAAGAAGCTTGGCTCCAAGATTCCCTATGTCAGATACACCAAATTGTTGATCCAGAGAGCACTTGGACTTCATCCTGACATCCCCATGAGGCTCAATGACCCGCATAATCACGACATATTGATCGAACCCATACTATCGTCTAATCAAAGAATCGTCAACAAAGAAACAGGTTCGGTTTTACGATCACCTTCTAACCACCGAAATCAAAAGCTTGAAACATATAAAAGGTATCGGTTAGCCGTAAAAGAAGGCAAAGTTGGTCATCTGATGAAAATCTTCTCGTACACCTACCAAGGACCGTAAGAGGCGGTCTTTGGAAGTGTTACAAGTACTGAGATATTTATAGGAAGCTTCCCAAAAGGAATCCTCCTCGTAAAAGGATTGTTCCCGTAAAGGAAGCTGAACCTATTCCCACACCCGAACCGCAAAGAAAGCTTGTGGACAAAAGCTCAAGGTATGCGACACGGATGAAGAGATTACCTACTCGATGCAACTAATCTTTACCTCGCTTCAAGTAGCTAAACCTCCAAGTCCGCCGGTGACAAAGAAAAGGGAAGACTCACGTACTTGTACCGTATGATGAAAGCTCGGATGATGAAGAAGAGCAACTTGGATATATCATACAGGAAGAAGTTTAATATCGTTAGACACCTTCAAAAGCTGAAGTATTTGCTAAAGACCAAATGGGTGGTCCCGGAGGATCAAGTGGTGTCTTTGCCACTCAACCATCTCCCCGATCGGTTAATCAACCCGATAGGGAGTCGGTGCCACCACTCTTATGCAACAACAAAAGCTTGTGGAGGATACTATCGAATATGAGTTCGAGGAACCGAAAGCTGAGAAGTCCGAAAAAGATAAAGATGTTGATTATGATACGTTTCTTCTAGATAGTCCTGCACGACAAAAGGAAGAAACCTCAACCTCAAGGATCCGAGTCTCCTCATATCTCTTCATCATCCGATTCGTCTTCTCACTCCTCGCCACCACCATCAAAGAAGTCAACCAAATCATCATCCAAATCCGTGAAGAAACCATCTAAATCTTGGATTTTTCAAGCTCATGAACGGATTACCAAATTTGCTGCCAAACAAGTCGAAAGAAAAGCGGCTCAACAAAAGCTAAATTTCTTTCTGATCACATACAAAGCATATGTATGAAGAGCATGAAAAGATAAAAGGAGAAAGGAAGTTTGTTGTGAATTCATGAAAAATCACCGTCAAGAGGAACTGACGAAATGATCAAGGCTACACGAAAAAGTACCTTCTCGAGTACGTTCCTAAAGTCACAAAGGAGTTGTTCACCAAACAACTTTATCCAAATCTCATGCAGATCGCCAAGCAAACTATTCGATCAACGTCCTTAACCGTCACAATCAATCCAACCGATCCGGTTGTTTTCTCGGATAATGAATTGGTGGCCAAGATTGTCACACAAATGTCGCGCACGACTCAGGGACATTTACTTACGATGAAGGAAATTTGTTTCAAGCATTGCTTTGGACTACCAACTTCAAGAAGCTTGTAGATTTTGAAAAGTCTAAACGCCCTAGAGACGATGAAGACAAGGATAAGGATAAAGACTCTCGCACCTAAACGCCGAGAACAGTCGGGTGAATCTTCTTTGATGCAACTTCCTCCACAACGCTCTGTTCAACAAAATCTCCTCCTCGTTCTCCTATCTTGAAAAACCTCGGGGACGATTCCGAAGTTACCACCCCGACTCGAGAAAACCGATGATCACTTTGAGTATACTGGTGGTGACGATGAAGAGGTCCTTGAGCCCCTACAACAACCCACCTCTCCCAAACAAGTTCAGAAACCCGAATCATCATCTAGGCCTTCGAAAAAGAAGAAGAAGAAGACGCCTCAGACCGACGTCGTATCATCTGAATGGCTAGATGATATAAAACGAGAGGAATTTGAATGGTTTGCTAATCTTGTTAACAACACTCCCTACCCCCGAAGAAGGTCGAATTTGGTAGACGGTTCTACATTGGAGCATGCAAAATTTCTGCAAGAAAAGTTCCATGTGAAGAAAATGACGAAATCTCGAAATGAAAGCAAATCAAAAATGAAGCATTTCAACTTCTAAAAGACAACTCTGAAAGTGCCCTCGAGGTCGAATATCACCTTGAAAACATTGCTCGAGATATGTCTAACAACATGGATTGGCTCAACCCGGAAGCAAACATTGACTTCACACAAAAGGACAACCCTCCATACTACACCGATTGGACCAAACCTCTACCAACACTTGGACAAACAATTTGAACCAAGGATTCCTTTCAGATACTTCTTCAACAAAGACCTGGATTTTCTTCTACATGGTGACGATGATTCAAGAAAATATGCTACGTCGTTGACACTTCCATTCCCAGCAGGTATCTACTCAAACCTGCATAGCCATTGAGGAACGTGCCAATCACTTGTTCTCCAACACGATTGGAGCATACCGAGAGATGCATTGTATGGGATTCATCACGAGCCGCACGCAAACGCAATCTACTATAGAAGTTGTCGGGGTTCGAAGTCTCAACATGTTGTGCATAGTTCTAAAGATATCGTTGCTATCATACACGTTGACCTTTCGTCTAAGTGGGACTACACATTCCTAAAGAAGATCGTAGTCAAAACGACAAGATGAACGGGACTATGCTTTCTCTGAGGTGACTTTGAGAATTTGTCTCAATGACATCGAAGACATGTACCTTGCCAAGGTACGGTCGCATGAGACAATTCTCATCCCATCGCGCAGTACAACGTGAATTTATCAAGTCACTGCTCATCTTCATAAGACGGATTGTCATCAAGGAACGTGTAGAAGATCTCCAAGGCTTTTGTTGAATCTTATCGACGCGTGTCAACTTCACTCCTCCAAAGCTTGATCTTCCCGATATCAACCAGCTATCTCAATATACACTCATCGACAAACCTTTCTACGTTGTTTACCGTAGTGAACTTCAAAGAAATTGCTTAATGGCTGTAGGTGAACTCCACAGGTTCGGGATCATACCTTGAAGCCGTTAGGGATGGATTGGCATACAGGTTGAAGGATATACCAGGAAAATTGGGTCTCCTAAGCGCTGGAATTCTCGGGAAAGGAGGGATGTGAGACGGATCATCACAATGATTGATGAACGGTTGTTTCGAAGGGATCGGTTCAGACGATTGGAGAGTTATGTCGGTGGTCAACCAGGATTAACATAACGGATTTCAACGCCTGCGGCACACTGGAACATCAACTGCACTTCCGGTACCCCTTGAATTGCTTCCTTCATATAATTTTGGATGTTTGATTAATTATGTCAATGGCTTGTGCACACATTACGATTGTACAACCCGTACTTGTAAATAAAGGACCCGTGGTCTCGGTGCCCAATCCTTATAAAAGGAGCGAAAGCTTCTTACTTTTGAGTAAAACCTATCAAACCTTTCCTTTTCAAGGTTTTGCTCAAAAGAACAAGTACTTCCCCTTATGATTTTCAAAACCTCAACCGCTTATATCACTTGTTGAGGGCGAGTATTTGAAACTTTGTTCACAAATTGTTCACATGGTCATTCTTCCGCGAACACTCGAAATGGTCATATTTATTCTCAAACGTTTCAAAAATAACACTTTAATATGCCATTTTTGAGGGGAGAAAATACGTGATAAGAAATATGTTGTGTAAAATGCAAATGAATCTGTGTGCTTCGGACTTAACCAACGAATTGACGATGCTTAAGCTGTTAGTAACTCGAAAAGACTTGTCCTGGACGGGTAATAATTTCAAGCTAGTGCGCTAGTGATGTAAAGCGTGTCTCAAGGACTTGTCTCGAGTAGAATGTACCATTCGAAACTCTTGATAAACATGAACTCGACGGGTTTGACGACCTTTCGAGGATTGTCTACACCTTCAAGGTAGTTATTAGAGCTAAGTTGTCACCTAAAAGTCGAATGCAACTCTTTAACTATGCCACGTAACGTGTCTCAGGGGAATGTCTATCTTGAGTTAATCAATTCAAAAGTGGCGCTTTTTCCTCTTTGTCGCGGCATTTTAACCGTTAAAACTATTAGCACATGTGGAGGGGAGTATTATGCAAAATCTTATCTCATCAACAGGATACTAAAATGTTTTTCATTCATAAACACTATGAGAGATTTTTCATATCAGTGGTTTTATGGCAACATAGGTTAGTCATGGAGTTATAAGGTGACTAAGGTTAGGAATAACCGTCCTATGATCCGCCAGAGTCGGATGGATCTACCCAAGGACACCACAAATAGTTAGTATTTAGAAGTCCTTAGGTATGATTGTAAAAGGAGAAAATGAGAATCGGAGAAAGAAGGAGTTGAAGAATTAAAAAGAAATGCAAAGAAAGGGTGAAAAGAAATAGCCCTCCAGATTATTCAACTTAGGGCAGACATCGGGTTCAATTCATATGCTCTTGGTTGTCACTTAGTGACGCCGTATTGAAGATTAAAAGTCATCATGGACCCAAAGTGGACGCATGCACTAAACCTTCTTATCCACTCAAGTTTCTCTCAAACGAAGCTTGTTTCATTCTCACAGGGAACCCTACGTAAACTATCGGCTTTCTCTTAGAGATTCCTGGTATTGAAGAAGGAGACCCTCTCCCTAGTCTCCGCTCCAGAAAACCAAAACGCACTATTGAGTCTAGAGCCACGAGATTCATCAAAAGATCTCTTAGGTACACTTGACATTTAATCACTTGATGATCAACAAATAAGGTTATCGGTGGTTCATATCGAGTCCTTCACAGATCTTAGCAATCAGTCGAGAACATTTATGAGAGGTTCACATTTGTGATCCTCAGTGATTGAATGGAAACTCTCGCCAGTGGTCAACATCAAAAACGGCCGACAGCCAGGTCGCCGCAACTCCCCGTGGATTGGCTTAGTGGTCTCAAACGGTCTCAATGGTGAGGTGATGCTTGTGTACCTGGCTGAGACTCATCTGAATCGTAGGTGTACTTCGTACATCGTGTTATCTCACTTGTGGGACTCCGATCGTGAACGGCCTTGTAAGAATTAGAGTTGTGATTTCACACTATGCTTGTTACACACTCGAAGTTCAAACTTGTAAGTGCCGGAATCCGCTTATTACTAACCATTTATATGTTTTCTTATGGAAGCTCTGGAGCGGAATGATCGTGCAGATTCTTCTCATGCTCACGCCAACATCATCACTAATGGAAGTTCTATCCAAAAAGCAACACAACAGTCATAATGATTCTTCGTCAATACAGAGAATCTACAAAGTTAAAGACTTAAAAGAACTCCATCAGATCTTGAATTCCAAACGCCAAAGGAGCGTGTGAACATGTTGAAGAACGACGGAGACACGTGTAGCAAAGGCACTGAGAACTTGATGCGCAAACAACATACTATCACTTTCACCACAAAGAACAATGATCAAATAACAAAGTTAAAGATGACGTCAAAGCATAACCGTTCAAAATAAACTATCTCTACACTGGGAGATTGTTTAAATCAAGGCAATTCTTCTCACAAGAAAGAAGAATGTCAGAAGACGCCAAAGCTACTTTTACATCAACGCCTTCATCTTTTTTTCATCACCAACACTTGAGTGTTTGTTACTCATATGTAATAACACTTGAGGGGGAGATTGTTGGAATCACTCCTAAAACTTATTCAAGTGTTAGTTACTCATATGTAATAGTTAGCTTATTATGGCCTTTATGTTTGTTATTAGCCTTAGGCTTATGTAGAAGGCCCATAAGCCTAGGCCTAGCCCAATAAGGAAAGGAAGGGAACTAGGAGTGTTGCCCTAGCTTCCCTCCTATAAATACCCCTTGTAAACCTTCATTTGAAGGTTGGATGTTCAAGTTATTCTCTTTCACTCACCTCTACTTAACCGCTTCTAAGTCTATACGTGTGTGTGTGTTTGGATACTTGTTCAATCGCCTCTCTATCTTTCTTATAAGCTTGTGTTGTAAAACTAGTGACCTAACAACTTCCATTGATAGGAAGCCTTCATGATGAAGATCACAAGTTCCCTAAACTTGTTGTGATAGATCTTCAGCTTGTGGTGAGTGGGGATAGCTAGATCTCCAAGCTTTCCTTGGTTGATCAATGTAGAGTATGCTTACAACAAAGATGAATGTTAGAAGCATTATGATCATGATCATTAGGGTGTTTAATGTATGTTACTACATTGTTAATGATAGATCTAAATGTATGCAAGAAGGTGGAGAAGGTGTGTTTTCAAGTGGTGAAGAAATGAGAAAACAATGGGCTTCTATTTATAGGCAAAAGGGGATGAGCGTGCTCACGGACCACGGTACCAAATAAAGGGTTCCGCCCTTTATGCATTTTGGTGCCGTGGGTGCCTGACAAGTGTGACAACTCGCAATTTCAGGTCATTTCTTAAGTTTCACAATTTCATCATTTATCGTAAACTGGGTTTGCGTGTTCCAAATTACAGTATTAACCTAATTGTTTAGCGCGAATTCATGATCATATCATCACGAACATTTCATATGGACTAAGTTTAGTCTACATTTCATTAGTATCATTTGCATCATGTTAGTGCATTCATGACATTGCATTTCACATTAAACGCGTAAATTTTATATTAAATAAACGTTATCGCGTGAGTTATTATTTTGAACATTTAATCCGTTACTTCTAAAAATGATCTCGATATATTTTTATACTTACATTTAGTTTATAAAAACTATATTTTGAGTTTACCTAGTGTTATAAATTTATTTTGTATATAAATCGTTAAATTTATATTATTACGACGTTTTTTTCTTAAAAACTAACCGATAATTATTTTATCACTCAAATTTTACAAAGAATGTATTTTTACAATTTTTATGATCTCATTATATTGTATTTTGATCCATTAAAACTTATTTTTAGTCCATACTACTTTAACTTCACAACTATAAACAAGTTACAATATATCTTACTTAACTACATTTTCTTCTTACAAACAATTACACACATTTATATACAATATACTTAAAAAAAAAAATATATATATATCTTTGAGATACATCCCCCCCAAAACCGGCCATGGGGGGGGAGTGTATGCATTTATTTGGTTGGTACTTGTTTTCTTTGATAGTATATATCTACACTCCAAACTATTACTTCACTTCACATTTCATTCAATCAATAATTCAACAAGTAATAAAAGTTTTTCTCTTGGTTCTTTCTCTCTTCAAAACCGGTCACCTTAAGGAGATAACAAGGATCACAAAACTTTTTACAAGCTCAAGTTAATCACAATCTAGATCACACTCTTATTAAGGTTTTGAAATAAAAACCTAGGGTGTTTAGGTTAACCTTGGTTCTTTGCACCTCATCATATTAACTTGTAAGCATATCATTTCATTTTACATCTTTCCTTTTCATTTCATAAGTATTTTATCATTTTCATAGCAAGCATGCAAGACTTGTGTTTATTTATACCATTTTTACATGATTTTTAGAGTTATATATATATAAGGTCATCCTATAATTATCCCCTTGTTATATATTGGTATTGATGATGTCTAGAAACCCATGACACCCTAAGAAGGTGTATGGTAGGATTAGATTAGCTTTGGAGTTGATTTGAAGGGATTGGAATAGGTTTAGTACGAGAAAAACTATTTTCGATAAGTATAAAAAGTGTTCTGTCCTTGTTTTATTTTTCTGGAAAATCCGACAGTAGGCACGAAATTTTGGCCTTGATATTTAGAAAATATACTTTAAAACGAATCCGTGGCCGCTTGAACGGATTAAAACGGAGTTATAACGAAGAAGTTATGAATTTTTCAAGTTGACGACGAAATATATATTTTCTGAAAAATTTCAGCAACATGTTTTTCTTTTATACGAGTCAAAAACGAGTCCTAAGCTTTACAAATTATTTCGACTTATCAAAAATATATTAGTTTACTTCGATACGAAGCTAAGGACGTATAATAATAGAAAACGGATTTGAAACGACTAAGATATGCACGGTTTCATAAAATTGCCGTAACTATTATTTTCAGAAAAACTATATTATTTTTACGAGACAAGTGTTACGGTAACTAAAACGACCATGTTGGAGGCTGTTTTTAACTATGATGTAGAACTTTTTGTAACGAGATTTCTTCTAATAAAATCAAGATCACCAAGCATATTTTTCAAAACAACCAACCGTTTGTATAGCGGAGTTGTAGTAAATTAATTACGGTTGCTTAAACTTTGCCGAAACTCACTTTTTGAACCACAATTCGACAAAATCACCATCTTTAACCCTTATTATCTTTATGTTCGAGACCTTTATGACGAAAACTCATGAACTGAAACTTCTAGATTTCGATACAAACTTTCCAAAACCGTCGAGTTCGTTTCCTAATGTGCGACGTACACCATTTTACGACTAGTATTTCGAAGCCATTTTTGTCACTTTCATGAAATTTCCGACGACATTGTTTTACGACGAAAAGTGATAATTTCACCATAAATCATTACAAAACAATTGTAGGATGACAATTCGACGTAAATACTTGTAAAGTGATTTAAGATTGGTCAAGACGTCAAAAGAGTATTTTTCGACGAAAAGTATTATTTTTCCAAAAACTCGCAAATGGTATAAATAACATACGAAATGCATGCATAACATTACATTGCAACTCATTACATATCATATCATCCATAATAGGTCATTTTTCGAGATTCACGCTATATTTCAGTGTACCTACTTTCGTCATCGTAATCATTGCAACAGGTGAGTTCATAGCCCCACTTTTACTCTTTTAACTGTTTTACAAACTCTTGGGGGAGATACATGCTACATTTTAACCGAACACAAATGCTTTGAACTATGCTATATCCGAGATGTTTTATTGTCACTAAGTATTTGCCATGGTCGAAGTCCCTACATCATGAACCATTAGTCACTTGAGTGAGCCGAATATTGTGAATAGGCCTATTGGAATTAACACTCCCACTCTTATTGACCCGTTAGGGAAATCGAAGCACTATATTTGAACCAAGAAGGTAATTTGGCAAGTTACCTATTAGGGCGATGAAACGATGATTACCAATTTTTATTGGTGCGATGTTTACGCTTTGGTGTCATGAACTTAGTGAAATAAATACGATTTTGTTTTCAACGATGAGTGTGAAACCATTTAACTCACACTACGATTATTGTGTTCAAACGAATTAATTAAACCTATGGATTTCACTCAACCTTTGTGTTGACCTTTTTAAGCATGTTTTATCTCAGGTATCTAAGGCATTCAATTCATGGCATACATTTGGACACATCATGGAGTCGCAGTGACGACGCGTCTCACTTGGGTTTTATGAACTTTAAAAACATCGTTTGACTTGTACTAAATTTATTTTCCGTGCATAGTAACTTTCATTTGGGACCTATACTTTGTAACTCTGATTATTTTATTAAATCAAACGATGTATTTTTCAAACGACACTTTAGGTCGTTCAATATAACTGTGATTGTGATGCTATGACAGTCAATCCTCAGGAATTCCATTCCGCTGCAAAACAGGTAATTTGGGGGTGTGACAGATTGGCATCAGAGCTTCGGTTATAGAGAACTAGGTTGCATCATTGACCCTAGACTATAACTACATCATCATAGCATCTCATCATTTCATCACAAGTGCATGTTCACTTTACATGAGGTTTATACGTACATTTTTCGAGTTATTCACTTTCATTTCACATCGATTGTCACATGGATGCCTTTAAATTCCCATCCCATTATCATTTCCTCATACTCTAATGTGGTGAATACTTTGTCATTCCCTATCGCAATTTTTACATCAATTGACTCATCACCGATAACGTCGAATGCCGAGATAAACCTTTATATAGGGCGAAGTCACTCTCACTCCTTTGTTTCACCACTAACATGTCGAGTTACACTTTATTCACACATTAAGTCACTAAACCATCATACATTTGAAGCACTTACGACATCTTATAACCTATTCCTTAGGAAACCGTTGATAATTTTGAAAAATAACCTCAAACTTATCATTTCTTATCTCATCTCTTTAGAGCGCTTATTATTAACATAGGACTTTTGATACGCCTCACCCTTTCCTCTTATTTTGAAGAAGATATGGCAATCGAAGAAAGCCACACCTAAAATGAATCAAGCGGCTATTCAAAAGTTGGTAAGGGATAGTGTAGCAGAGGCATTAAGGATCGAAAGGGAAACGGTGGTGCTGCTCCGCCTTTGAGGCGGCGACGCCGGCCGCTAGAATGAGAGGGAAAGTGAAGCGCTAGGCTTTTCTGCTGCCGGCAGAAATGCAGGAGGGTCCGGAGTCAAAAGTTGTTCGTATAAGAACTTCAAAAGTGGAGATCCCACTAAGTTTAGAGGTACCGAAGGAGCCACTGCCATGGTTCGATGGTTTGAGAAATTGGAGTCCGTGTTTTTGCTATGTAATTGCCCTGATGATAGTAAGGTCAAGTTTGCTACGAGTACACTACTTGATGGAGCATTGTCGTGGTGGAACTCTTATGCTCAACCAATGGGAATGGAGAATGCTTTCAAGCTCACTTGGGAGCAATTCAAAGGTTTGGTAACAAAGAAGTTTTGTCCGCGTACGGAGGTGAAGAAGTTGGAGACCGAATTCTATGAATTGGTAACTATTGGATATGACATTGATACTTACATTCGAAGGTTTCAAGAATTGGCCGTGTTATGCCCATCTATGGTTTTGGATAATGAGAAGCTACTGGAGGATTTTATTGAAGGACTTCCTGAGATTATTCAAGGTGATGTGACTTCCTTTGATCCGCAAACGATTGAGGAATCTATTCGAGTGTCTCAAAAGCTCATGGCCCGTAGTGAAAGAGGTAAGTACACCAACACCAACCGAAACAACAACAACAACCCCAACAACCGCACCAACTGCAACAATAACCAAAAAAACAACAACGATGATAACCAAATCAACAACAACAAAAGGAAATGGGAAAACGACCAAGGAGATTATGACAACAACAACCAAGACCGCAACACTAACCGTCATCAACAACGAAATAGAAGGCAAGAAGCGGGAATGGTTTATGCCGCAAGCACCAATGAGAGGTAGAGGGTATGCTGGAACACACCCACTATGTAATCGCTGTAATTTTCATCACTGTCCTGCCAAGTGCCACAAATGCCAAACACCGGGACATCTAGCCAGGGATTGTAAAG
Source organism: Chrysanthemum makinoi (assembly GCA_910596185.1). NCBI lineage: Eukaryota > Viridiplantae > Streptophyta > Magnoliopsida > Asterales > Asteraceae > Chrysanthemum > Chrysanthemum makinoi. Next base: position 4,300,837 of record OU343216.1, on the reverse strand, counting down.
GTAAAGCCGTAGTCACATGCTTCGGATGTGGGGAACAAGGACACTATAGGAATCAATGTCCTCAAAACCAAGGTCAACAAGTTGAAGGTGCTCATGAGAATGCATACATGTTAGAGGAGGAGAGAAGCTCGTCAAGGTATCAACGACGCGGAAGAAAGAAGTTCGAAACTAACAGTCTTAATTTCCCTTATGTACTATGTCGTATTAAGTTTATGTTTTCCATCGTATCCGAATCTTTATAACTTAAGATGTACTACTTTTGCTAAAACCACTCGTTGTAAAATATTCTCATCTATCGTACTTATTTTCTTTCCGATTTGTTATTACTTACGAGAATTTTACTTCTTTTTACTTTATCGACCATTTTAACGACACGGTTTAAATCCTTGTAAGCATCGAGAGTTATAACAACTAAACCGAACGTCACATCATCGTTCCTTAGTTATACATAGCCTAGCTAACTATGTCTAATTCTCGAGGGATCATGTTATGTTGGGAGCAGTTATTTATAAATCTTAGTGCAAGCAAAATGTTCACATGTTCCAATTCAAAGTGTTACTTATGAGAGATTCATCCAATAATTTCCTTACTATGATGTTTTGTACGCTCTCAATCATCGACAACCGTAACGACACTTTTCCATGTCTTCTCCTCGATGTTCATTATAAACTCAAAAATTCGATAGACCAACATCGAACTCAATTCGGGACTGAATTCCTTTTTGGATGGGCGAATGTGACAACTCGCAATTTCAGGTCATTTCTTAAGTTTCACAATTTCATCATTTATCGTAAACTGGGTTTGCGTGTTCCAAATTCGCGTAACCTTAATTGTTTAGCGAATTCATGATCATATCATCACGAACATTTCATATGGACTAAGTTTAGTCTACATTTCATTAGTATCATTTGCATCATGTTAGTGCATTCATGACATTGCATTTCACATTAAACGCGTAAATTTTATATTAAATAAACGTTATCGCGTGAGTTATTATTTTGAACATTTAATCCGTTACTTCTAAAAATGATCCCAATATATTTTATACTTACCTTAAGTTTATAAAAACTATATTTTGAGTTTACCTAGTGTCTTAAATTTATTTTGCATATAAATCGTTAAATTTATATTATTACGACGATTTTCTTAAAAACTACACGATAATTATTTTATCACTCAAATTTTACAAAGAATGTATTTTTACAATTTTTATGATCTCATTATATTGTATTTTGATCCATTAAAACTTATTTTTAGTCCATACTACTTTAACTTCACAACTATAAACAAGTTACAATATATCTTACTTAACTACATTTTCTTCTTACAAACAATTACACACATTTATATACAATATACTTAAAAAAAAAAAAAATATATATCTTTGAGATACATCCCCCCCAAAACCGGCCATGGGGGGGGAGTGTATGCATTTATTTGGTTGGTACTTGTTTTCTTTGATAGTATATATCTACACTCCAAACTATTACTTCACTTCACATTTCATTCAATCAATAATTCAACAAGTAATAAAAGTTTTTCTCTTGGTTCTTTCTCTCTTCAAAACCGGTCACCTTAAGGAGATAGCAAGGATCACAAAACTTTTTACAAGCTCAAGTTAATCACAATCTAGATCACACTCTTATTAAGGTTTTGAAATAAAAACCTAGGGTGTTTAGGTTAACCTTGGTTCTTTGCACCTCATCATATTAACTTGTAAGCATATCATTTCATTTTACATCTTTCCTTTTCATTTCATAAGTATTTTATCATTTTCATAGCAAGCATGCAAGACTTGTGTTTATTTATACCATTTTTACATGATTTTTAGAGTTATATATATATAAGGTCATCCTATAATTATCCCCTTGTTATATATTGGTATTGATGATGTCTAGGAACCCATGACACCCTAAGAAGGTGTATGGTAGGATTAGATTAGCTTTGGAGTTGATTTGAAGGGATTGGAATAGGTTTAGTACGAGGAAAACTATTTTCGATAAGTATAAAAAGTGTTCTGTCCTTGTTTTATTTTTCTGGAAAATCCGACAGTAGGCACGAAATTTTGGCCTTGATATTTAGAAAGTATACTTTAAAACGAACGTGGCGCTTGAACGGATTAAAACGGAGTTATAACGAAGAAGTTATGAATTTTTCAAGTTGACGACGAAATATATATTTTCTGAAAATTTCAGCAACATGTTTTTCTTTTATACGAGTCAAAAACGAGTCCTAAGCTTTACAAATTATTTCGACTTATCAAAAATATATTTGTTTACTTCGATACGAAGCTAAGGACGTATAATACGTAGAAAACGGATTTGAAACGACTAAGATATGCACGTTTTCATAAAATTGCCGTAACTATTATTTTCAGAAAAACTATATTATTTTTACGAGACAAGTGTTACGGTAACTAAAACGACCATGTTGGAGGCTGTTTTTAACTATGATGTAGAACTTTTTGTAACGAGATGTCTTCTAATAAAATCAAGATCACCAAGCATATTTTTCAAAACAACCAACCGTTTGTATAGCGGAGTTGTAGTAAATTAATTACGGTTGCTTAAACTTTGCCGAAACTCACTTTTTGAACCACAATTCGACAAAATCACCATCTTTAACCCTTATTATCTTTATGTTCGAGACCTTTATGACGAAAACTCATGAACTGAAACTTCTAGATTTCGATACAAACTTTCCAAAACCGTCGAGTTCGTTTCCTAATGTGCGACGTACACCATTTTACGACTAGTTTTCAAGCCATTTTTGTCTAACTTTCATGAAATTTCGACATGTTTTACGACTTAATTTAAAAGTGATAATTTCACCATAAATCATTACAAAACAATTGTAGGATGACAATTTGACGTAAATACTTGTAAAGTGATTTAAGATTGGTCAAGACGTCAAAAGAGTATTTTTCGACGAAAATTATTATTTTTCTAAAACTCGCAAATGGTATAAATAACATACGAAATGCATGCATAACATTACATTGCAACTCATTACATATCATATCATCCATAATAGGTCATTTTTCGAGATTCACGCTATATTTCAGTGTACCCACTTTTGTCATCGTAATCATTGCAAATGGTGAGTTCATAGCCCCACTTTTACTCTTTTAACTGTTTTACAAACTCTTTGGGGAGATACATGCTACATTTTTAACCAACACAAATGCTTTGAACTGTATGCTATATCCAATGTTTTATTGTCACTAAGTATTTGCCATGTTCGAAGTCCCTACATCATGAACCATTAGTCACTTGCGAGTGAGCGCAAATATTGTGAATAGGCCTATTGGAATTAACACTCCGCCTTATTGACCCAGTTAGGGGAAATCGAGCGCACTATATTTGAACCAAGTAGGTAATTTGGCAAGTTACATATTAGGGCGGCGATGAAACGATGATTACCAATTTTTATTGGTGCGATGTTTACGCTTTGGTGTCATGAACTTAGTGAAATAAATACGATTTTGTTTTCGACGATGAGTGTGAAACCATTTAACTCACACTACGATTATTGTGTTCAAACGAATTAATTAAACCTATGGATTTCACTCAACCTTTGTGTTGACCTTTTTAGCATGTTTTATCTCCGGTATCTAAGGCATTCACTTCATGGCATGCATTTGGACACATCATGGAGTCGCTGTGACGACGCGTCTCACTTGGGTTTTATGAACTTTAAAAACATCGTTTGACTTGTACTAAATTTATTTTCCGTGCATAGTACCTTTCATTTGGGACCTATACTTTGTAACTCTGATTATTTTATTAAATCAAACGATGTATTTTTCAAACGACACTTTAGGTCGTTCAATATAACTGTGATTGTGATGCTATGACAGTCAATTCCAAGGAATTCCATTCCGTAACACGTAATTTGGGGTGTGACAGATTGGCATCCGAGCTTCGGTTATAGAGAACTAGGTTGCATCATTGACCCTAGACTATAACTACATCATCATAGCATCTCATCATTTCATCACAAGTGCATGTTCACTTTACATGAGGTTTATACGTACATTTTTCGAGTTATTCACTTTCATTTCACATCGATTGTCACATGGATGCCTTTAAATTCCCATCCCATTATCATTTCCTCATACTCTAATGTGGTGAATACTTTGTCATTCCCTATCGCAATTTTTACATCAATTGACTCATCACCGATAACGTCGAATGCCGAGATAAACCTTTATATAGGGCGAAGTCACTCTCACTCCTTTGTTTCACCACTAACATGTCGAGTTACACTTTATTCACACATTAAGTCACTAAACCATCATACATTTGAAGCACTTACGACATCTTATAACCTATTCCTTAGGAAACCGTCGATAATTTTGAAAAATAACCTCAAACTTATCATTTCTTATCTCATCTCTTTAGAGCGCTTATTATTAACATAGGACTTTGATACGTCTCACCCTTTCCTCTTATTTTGAAGAAGATATGGCACCGAAGAAAGCCACACCTAAAATGAATCAAGCGGCTATTCAAAAGTTGGTAAGGGATAGTGTAGCAGAGGCATTAAGAATTGAAAGGGAAACGGTATCCAAGCTCTTTTGCTGAGGCCGCTATGCCGAAGCCGCTAGAATTGAGAGGGAAGCTGAAGCCGCTAGGCTTGTGCCGCTGCAGGAAATGCGAGGGTCCGGAGTCAAAAGTCGTCAGATAAGAACTTCAAAAGTGGAGATCCCACTAAGTTTAGAGGTACCGAAGGAGCCACTGCCATGGTTCGATGGTTTGAGAAATTGGAGTCCGTGTTTTTGCTATGTAATTGCCCGGATGATAGTAAGGTCAAGTTTGCTACGAGTACACTACTTGATGGAGCATTGTCGTGGTGGAACTCTTATGCTCAGCCAATGGGAATGGAGAATGCTTTCAAGCTCACTTGGGAGCAATTCAAAGGTTTGGTAACAAAGAAGTTTTGTCCGCGTACGGAGGTGAAGAAGTTAGAGACCGAATTCTATGAATTGGTAACTATTGGATATGACATTGATACTTACATTCGAAGGTTTCAAGAATTGGCCGTGTTATGCCCATCTATGGTTTCGGATAATGAGAAGCTACTGGAGGCTTTCATTGAAGGACTTCCCGAGATTATTCAAGGTGATGTGACTTCCTTTGATCCGCAAACGATTGAGGAATCTATTCGAGTGTCTCAAAAGCTCATGGCCCGTAGTGAAGAGAGTACACCAACACCAACCGAAACAACAACAACAACCCCAACAACCGCACCAACTGCAACAATAACCAAAACAACAACAACGATGATAACCAAATCAACAACAACAAAAGGAAATGGGAAAACGACCAAGGAGATTATGACAACAACAACCAAGACCGCAACACTAACCGTCATCAACAACAAAATAGAAGGCAAGAAGCGGGAATGGTTTATGCCGCTGCACCAATGAGAGGTAGAGGTATGAACACACCCACTATGTAATCGATGTAATTTTCATCACTGGTCCTTGCCCCTGCCAAGTGCCACAAATGCCAAACACCGGGACATCTAGCCAGGGATTGTAAAGGTAAAGCCGTAGTCACATGCTTCGGATGTGGGGAACAAGGACACTATAGGAATCAATGTCCTCAAAACCAAGGTCAACAAGTTGAAGGTGCTCATGGGAATGCATACATGTTAGGAGGAGGAGAAGCTCGTCAAGGTATCAACGACGCGGAAGACTGAAGAAGTTCGGAAACTAACAGTCTTAATTTCCCTTATGTACTATGTCGTATTAAGTTTATGTTTTCCATCGTATCCGAATCTTTATAACTTAAGATGTACTACTTTTGCTAAAACCACTCGTTGTAAAATATTCTCATCTATCGTACTTATTTTCTTTCCGATTTGTTATTACTTACGAGAATTTTACTTCTTTTTACTTTATCGACCATTTTAACGACACGGTTTAAATCCTTGTAAGCATCGAGAGTTATAACAACTAAACCGAACGTCACATCATCGTTCCTTAGTTATACATAGCCTAGCTAACTATGTCTAATTCTGGAGGGATCATGTTATGTTGGGAGCGGTTATTTATAAATCTTAGTGCAAGCAAAATGTTCACATGTTCCAATTCAAAGTGTTACTTATGAGAGATTCATCCGATAATTTCCTTACTACGATGTTTTGTACGCTCTCAATCATCGACAACCGTAACGACACTTTTCCATGTCTTCTCTCCTCGATGTTCATTATAAACTCAAAAATTCGATAGACCAACACGAACTGAATTCAGTGGACTGAATTCCTTTTTGGATGGGCGAATGTGACAACTCGCAATTTCAGGTCATTTCTTAAGTTTCACAATTTCATCATTTATCGTAAACTGGGTTTGTGTGTTCCAAATTCGCGTAACCTTAATTGTTTAGCGGCGAATTCATGATCATATCATCACGAACATTTCATATGGACTAAGTTTAGTCTACATTTCATTAGTATCATTTGCATCATGTTAGTGCATTCAAGACATTGCATTTCACATTAAACGCGTAAATTTTATATTAAATAAACGTTATCGCGTGAGTTATTATTTTGAACATTTAATCCGTTACTTCTAAAAATGATCTCGATATATTTTTATACTTACATTTAGTTTATAAAAACTATATTTTGAGTTTACCTAGTGTTATGAATTTATTTTGTATATAAATCGTTAAATTTATATTATTACGACGCTTTTCTTAAAAACGACACGATAATTATTTTATGATCTCATTATATTGTATTTTGATCCATTAAAACTTATTTTTAGTCCATACTACTTTAACTTCACAACTATAAACAAGTTACAATATATCTTACTTAACTACATTTTCTTCTTACAAACAATTACACACATTTATATACAATATACTTAAAAAAAATATATATATATATATCTTTGAGATACATCCCCCAAAACCGCCATGGGGAGTGTATGCATTTATTTGGTTGGTACTTGTTTTCTTTGATAGTATATATCTACACTCCAAACTATTACTTCACTTCACATTTCATTCAATCAATAATTCAACAAGTAATAAAAGTTTTTCTCTTGGTTCTTTCTCTCTTCAAAACCGGTCACCTTAAGGAGATAGCAAGGATCACAAAACTTTTTACAAGCTCAAGTTAATCACAATCTAGATCACACTCTTATTAAGGTTTTGAAATAAAAACCTAGGGTGTTTAGGTTAACCTTGGTTCTTTGCACCTCATCATATTAACTTGTAAGCATATCATTTCATTTTACATATCTTTCCTTTTCATTTCATAAGTATTTTATCATTTTCATAGCAAGCATGCAAGACTTGTGTTTATTTATACCATTTTACATGATTTTTAGAGTTATATATATATAAGGTCATCCTATAATTATCCCCTTGTTATATATTGGTATTGATGATTTCTAGGAACCCATGACACCCTAAGAAGGTGTATGGTAGGATTAGATTAGCTTTGGAGTTGATTTGAAGGGATTGGAATAGGTTTAGTACGAGGAAAACTATTTTCGATAAGTATAAAAAGTGTTCTGTCCTTGTTTTATTTTTCTGGAAAATCCGACAGTAGGCACGAAATTTTGGCCTTGATATTTAGAAAATATACTTTAAAATGAATCCGTGGCGCTTGAACGGATTAAAACGGAGTTATAACGAAGAAGTTATGAATTTTTCAAGTTGACGACGAAATATATATTTTCTGAAAATTTCAGCAACATGTTTTCTTTTATACGTGTCAAAACGAGTCCTAAGCTTTACAAATTATTTCGACTTATCAAAAATATATTAGTTTACTTCGACACGAAGCTAAGGACGAATAATACGTGAGAAAACGGATTTGAAACGACTAAGATATGCACGTTTTCATAAAATTGCCGTAACTATTATTTTCTTAAAAACTATATTATTTTTACGAGACAAGTGTTACGGTAACTAAAACGACCATGTTGGAGGCTGTTTTTAACTATGATGTAGAACTTTTTGTAACGAGATGTCTTCTAATAAAATCAAGATCACCAAGCATATTTTTCAAAACAACCAACCGTTTGTATAGCGGAGTTGTAGTAAATTAATTACGGTTGCTTAAACTTTGCCGAAACTCACTTTTTGAACCACAATTCGACAAAATCACCATCTTTAACCCTTATTATCTTTATGTTCGAGACCTTTATGACGAAAACTCATGAACTGAAACTTCTAGATTTCGATACAAACTTTCCAAAACCGTCGAGTTCGTTTCCTAATGTGCGACGTACACCATTTTACGACTAGTTTTTCGAAGCCATTTTTGTCACTTTCATGAAATTTCCGACGACATTGTTTTACGACGAAAAGTGATAATTTCACCATAAATCATTACAAAACAATTGTAGGATGACAATTTGACGTAAATACTTGTAAAGTGATTTAAGATTGGTCAAGACGTCAAAAGAGTATTTTTCGATTTAAAAAGTATTATTTTTCCAAAACTCGCAAATGGTATAAATAACATCTGAAATGCATGCATAACATTACATTGCAACTCATTACATATCATATCATCCATAATAGTCAGTTTTTTCGAGATTCACGCTATATTTCAGTGTACCCACTTTTGTCATCGTAATCATTGCAACAGGTGAGTTCGTAGCCCCACTTTTACTTTTTAACCTGCTTTTTTTACAAACTCTTGGGGAGATACATGCTACATTTTTAACTTGAACACAAATGCTTTGAACTGTATGCTATATCCTAATGTTTTATTGTCACTAAGTATTTGCCATGTTCGAAGTCCCTACAACATGAACCATTAGTCACTCTATGAAAGTGAGCTAATATTGTGAATAGGCCTATTGGAATTAACACTCCCGCGCTTATTGACCCAGTTAGGGAAATCGAAAGTACTATATTTGAACCGTAGGTAATTTGGCAAGTTACCTATTAGGGCGGCGATGAAACGATGATTACCAATTTTTTTATTGGTGCGATGTTTACGCTTTGGTGTCATGAACTTAGTGAAATAAATACGATTTTGTTTTCAACGATGAGTGTGAAACCATCTAACTCACACTACGAATATTGTGTTCAAACTAATTAATTAAACCTATGGATTTCACTCAACCTTTGTGTTGACCTTTTTAAGCATGTTTTATCTCAGGTATCTAAGGCATTCAATTCATGGCATGCAGTTGGACACATCATGGAGTCAGCGTGACGACGCTGCCTCACTTGGGTTTTATGAACTTTAAAAACATCGTTTGACTTGTACTAAATTTATTTTCCGTGCATAGTAACTTTCATTTGGGACCTATACTTTGTAACTCTGATTATTTTATTAAATCAAACGATGTATTTTTCAAACGACACTTTAGGTCATTCAATATAACTGTGATTGTGATGCTATGACAGTCAATCCCCAGGAATTCCATTCCGCTGCAAAACAGGTAATTTGGGGGTGTGACAACAAGAAATCGAAAAAATCTTTCTTCAAATATTTTCAAGATTTTACCATATCTTACCAAAATCACATTTGATATATTGAGTGTCAATCTAACCAATATATTCAAGAGATCTTCCAAGGATTTCAAAGATGATGCATGCCATGATGTAACATGTATTTCCATTTTTAGATTAAAATGTTTATCAAAGTAAACTTGTAAAATGTATTATGTAACTAGATAATAAAATGTCTAGTTACCTTTTGAAATACTTGTGAATGCAAAATGTAAAATGAGGTTCTAAATAGAATGGTTAACCTATTAAAATACTTAGTGACTCTAAACGTATTTTAAACATTCTAAATGATTTGTTAATGGGTTTGATCATAATGCCACATAACAAACATGTACGAACCTGTGTTGTAACATACGAGGACTTGAGACATCGAGAGGTGTTGAATGTATGTTGAGACAAATGTTATTACAAGTAACTTGTACATTTTACGTTATGTATTACAAGTTACATGTTTGTCATCAATCAAAACAAACGAGACTGTATAGATTAAATATCGTAATATTTGCACTAACAATCTCCCCCTTTTTGATGATGACAAAGATATGTAATCGTAATAGAAAGTAAAATGTTAAAAGTTACTTGTATCCTTACTACCTTTACATTACCTTCTCCGTTTACACTCTTCTCCCCTTTTGTCGAAAACAAAAGGGCGTGTCCTTGAGTTTAACTTAATTTCTCCCCAAAAAGGCGAGCTTGCATCATCCCTAGTGAAGTTAAATCGCCTACTTCAATCCGTCCCTTGTTTGGTAGCGGATCCATGGATCAAATAAAGAGGCTTAACCTACATCAAGGTTAGTTTTATGCAACAAAAATTATGAGAAATATATGAAAAAGAAAAGTGCATAGCAATGTTAGCCTATTTTCTCCACTTTTTATCGAAGCAAAATGCTTGTTGAAAAGTGAGAATGATGCTAAATGCGTGCATGCTCCCCCTTGTTTGAGTGCCGTGGTATGATTAAAAACCTACAAAACATATATTAGTGCAAAACTATATTCGTCATTGGACGAGTAAGTGATATACAAGAAAGTGTATATAAGATGCATTAAGTAAATTCTTGACGGAAGCTCCCCTTGCTCTAGGGTGTCAAGATGAACCTTCAAAATAAATATTAGTATAATAGAAGCTTTGTCTTTAGACAAATATGTCATATACAACCAAGTGTATAGACGATGCAATATGAGTGCTTAAAGGACATTCCTCCTTGTTCTAGGATGTCAAGAAGCATCTAAAATAAGAAAAATAATTGATGCAAACTTCATCCTTAGATGAGTAAATTATATACAATCGAGTGTATATGATGATGAACCTACAATGAAAAACATTAGTGCAATATATTTCATCTTTTTCACAAAGAAAAATAAGATGTATATATGTGATAAATGATATAATCAAAGATCTCATGAAGTGTAGTCTCCTAATTACAATCATAAGAAAAGTGAGAATATAATATGATAAAAGCCTACAAAATAGTTCCTAGAAAGAAGATATGAAGTCTCCCACCGGGTGTGCCACTAGTGGTGCTACTGTTGGTGTCGGTTTACTAGTAGGATTCATGTGGTGATGGTAGATGACTCGAGATTTACCAAAGTAAGTTTTCGCTAATCCATGGTGGTGATGATTAGTGAAAGTGGTGATGGAAGGTGGTGGTGATTAGGTAGGAAGCTATTAAGGAGTTAGAAACTCGTATGTATAGCAAATATAAAATATGGACTCATGCAATCCTTTCGTCATGTCAAGTGACCAAAGCTAAGAGAAAAAAATATGAATGGACATTGCATTTCAATGATGCATAAAGGTTATGATTTAAATGATTTATTGATACTAACAACCTATTGTTTTGAGCAAGTTTACATATGCTTCGACCCAAGAGTAATCAATAATGCGTTCTATCTAATAATATAATACCAAAAAATATAAAAGTGATAACATGAAGATAAATTCGTTCATTGATTGACACGAATTATTAAAATGACCTATTCTAGGTGACAATGGGAAAGGTAGTATTAGCATGGTTTTGACCGACATGGATGATTATCACTTTGAAAAGAAGTGAAGACAATATGGAAAATACTAATAATAATAATGAGTACCTATATGAGGATGAGAATGACATCATATAAGTGAGAGTTGGATGGACCAACGTGTTGGAAATGGCTGTTTTGATTAATATATCATTTGCACTGACAATGAGATGCATGATATATGTAAGCGAGAAAGGATAAGATCCTATGATGGTGTTCTAGATAGTGAAGTTGTAAGGTGCTAGGTTAAGGAAAATCCTAGATTTGTTGATTGTGGAGATGAAGAAGTTTGTAAAACACATGATGTGTTTTTCACTTGATGAGGTATTGGTGCAAACTTGTGATAAAAAGTTAAAAAGGTTGAACTAGTTGTGGTTTCGTGAACAGGTTTTAGCTAAGTGGTGTTTGCCTAGGTGTTGGTATTTTAGAGTCTAAGAGACATAAATTTGACAAAAGACAATTATGTGAATGGATTTCTCTCTCCCTTAATTGGTGGACATCCAACATAATGTGTATCAAATAAGGAATGACAACAAAGTGTTTAGGAGGTTATTTGGGTTAACGAAAGAGATGAGCTTAGTGATGTTTTTTCTGGATGATGGTTAGCATACAATGAACTTCATCCTTAAAGTCACGCACTCTTTTCTCGATTAATCGAGATGATCGTATGATGAGGCATGTGGTTTCCTAATAGGAAGTGAAGAGGATTAGAGTATTGTTATAACTAAATAATGATGGAGATGATTTTTGGAAAGCAGAAGCAAAAATGAGATTTGGAAAGAGGTCGGTTGAAAGAAAAAAATGCAAAGTCAACCCTCTAGAACTTAATTATATATGCTCTTAAACTATATGCAAGTGTAGGGGTCCCATAAAGCATAGTACTAATCTACATAGCAATAAAGAGGATTATGCACAATGAGCATATAAAAGTTAGAACCAAGTGAGATAACAAATAATTTGTTATCAACCTACAAAACAAATTTGTTAGTGACAAAAGATGTTAACATGATAGAAATCAAATGATAATATATTATATAAGCAAAAACAACACATTGCACTTAGTAGACAAGAAATCACCACACAAGATAGCATCAAAACAATCATATTATGCAAGAATACGACTTTATTCAAGACATTTCATTATGAGATTGTTTTGTCGTTAGACTTAGATACTTAAGCATACTTGGATATGCAATAATCTATGTGATTAATTTGTAAGATAAAAAGGCTTCTAAAAGTTTGTCATACCAAAAGCGCTTTGACATATTATATGTGCACACGTAGCAAAAAATAGTGTGACAAGAAGCAAAAGAAACAAGATGAAAGATTCATGGAAGCCATGTTTAAGACATAACAATTTGGAGCATGTATCATTTGGATCGTACTACACATAGATATAATGAATGCCAACTAATAGCTTTCAAACACAAACATATCATATCAAAATTATCACGTATCAAAATGACATATTATGATTTCATAAGTAGCATGTTAATCATGCTAAAAATAATTCAAAGTAAGTATCATGCAAATAAAGTTTAGGTTTAAACGTTTAGTAGCATGAAACAAGAATACAAGCATTATAAAGATAAAACCGCACTAAGGTTTACACATTTGACTTGTTATCAAACACTAAGATAATGTCAAATCAACATATCATATTAAACAAGAACATGTAATCAACACACGTAAGTGCAATGCAAGTGATTTTACTAAGGTTTACACATTTGACTAGTTATCAAACACTAAGATAATGTCAAATCAACTTATCATATCAAACAAGAACATGTAATCAACACATGTAAGTGCAATGCAAGTGGTTTTAAAAGAAAAGTCATATATACTACTTGTTTGATTAGTATTCCTAAGGCGAGGCAAACTATCAATGTTTTAACACTTACTTTAGGCAAGTATAGGAAAACAGATTTTTCAAGTTGGAGAATGAATATGAGACTATTACTAGCGGTGCTCAATTAAGGCTAAACACGACCATTTTTACGGGTGATTCCACATACCCAACTTCTCTCCCAGAAGCAATTCAACCGTTAGGTCAAATTGAGTTTCTAGTGCAATAGGTTCTCAAGTAGTCATTCTCATGTTAGAAAGATGGGAACTCCTACTTTTGCCTATTAAAGTGCATAAAAGATGATAGTTTACCAATACTTGGCTTAATGTGACTTAACTAATATGCAATATAACTAAGGTGATGAAGACGTCATGTTATACACATGAATTTTAACAATGGTGTGTTTGATAAACAATGTGTTTGAATCTTGTGTTTAGAATCTAAAGTTGTTCAAATTACACAGCTAATTGTATGATCTAATGGATGACATCTTTTATTTGAAGTGTGTACTTTAAATGTGAATTGATTATCTAAGACTAGGGAATGGAATGTGTTAAATTAAGAACATTCTCAAGCAAACTCTTTTTATTTAACAAGAATCTAAATAAGGTTACCAACTTCAATAGATCATGTGTATGTTCTAGAGATATGTAGTTTTAACCTTGGATGTGCACAAGGTTTGAGCAAGGTTAGGTTATGATCTATACTTGAAAGGAAATGGATACAAATAGTGTCTTTCAACAAATGAGATTATCACATGGGATAAAGTTATCATGCTTATGAAAATAAGTATGACAAGATGAATTGGATATGCTAGTTCATAGAACTTGTAGATGTTTGTTTCAAGATTATTTAGCCAATGAGGTGTAATGAAATCTCTTGTAACATAACCATTTATGTCGCAAGAAGAGAATGATGCATAGGATATACAATATCCTAACAAAGCTTAACGATGAATTTTAGTCATAATGTTCTTCAAAACATCATGTTTTCCTAAATGAAGATATGAAGCCAAAGTGTTTGAATCGGATAGTCCCATCTAAATAAACTTGGTCTCAAGATTATATTCACTAGATGATGACAAGAGGAATTCACTCGAGTTTCTTATGTATACTCCTCAAGAGTCATTGTTGCTTGGGGTGTATGATGTTGGCTTTGAGATTGCATTTTAACATATGTTGTTAAAATGTTGATTTGAGGTTTAACGAAATTTATGCAGAAGTTTAACGACAAAGTATTACTAATACTTTGATAATTTGTGAAGGTAGTACTACTTATACCTAGTGGAAATTGACAACAATTACCAAGAGCACCATGCTTATTTGATAGTTGAGGTTCTAGCCATAATGAATTATCTAAGTCCTTATATGTGGGAAGGAATGTTTGAGTTTGTTCAAGCGTGCATTTGATTCAGTACAAGTGTTGGACACAAGGGCTTTTTGAGCAATACACTCAACGAATTCAAATGATGGTAAGGATGGTGGATTGGTTGATCTAGGTGGTAGGTCTTCTAGTGTGTTTAAGGATGTGGTGATGTAGGGGTTTGTTGTGCTATGGGAGTACTTAGGTTGATTATTTGTCCATAGATGTTGAACACACAAAAGTACGGATACTAATTCTTATGGTTCATTGGTTGCTACAACTAGTGGGTGAAGTGCTTGAGGTTTTGGTTATGTCTATGAAGCTTAGGGGCTGAGGTATAGGTTCACCTTGAAAGGGCACGTTTGATTTAAAGGATGCTCTTGGAAGTTCATGAGCAATACGCTTAATGGTGCCAAAAGATGGAAGAGGGATAGTAGGTGTCAGAGAAGGATAAGTGGCACAAGGTTGGGTTGTTGGATAAGTGTTTCAACATGTGTTGTTAAAATACTTGGGTGTTGATTTTTCGGATATGACTTTTAATGACTACAATCGTAAGTCTCATATACTTGAATATTTCGGATGAAATACTTAAGTTGTCAATCCTAATTTGTTGAGATTATAAAGCTTAGATTGAACTCAAGGATAACAAGACTTGATAGTATGTCTTTAACATACGTGTGAGTTATGACTCTATGTAAATACTTATCGTCTTGAAGGATGACACATTATTTTCATGTTAACCAAGTGAGGCAATACATGTAGATACAAAACAATATCTATAGTCATATGATAGACTTGTGTATGATATCTTTGCAAATAATGAGTCCAAATTTGTTAGTCTCGGTAAGTCATCTAAGTCATCCGAAAACGGGTGAGGAGATGTTGGTGGTGTTTGCACAAAGTACAAGTTTTGGAGACTTTGGTAGTGAAGGTGTTTTGGATGGTTGTGAAGTAGTCATAATTGTGGGTGATTTTGGTGGTGGAGTTGGAGTACTTAAGTTTAGAAAGTTCACATCTTGAATGGGTGATGAGATGTTGAGAGGTGACGAGTCTGAGGATGAAGAGTTCAAGTTAATGAAGCAACAAGATCGAATGCTAATCCTAGTGGTTTTCTTAAGTGGCTTATTTGAGGTTGAGGATTTAGTCATTTTGACTTTGCTTTAAGAAATTCTAAGCTTGAGGAAAAGTACATAAATGAAGGTGTGAAAATGACCATCCTGAATGTGTTGATTTATGGAACAAAGGATTCATGGATTTGATGTTAATCCATACAAAGATGGTAGTTTTTAATGAGATGGAAGTGTCTAAGATCATGTCAAACATCCTAAGTTAATCCATTGAGGATGTGTTGAATGAGATATGAAAGATATGCATTAACAACTATCCTAGAAACGAAATTTGGTAAATTAGATTGCAGGATTTAGTAAAATACAACAACTTACCTGTAGGTTCCACGGCACCATTTCTTTACACGTAGGAACC
This sequence comes from Chrysanthemum makinoi, assembly GCA_910596185.1. Lineage (NCBI taxonomy): Eukaryota > Viridiplantae > Streptophyta > Magnoliopsida > Asterales > Asteraceae > Chrysanthemum > Chrysanthemum makinoi. The sequence continues at coordinate 4,284,634 of OU343216.1, read as the reverse complement.
CTTAAATTGGTGCCGCCTGGTCCTGCATGTGTACGTATGGCGGTACAAAAGCTATAATGGCGAACCAAATATTTAAATGGTGACCGAAATCTTCATTGCAACCCATATTTAAACTGTCGGGACTTTTCCGAAACCCTAAATTTTTCTCAAAACATATGACATTAACTATTTCTAGTTAGGAAATCAATACACATACACAAACATAGTGGAGCATTGATTTTGAACAAGGGCTAACGATTTTCACATATAAGTGAAAATGGGTAAAATTTGATAACAGCCGTGTGCTATCCCCCGCATGAACGGTTAGCATACATCAATGTTTTAAGTTAGTTTATCATCCTACAAAGCGAAAAACACATAAATACATCATACAACATTGTTTTTGTCCTTGTACCAAACACTCTCTTAAAACCTTCATTTTCAAAGTACTTGACTAATTTACTTAGTACTCATTGCTAAGTGAGTTATGACATTTCATAAGTTATGTGAGATTTTAGTATAACCTATGCAAAGAAAGTTATCTAATTCTACAAGTGATGGTAAAACAATTTTCCAACTTAGTGCACAAAATCTAGCAAAGACCTATTGTGCATAAACAAGAAATCGTCAAACAAGCGAATAAATAACATGGCAAGATTGACACTTATATTATGCAAACAAACAAGTGTAAACAACAATTTGAAAATAAGCAAGCAACATATATGCAAACAACATAAACAAGTGGTCATTTAGCATAGCATAAAAAAACATTTTTCGTCATTTAGCGTTTAAATATGACGATGTATACCAAGCTTGATTAGTTTCCTTTAAACATATTACCAAATTAATTAGTTTCAAAAGAAGTTGTATCAAAGTTCTAATAATACCAACTTAAATTGTTTGATTCAAAAATTTGAGTTTTTATGTTAAAGCGAAACTTAATATTTTAGACATACTGTAGTATTTGGTCTATTTTACTTATTTAAAATTAGACTCAGGCCATGAAAGTATTTTTAAATGAAAGTAGACTCAATTCACTTTAAAATGATAGGTGGCTCGACTTTAACGGACTTACGGTTAATTAGTTATGATTTTTGAAGTTGCCCAAAATCGCATATTGTACAGACGGATTCCACGGAACCAATTAAAGGGATCCGCCCTTTATAAGATTTGGTGCCGTGGTCCTCTGAGACATTCACCAAAACTAGTATTTGACATAGAGAAAATATGTGTGACTTACTAGATTTCATAGTAAACATATAATACACATATTTAACAACATATCTACTTATGTAACTTATCTTAAACATTTACGGAGGTGATTTTTCAACTAAATTTATAGTTATCCCAAACACTCCTTTAAAATCATATTTCTTCCTAAATTTTCTATAAGCACACAATACAATACTTACTAGTTCTTTCAACAAACTTTTATTTTATTTTTCAAGAAAACCTTCAAGCTTGTATACAAAGTTACATTTAACAACAAAATTTCTAAGTATAATAAGCAAAGCATTTTTCATATTATTTTTCGCTTCAATGGTAATTTGATACATGGATCGTACTCTATTTTAAAACCATTTGTTTTGAAAATAAGAGCCACGTGGCTCTGATACCAATTGTGGAAACGTAGAGGGGGGTGAATACGTTACCGTTTAAAAACTTTAGATCTTTAGTATCAAATCGCTTATGAAGCTTGTTATAATATGAAAGTACCAATTATTGTTTGTGACTAATATAAAACATAGTAAACCAAGTTGTCACACAATCATGAACATCAAACCACATCACAAACAATAGTATAGTGCAAGTATAAAAGTAAAGAGATAAAGAAAGGAAAGTGCAAACCGAACACGAGGATTTATAGTGGTTCCGTCACGGATCTCCTTTCCGCCCTACTCCACTCCCCGAGTACCCAACTCGAGAGTTACTTCACTAAATCAACAAGCTCCCTTCTCGTAGGAGAAAACCTTACAATCGTCGCTTACACTTTTTCCGGTACAAAGCTAAATACCGGGTTCTAGTTCAAGGTAGAACCAACCTAACGTCGCCTATACAATATTTCCGACACTAAGCTAGATGTCGAGTTCTTTTAAAAGGGTACAACCACTCCCAATATGTTTTATGGCCCAACATAACAAACCTTGTGTTTTATGGCACAAACACATAAACCATCTAATCTAGTTTGGTGAAAGTGTTGTTATGATGCAATGATGTTTACACTAATGATCCATGACACAAATGTCTAATGGATATGAATAACTACTTCTAAATGAACTTCCATTGATAGGAAGCCTTCATGATGAAGATCACAAGTTCCCTAAACTTGTTGTGATAGATCTTCAACTTGTGGTGAGTGGGGATGGCTAGATCTCCAAGCTTTCCTTGGTTGATCAATGTAGAGTATGCTTACAACAAAGATGAATGTTAGAAGCATTATGATCATGATCATTAGGGTGTTTAATGTATGTTACTACATTGTTAATGATAGATCTAAATGTATGCAAGAAGGTGGAGAAGGTGTGTTTTCAAGTGGTGAAGAAATGAGAAAACAATGGGCTTCTATTTATAGGCAAAAGGGGACAGGAGCGTCCACGGACCACGGTACCAAATAAAGGGTTCCGCCCTTTTTGAATTTTGGTGCCGTGGTGCTGACAAGAAATCTAAAAAATCTTTCTTCAAATCTTTTCAAGATTTTACCATATCTTACCAAGATCACATTTGATATATTGAGTGTCAATCTAACCAATATATTCAAGAGATCTTCTAAGGATTTCAAAGATGATGCATGCCATGATGTAACATGTATTTCCATTTTTAGATTAAAATGTTTATCAAAGTAAACTTGTAAAATGTATTATGTAACTAGTTAATAAAATGTCTAGTTACCTTTTGAAATACTTGTGAATGCAAAATGTAAAATGAGGTTCTAAATAGAATGGTTAACCTATTAAAATACTTAGTGACTCTAAACGTATTTTAAACATTCTAAATGATTTGTTAATGGGTTTGATCATAATGCCACATAACAAACATGTACGAACCTGTGTTGTAACATACGAGGACTTGAGACATCGAGAGGTGTTGAATGTATGTTGAGACAAATGTAATTACAAGTAACTTGTACATTTTACGTTATGTATTACAAGTTACATGTTTGTCATCAATCAAAACAAACGAGACTGTATAGATTAAATATCGTAATATTTGCACTAACAATTTCTATTTAGGAAAAGTAAATAACACATGTATAAACATAGTGGTGCATAGATTTTGAGCAAGGCTTTTTTGACTTTCACATTATAGTGAAAATGGGTAAAATTTGATAACATACTTGTGCTATCCCCCTGTATAAGATAGTTAGCATACAACATTGTTTCAAGTTATATTATCATCCTACATAATAAAAACAACTAAATTGTATCAAACATTAACGATAATGTATTGTTCCAAACACTCCTTAAAGTACCCTCATTTGTCCAACTTCTTGTAAATTTTGCTCATCATCCTACCAAGGCACTTGAACATTCCCTTAGTTTGAACTCGCCGATTCATTCTATCTCTCGAAGAGATGCATACTATGAGTGGAAGATGAGAGCTTGGAAGTCCATCCTCGGAGCAATTTGAGGATGATGATGATGGAGTTGGAGGTTTTGCTCTCTTGCCTTTTGTCTTAGCAACTTGTGCATCACTTAAAGGTACAAAGATGTGAGGGATGAGCTCATAGTGAAGGTGCATCCCTTTTGGACTTGGTCGAATTGGTGCAAAGTTTCTATAGAGACAGGTGAGAAGCATCCCGTATGGAAGAGCAAACGATCCTGAGAGTTGGAATATCAATCATTCTCCTAGCGATGTAGTAAGCTAAATTGAATGGTTGACGGGTGGACAAGTTGTAGAGCATGTGACAAAGGCAAGCGTTGATGTGATCCCTATTTCCTATGGTGCTAATGACGTTGGCTCTAAGTAGCTCTTCCCGTTTCTTAAATTTGGGCTTAAGTTCATTTAGCTCCATTCCATATGGATCTCGGTTTACCTCTTTCCCTTCGGTAACTCGGGTTGTATCACCCCTTGGGTTAAATAGGTGTTCACGGATAGCATCCTTATCGGCCAAACGGGTTTGGTAGGGAGGAGTGCGGTCATTGATTGCATCAAGAAATGTGACCACTTATCCGAGTAGACACAAGTCCTCGGTTGGGAATTCCTAGCACTTGAGCAAAGTTGGCTAAGGTGATGGTGTAGTCGTTTTGATTGATTCTAAACCTAAGACAAAATTCATCATCGCCTTCATCACTAAAGCCGGTCACACTAGCATAGAATTCTAACACAAAACCTAGGACAATTGGTTCATCGATGTCAAGAAGACAATCGAATTGAATGGCTAGTTCTTCACGAGATTGGGTGTTTTCAAGGAAGGATGAGTGAATGGTTCTACCCTCATGGAAATACCTCGATTCTAGACCCCAATATTTTACTTGTTCCTTGGTAAGTCCTTTGGTTTTGTGATGTTTGAATGTAGGCAGGGTGTCTTTGTGATCATAGAATCTTGCAGCTACCATGGTTATTCCTATGACAAGAATTAATATGTTAAAATGAGAATGTTTAACGTTTTGGTTCTAGTGTGTGCCTATATGAAAACAATTTGGAGTTGCGGTTATCTCGACTCATTTTATGCACAAAAATGGTTTTAGTGGGGTGTTTGGCAAATACTATGAGATAACCCAAATGCTCCTAATTAAATGTGGCTTCATTTGAATATCCCGAATGCATATTGTATTATGCAATATATTTAGTATTCAAGAGCATGCAAGTGATGAAAACTTAACGTTTCTATTTGTATTAACAATGAAAAAATTGTTTCCTACAAGTGAGAAGTTTTTCAAAAATTTTGACATGGGGTGTTTGGTTATTTGAATAAGGCCTTATATTCATTATCTATTAATTAGTGGGAAGCATGATTTGTTTATGCAATATGATAATGTAGTACCTAATTTCAATGACTAGTTATGCATTTTGCCAATTGAATTCATATTTGGTATATAAGCATACATAAAACCCCATGTAATGATTTGTGATAGTTTTGTGCATAAATAAGAATCCTAGACTTAGAATTAAGAGATAAAATGTAGTTAGGATACTTACAATGATGTTATCTTCGATTAGTGAAGGAAGGTGTTAATATGAGCTTGGTTTAAGTTTACACGTTTTGGTAAAGTGGGTTTTGAGGAAGAGGAAGTTTATAGGTAGTGCTTTTGTTTCAGACACTCACGACCGTGACGGTACCAAAATTTTGGTTCCGTCCGTTATCGCTTGGTGCCGTACAGTGAAAGTATACAAGACAAAATTGTTTTGTTTTGACTATTCTAATGTTTTGGCCTATGTTTATCCTACATGTTTGGTTCCATTAATCCTAAACCAAGTCTAAAGAAAATAGGTTCTCGCTAAGAGGCTTAGTTAAGATGTCGGCAATGTTGTCTTCGGAGGATACTTTCTCGATTGAAATGTTTCCTTTTGAACATTGTCGCGAAGAAAGTGATGGCGGATTTCAATATGCTTTGTACGCAGCATGTTGAACGGGATTCTTGCTGAGATCGATGGCTCCTTTGTTGTCGCAAAGTATCACAATGTCGTTGAGATGAATTTCGTAATCTACTAGAGCTTGCTTCATCCAAAGAGCTTGTTGACATGCTTTTCCAGCTGAGACGTACTCGCTTCAAGAGTTGAGATGGCTAAAGCCGTTTGCTTTTTTGCAAACCATGAGGTGAGACAATGTCCAAGAAAAGTGCAAATACCACTTGTACTTTTTCTATCGACATAATCACCGGCATGATCCGAGTAGGCATACACTATGGTTTCTACACCCGTTCCTTTGGGATACCATAATCCTAAACACGTTGTTCCCTTAATGTATCTAAAAACCCTTTTTAAGGCTCCTAAGTGTGATGCCTTTGGGTTTTCTTGAAAGCGAGCACATAGACAAACACTAAACATAATGTCGGGTCTACTAGCCGTAAGATAGAGTAGGCTACCAATCATTCCTCTATATTTAGTGTTACCTACGTGATTCACCTTCGTCCTTGGTGAGTTTAGTGTCCGAGGACATGGGTGTTTTAGTTGGTTTGGAATCTTCAAGACCAAATTTTCTAAGCATGTCTTTTATATATTTAGATTGGTTAAAAAATATGCCATCTTCTAGTTGTTTGATTTGAAGTCCTAGAAAGAAATTTAACTCACCCATCATACTCATTTCAAACTCGTCGTGCATGATTCTAGAGAAATCATCACATAGCTCTTGACAAGTTGATCCGAATATAATGTCATCAACGTATATTTGAACAATGATAATATGTGATTCCTTTTTCTTGGTAAAAAGAGTATTATCTACTAATCCCATAATGTATTTGTTATCAATAAGAAAAGTCTTAAGATGTCACACCCCCAAATTACCTGTTTTGCAGCGGAATTGAATACCTTGGGAGGATGACATAGCATCAAAGTTACAGGTTAGATCGAATCGATCTAAAGTGTCGTTTGGAAAACACATCGCTAATTACTAAAACAATCGAGTTTACAAAGTTATTGGTCTCAATTGAAAATCAACTTGTACCGAAATAAGTTTGTTACACCAAACCATTATTTTAAAATGCATAAAATCCCATGTGTAAGACGCGTTGCCACCACCACTCCCATGATATGTCCAAATGCGTGCCATGAAGTGAATGCTTAGGTACCGAGATAAAACATGCTAAAAAGTGTAAACACAAAGGTTGAGTGAGTTCATAGAGTTTGTGTTGAAATGTAAAGCCTTTAAAGAACATTCATGCAGCAAAGTCTAAGTTTTTGGTCATATAGAATAGTTCACAGAGCAAAGGCATCGTAAATCCGCCGGTCCCAAGTCCCCATACAAAAACTTGCAACCCCTGTGTGTTTACAACCCACTGCTAAAAATAGTATGTCAATCATATATGCATGTATCATAGTAGTTAAAAGTATAAATGTCACCACAAGGGTCTTCCAACACACGTGTTGATGTTCTCCAACGCTCACCGCTATCGTATCCATAAAAATGGCCTTCCAACATATAAATGCGGGATGTTCCTCCAATCCACTCATGTTGGGTCAGATCCAAATAAATGGCCTTCCAACATATAAATATTGGGATGTTTAAAATTAATAGCCTTCCAACAACTTAATTTGGAGCCACTAATTCTTGTATGTTTGTTCCAAATATGCATATGAAACCAAGTATAACCCAATCAAGTATAAAACGCAATCAAGTCTAAAGTATAGGTAATGTTGTTTGGCAAAAGAGTTTAAATGTTGGATAAATAAGCATATATCTCGCCCCAAATAGTTTATAGGAATTTAAATGAGTAAAAAGCGGATATGAACTCACAGTAATATGTGTAAGAGTTTAAAGTACTTGTGAAAGTAATTGTAAATAGTTTGGACCATGTATCTCCCCAAAAGTTTGTAAACAATTAATAGAAAGTGGGGCTATGAAAAACTCACATGAATAACTGAATGA
>OU343216.1:4202943-4277030 GCA_910596185.1 Chrysanthemum makinoi | reverse complement strand
AACTCCTAGACATTCTATTTTATCTTCAGTCTTGAGCGCGCTTGACTGTTATTAGTGTTCTTCAATTCCACATCATCTTTGTGCTTAGCAGTGATAATTCAAAGGTCAGCATAGTTTTGTATTTCAGTGAAGGTCTTTGAACTGATCCACATCTTTGATGATCTTCGAGCTTTATGGAGATCATGCAGACATAGTAAATCTGGATCACCCTTTATTGTGTTGCCTTCATGTGATGTTCGTGACTTTTGACTGACATTCTCACACTTTCTGGATCATGACATCTTTTCATCAGAGTAGCGGAAGCATCTTTGTATATCTTTGATTGTCATGATTTTCTTCAATTAAGTGTGAATGTTGTGAGCATGCGGTTGTGAATTGACTTTATTACTTATTGGTCTTCACATACACACAATCAATCACAAATATGGGCGTATGGAATAGAGTTTAGTGAGAGAAAGTGGAAGATGGGATCCTTTCTTGAGAGAGAAATTAAACCAAAAAAATATGGTTAGATTAAGTGAAGGTCCAACCCTCTACCTTGGGAGGTAGAGGGTATTTATAGTTACATACTACACGTCCCCCTTCGGACTGTGGATCGGGCATACAGTAGGTAAAGACCCATCCGTTCTCCACGGTGTTGCTCTAAACTAAATAAATAACTAAATAACTAGTAAATAACGTAATGTCTACGAGCTAACATATGCTAGACTAGAGTTGGGGTGACCGACACTTCAACATGGATTTTCTAAATCTTAACAATCTCCCCCTAAGGGAGGTCACCCCATGAAATACATTTTGCATCCTAGAATTCTATCTTTATCTTCATTCTCGAGCTCGTAGACTACAATTCTTCAATTCCGCAATCTTTGTGCTTTAGCAGTGATACTTCAAAGTCCGACTGCTTTGTACTTTCAGTAGAGGTCTTTAACTGATCCACGTCTTGATGATCTTCGAGCTTTCTTTGAGATCATCAGCCACAGTAAATCTCTAGATCACCCTTTATTGTGTTGCCTTCATGTGATGTTGTGACTTTCGAACTGACATGCTCACACTTTCTGGATCATGACATCATTTCATCAGAGTAGCGGAAGCTTTTACTGGTTCATGATATTTGCAGCAGCGTAGCAGAAGCATAGTATATATAAATATCAGAGCCAGGTTATGTAGATAAGCACTTGTCATGATTTCTTTAATTAAGTGTGGATGCTGTGAGCATACGGCTATGAATTGACTTCTCAATATCGATCAACTGCAACCGTCCAAATGTATCTGTAAACAACAGTTAACAATAAAACACACGAAAGTGTCTTTGATCACTTTCGTTGAATTGAGGTACATGGCCCACGGTTCCCTGTTGATCAGTACAAGTACTGCCTGTGATCAGGTATAATTCCGAAGAATCTCCTTGACAGGGTTTCGCAGCTGCTCTAGCCGTTCTCAAACCGGAATGTCTCAAAGAAGACAACACGAAGTCAGTGAACCAGCGAATTGAGATTCACTGATTGATGAAAAATTGATTTGAAAATAATCGCGTATTGCTTAGAAGTAAGAGTTTTGCAATACGACGAAGGTTTTAAGAAAAAGATCAATTTTCAATCAAAAATACCTTTTATATTTGAAAGAGAATACACATTCGATGTGCTAGAGAAGGGAGGGTTTACATCAACGGTTTTTCCAAAAGTATTTTTCAATCGAGATACTTTTGTATTTGAAATATGAATACACATTCGATGTGCTAGAGAAAAGAAGATTTGCACATCGAACGTTTTTCCAAAAGTATTCGTCAATTCATTTCCTGGACCAAGGTTGATTCACGAGTGAATCGCCCATTGTTTCTATCCAGTTGTCACAAGCTTGATCTTTTGGAAAGATCTCACATGTCACCCACCAAGAGCTTGTTTGATGTTGGCTCTTGAAGGATTTCCATCTTCATTGTGAATATTTTACATATCACTCAGATGTTCTGGCAATACCACAAGGATAATGCGTAGGACTTTTAAAATATTCTTACTTTCCAATTGTGCATTTTGCTTTCCTATGCCGGAGACTAGGGAGAGGGTCTCCTTCTTCAATATCAACAATCTCTAGGAGAAAGTCGATAGATTATGTAGGTTCCCCGTGAGAATGAAACAAGCCATTTTAAGAGGAACTTGAGTTGTTTGGGAAGATTAGTGCAGTGCGTCACTGGGTCCATGACGTCTTGTCTTCAATATCGGAGTTACCTTGGTAACCACCAGTAGCATATGTATTGATCCCGGTTTCTGCCCTAAGGTTGAATTAATGGAGGACTATTTCTTTTCACCCTTTTCACATTCAATTCTTTTTCATTCTTCAACCCCTTCAGTGCTTACCGAGACTTCATAACTAGAACCTTGTTGGGTTTATTCCATTACTAGCTCTGTCTTAGTCTACACTCTTCCCGTATTCTCATTTTTCTCCCTTTTTTTCATCATACCTAAGGACTTCTAAACTATCTAGTGGATTGTCCCTGGGTAGATTCCTCCGGCTCTGGCTGAATCGTGGGAACTAATACCTAACCTTACCATCCTTATAACACCATGCATAAAGTAAAATGGTCGGTCTTTTGGCACAGTTCTGTCCTTCTTGAAACCACTTGAAAAAATCATTTGGAAAATCAATCAAGCTACTTGTGATATAATATCAAAGCATTTTGTACCTTAATTGTTTTGATCATTTAGAAATGCTCCCCCTAAACATGTGCATAGGATTTGAAATTGTTTAGCACATGGAGGCAAGAGTTCTTTGAAATAATTTCTTGATCACAATTTCCGTGGAAAAAGCTATTTGATTTTCTTGGTAAATTCTCCCCCTCAAAATGTGCGTTGGTTATTTGAAATCATTTAACACGTAGAGGAAAGAGGTTTTTGAAGTACTTCCACGATTACACTACCATTAAGAAACCATTTAGAAAATCAATCAAGGTGCATATGTTGAAACATAAAAATCTTTGTACCTTGAAAGTTTATTTTCTTATGAAATGCTCCCCCTCAATATGTGCTTCGAGATTCGGAATCCGCTTTAACACATATGGGAGAGCAGCATGCACTTTGAATCAAATCATCTTCATTTATCGATTTCATCATTAAATCACAAATTCTCCCCCGATCAAAAATATCAAACCCTTTGAGATTTTGGATCACAAGTGATTTAATAAGGTTTAGAAAACATGGGAGAAAATGTGGCCTTGTTTAAAAGCTCTTCTGGTTTATGGTTAAATGATCCTCCACAATCATGTGCATTATGTATTTCAAAATCGTTTGGCACATGAAGGCAGGAGTGCTTTAGAAACTCACCCTTTAAAACGATTTAGATTTAAATCACGATCTCTCTCCCGATCAAAAATTTCAAACCAATTGAGATTTTGGATCCCGATTGATTTAAATCATTTGGAAAATTTTGGAAAAAGACGTGGCTTGATTTATTTTTGAACTGCCGAGAGGACCACTTTCTAGAGATAATGATTGTTAGTATCGGTATGATAGTTTTTAGAGATCTTTAAGTAAAATAAAAACAATTTCACCAAACAAGAACAATAATTTTTTATTTAAAAAGATCTTTGAGTTTTTAAAGAAAATCATACCATGACATAACATTAAATCTTCTTAGATACCCATTCTTATTGTACAAAATGGAACTTCTATGTAAGAAATATCGTTTAAAATATTTTATTTTAAATCAACTCCCTCTCAATCGATCCGGACAATTTAGATGTCTGTGTGACTTAAGTTTGATAAATGAAGTCCGGGTGATTTTCAAAATTAAGTCCCTTTATTTTCAAAACTATATTTTTCCATTTTTCAAAACAATATTATTTAAAATTGTTTAAAAAATGGTATCATCACTATTATCCTGCACAAAGATACGTTAGGTGGTTGAGTGCTTTTGTTGTTGTTTGCAAGGTTGAAGAAAACCGTCTGCGGAAGCAGGAGACCTCTGGAAGTTGCATCTATCGTTCCAACTATCCATGGAGAGATCCAATTAAGCTCCGTTTCTTCTTTTATCGACCCAAGAAATAGTTGCCCTTTCCTATCGGCATCCAATCATCAACATTTATGGGATCCGGATCGGGAACATTCTTATAATCTATGATATCTGCATATGTTAGTGGACATACAAACAGATATATGGTGGTCGACATCACCCAAACAGCAATCGACTAATGAAAGTCAATCCAACATATCAATTAGATCATACAAAGGCATGAGAATATTGTGTTCATCAAACTATAATCATCTAATCTTAACAATCACATCCTAGACTCCTAGTCCTTCAACATAGGCAAACATATTTTTCTTTTAAGCACATAGGATGATAATATAAGCCCGTTAGATGATATATATTTGAAAACATTCTCCCCCTCAATCAATGACTCATTTTATGAAAAGATTAAAACCATGCTGAAGTCATTGATTGAAGTTTCCAAATTATGAAAACTCTGATTCTGATTGATTTTCAAGCAACTCTTTTCCACCGTTTTGAAACAACAAATATTTTTCTGAAGAATCATAGAAGGAAAAACATTTGTGTAGGCACAGCCCTTCTTCCACTACTTCCATTTTGATTTTAGGATAAGTGCCGAAATTAATGAAAATTGTTTTAGCGCGCCATTTCCTTCTCTGAAGCGCGGTTGCTATTCTGAAAATAATAGCAAACCATCGTTTAAGCACCGGTCACTAGTCTGCCGTCACGTTGTCAAGCTATGTTTTGGACATGTCTTGAAACATATTTACACTCATATTTACCCCTTCAAACTTCATCTAAAGTCCCGTGCCATTATTGAATGACATTTCTAAGACCGTAGATGTTATCGATGCCAGAAGACATGTCTTGAGAAAACAATATTTTTTTGGAATTTTTCAAATTTTCTTATTTTTTTTTTGAAAATTTTATATTTTTCTATTTTCTTTTTGTTGGTTTTATATTTTTGTATTTTTATTTTTGATAAATATATATAAATAAGATGATATAGTTTAAGAAGATGATGTACGATACCGTACGAGATAATGATCGATCAGCACTTAGGTAGTAGAAGATAGAAGTCATCATTACTTAAACTTTCACTACCAAAGCTTTCGAGACTCTTGATCGATCGCCCCCAAAAAATTGCCAGCAACAAGAAAGTTAGACTTTGGTAGTTCCCCCAAACGACAATCTTCGAATAAAGACCATTTTCCCAAGAAGTAGATGTGAAGAGAAAACAGCCTCATTGAATGAAGCTCAACATTCCTAAGAACACAAGAACACGATCAGTAACAAGTTTAAACACTGATCATCTTTGCGGTTATCAAACCCGGAATACATGATTAAGCTCAATCACGTGGAATCATGTACGCGCAGAGCCTCCGATGTACACATTACTCTTCGAGTTTGAGAAGTTGTCTATTCGGGAGAACAAAATGTCAACATCTTCATTTCACCAAATGCATTCCAGTTATCTTTCATATAACCAAAGCCCCATAATGTACACATGTACCAACAAGAGTAGAGACGATGAATCCAAGGTACATGTTCAATCACTGACATTCCTCCAGGATATCAACTCCGCGAATAACTGATAAGCGATCATGTGAACATGTTGTGCTTCCCGATGTACACATATCTCCCCCCGATGGTTGCGATCTCATCAGAATCATCATAACATTGTGTACATGAAGCAATAACCAGAAACACTTTATCATAAGCCATATCGAAGATGTCGATAAGCAATATCATCTCACGCTCCAAATATCCTTCTCATATTTCTTCCCACTGAGAGCTGAGTTAACATATACCAAAAGTGTCAAGAGACCACTTACCCCAAATAGTTGGAATAATACATCCTTCCCCCAAATAGTTGGAATGATACATCCTTCCCCAAAATACTTGGAATAATACATCCTTCCCCCAAATAGTTGGAATGATACATCATTCCCCCAAATACTTGGAATGATACATCCTTCCCCTAAATAGTTGGAATGATAACACCAAAACGCCCGAATTAAACACGAGTTTTCACGGTTATGACATTTTTCTACCCTAATAACTTCAATATGAGGAAGTATTAAGTTCATCACGTGTACTCGTTGTGCGATTAGATGTATGTCCCTTCCCTCCCTGGTTTTGATACCTCAGAATCAGCAAGACATAATACACTCATATCCTTGAAATCTTTTGAGAAGAACACAATGAGCTTAAATGTATCTTGTGAGAATCAACTACTACAGAAACTCTCTCTGACTATCTTAACCAACCCAGATGTGGAAAAATTTGAAGTGACCACTGCTGAAGAAAACCCGATATACCAAACTTGAAACTAAAGTAGAGTTCCCCGCATTTGTGTCTTAATCTTACACTAATGTTGGAAGAACGGTGTTGAGAATTTATGCTCCAAGCAAATCTCTAAGTACTCAATACTCAACCAAAGTATGAGACATTAACACCTCTTGCGATTATACACAACGACATTTGCAGTATGTCAAGTGAGTAAAACAACGTAACTCCTTAAAGTGATAGTTACCAGTGTCTTAACCATCCAAACCTACTGCTGGTAACTAGATAAACCAAGTCTTCAACTCAAATTGTTAAGCCCGAGCAAGTTATCTAATAAGAACACGCCTTTGAGAAAGTCAACTTCAATCTCAAATAAGTGATAAATGATTAACTCTAAAGTAATCAACTTGTGTCAAATGCCCACCACGTGAATAAACATACAACCGGATGTACATTGACCCACTGAATGAACCGAAAAAAATGATTCCTCAACATCAATGCATTCTTCCTAAAGGTATACATGTAGAGACTGATCTGGAAGATTCACCAATAATGTTTTCGAGCAAATGAGGTAGTCATTTTCCTTAATGTTCAAGTGGTTGATTTATAGCGTGCACATTGAGAGGAACAATAATCCGTGAAGATTTGGCAAAGGAATACCAAAGAGCGGATCATTATTCAATAGTGCAACTGCAAAATTACGATAGTCATTATCAATGCCTCGAGGAATAACTAGAGATTGGGTTTCTCGAGTAGTCTGAGTTGTACTTCTTAGATGGAGAACCAGTTGAGTCAGCAGGAACCGGAGCAGGAGCTTCAGGAACTGGATGAACAACATTCGTTGGAGGTTGGAAGTACTCATCAAACATATCTTAAAACAATGAATCCCAAATAATAAATCCCAGTTAACCTTAGTAAGTGAAACATTAGGAATTGGAGAGTCGTATGACCATAATTCAATCATCCATCAACATGTAGTATATTCACTCTTCTCCCCCTCAAAAATTGCATCCGAAGTTGCCATTTTTGATTCGAACAAGTGAATAAGAGTACGATCAACAGTAAGCAGATCCCTTGATGACTGACATATAGTTTCTTCACTCTTCTCCCCCTCAAAAATTTCAAATGAAGTTTGCCATTTTTGATTGAGCAAGTGAATAAGAATATACACCAATGAATGTAGACCCACTTGAGGATTGAATGAGCATAGGAAAAACATGAAGCTTGTTGATGAAGAATGTCGATGAGAATGGTCATAAACATGAAGATTTCTCTTTTTCTAAAGATAAAGCGCACTGAAGCGTACACCTTTCTTTTCTTTAAGGTGTAACACCCCCAATTTCGTGATACGCAGCGGAATTCAAACTGGGTGTTACTTCATGGCTCAACAGTTACAATAACAGAAAACGAACTCTAATTGTATCATTTTAAAAGATTAATCATTCGATTTATATAAAATATCGAGTTTACAAAATGAGGTCCCGGTGGTTTACAGTTTATTAAATAAGTTATCGAATAATATTATAGCCTTCTTGAGTATCCGTGCCCTTCCATGCCATCCTCGTAAATTATGAACCTGAGATAAACATGCTAAAAAGTGTCAACACAAAGGTTGGTGAGTTAATAGGATTTATGATTAAAACAGTTGAGTTCAATAGTTTAGAGTTTGAGCGATTATTGTAATAAATACAAATATTGATAAAATAAGTAGTGGGTTACGTTGTTATGCACCCATAGTCGTTTGTTTGCCCTAAACGGGTCAAAATTTGATTGAATCCATAGAGTTTGTATGCAAATCAGTTGAACACAAGTTTCAAGGTTGGGCCACGTTGTTGCACCCATAAATTCAGTAGTTGCAGCATTTGTATCATTGCAACATAGTATATATTGCCTTAAGTCTCATGAACGCAAACCTTAACAGTACGGCATCATAGTAATGAACTAATGATGTAAGTTACTGTCATCATAGAGATGATGTAAGTAATAAGGCCCTCGGGTAGGAGTTTGCCAACTCCTATGTGGTTTCAAATAAAGTGCACTGGCTACTTATCCAGAACACAAGTGGGGCGTCAACTGCCAATAGATCTATCACTATATTAGCGCTTCACTGCAAGTGATTAATGTTTCATGATATGAGGGACTTTAGTGGAAATAGTGTAAACTTTAGGCAATAACAATCAGGATCGCATACAGTAGTACTAGTGTTCTAGTTTGTAGCAAAACATATAAAGTGCGATTATAAACTCATAGTAGTATGTAAAAGCTTTAGAGTACTTGTGAAAGTAAAAATAAGTAATTGAGCATGTATCTCCCCCAAAACAGTTTAAAACAAGTAAAGGTAGGGGCCATGAACTCACAGTAATATGAAAAAGTTTAGAATACTTGTGAAAGTAAAAATAGGTAATTGAGCATGTATCTCCCCCAAAAATAGTATAAAACGCATAAAAGTAGGGGCTATGAAACTCACAGTAATTCGTAAGAGTTTAAAATGAATGTAAAAATTATCAAGCAATATTTGAGCATGTATCTCCCCCAAAGCATTCAAAATAAGGAAAAGATGGGCTATGACTCACCTCGGTGTTATCGTAGTCTGGATGGAAAACAAATTAGATAATATGAACAAACTGCTCCGACCCTCGACCTGAGTTGGTATATCATGTATTTAGTATTCGTGTTCATGTTTATGCTTAATTTATAATGTTCTTTATATACATGAAGTCTCTTCAAAATTTAATAATACTTATCGTACTTCTTTTCATGGCTCGAATGATTGTTAGTAATTTTTTTTATAGAAATCCAAGTTATTAAATATTTTATGTTTCCTAAATATTATAATTCACAATTTTAAATATTTACAGTTTTTATCCTTGTACTTTCAAAAATGACACTTTAAACCCTCAACTATGGGTTTTTTGACAAAATCAGCCCTTATATAATTAACTTCACAGAAATTATATTTTTAGTCCAAGAAAAACTTTATCTTACAAAAATTACCATTTTTATGCTTGAAATTTTATAAGAAAATTTATTAGTTTTTGGCCTAAATGGATAAAAGTACGGGTGAATAAAAGTGAGGCCTTAAAAGGTTTTTACTATGTTCTTGATCCTTTCAAGAGTTTGTCCGGTGGTCTTTCTAATGGTATAAGTCTCATGTCCTAGTTCTCTTTGATTAGAAAGATACAAGTCCACGAACATGGTCACTAGGCCACGGCGCGTTTTAAGAAAATTTCAGTTTTAACCCATTAACCTTTAACGGGTCACCTAGAGATGTTGTAATATGTTTATTAACTATTTTTAAGTCATTTCCCATCATCCTATAACTCCCACGACTCAATTTTTGAAAAGTGTACACAAGGCCTTTTTATGAAAATGTCCGCAGTCACCTCTTTGTGGTTAATTATAAAATAGACTATAAGTGTTTTTAAAGACGCTATTGGGGCATTAACAACTATGCAGCAATCCCTTTAAGACGGTGTAAACCTCTTACTTTTAAACCTTTTAACTTGCAAGATATCAATTACGGAAAAGGGGTACTTAAGCTATTTTTGCCAACTTGCAATCTTCGTTTTTAAACCATAATACTCTATATCTTTTGCATGCGACCTTGTGAAATGTTTTTTTACCCATTTCTAATGTTTCTAAGATAGTTCCTAATCAAATTTATCAAAAATCCCGAGTTTTCCCACATACTTGTTGTAAAAAGCTTTTTGGTGTTTATGACGTTTGGCCATAATGAAGAGCTGTTTTTAAGCATGACGACTAGGCTTCTCAACCGGTTTATGGGGGCGTTCTAGAGTGTCCTCGGTGGTGTTTACAACGGTACTTTGGTTGGCCTTAATACCTTTGACATGATGTAAATAAATAGGGCGCAAGTAGGGGGTGTTGGGCTGTTTTTGTAACTTATACATAACAGCTGTTGGGATTTTTACTAAATTCTGGCTTCGTTATGCATTTTCTAGACTCGTGCACCTGAGTTTTTGAAGAAAACGCCGTTCGACAACTTTCGTGCTTTAACTTTTCATGAAACGGACCAGAATGCCTCGTTCGCGTGGCCCGAGGTTCTGTCACAGAAAGTTCGGACAGATTTTTGGCAACTTCTTTAGACCATAACTTTTGACTCGTGTACTCGTTTTAAGTGATTGAAATTGCTACGTTTTCTTTATAAAAATCCTTTTAACAGTATGCAATTGATATTAAAAGTTAAAACGAAATAGGATGAGTTTAAAAGACTTACATGCTTGGAATTTTGACAAGAGCAACAATGAGACCAAATAGATTTCTAAGTTTGAACAAGACTTCTTCCTTTCACTTCTTAGTGTAATTTTTCAGAATGTATTGGTGAATGGGAAGTATTATATGGTGTGTGTGATGGATGAGACTCAAGGAGGGGGGAAGTGGGGCGTATATATATATATATATATAGGTGTGGAGAAGTATGGTTTTCTAAGGTGCTATGTCACCTTGTCTACCAAGAGAAGGGACAAGTGGAGGTGCTTGAAAGCTTGCCATGAGTTTGATATTCAAATCGAATGGATTGAAAAGAGGACACACATGATGATTACTTGTTCAACTTGTGTCCCTTTAGTTCGAATGGTTAAAAAAATACACATAAGCTTGGTTTGCTAAGTGTTGAAGATGAGGAACAAAGTGAGTGGTGTGTTCTTGGCAAAGTTTTACCTACACATTTGACCATGGTAAAACTCTTGGTAAAAGAGTGATGTGTAAATATTATGTGCAAGTAATTAGTTGTTGTGAGTTTTTACATGTAGTACTAGGTAACTAAATGGTAACTGTTAGTTCATTCTAACCATGGTAATTAAAGGGGGGCGTTAGGCTTCTAGGGTCGTACTTAGGGCTTTTTAGGTTGTACCTATTGTGTAGTCATGTAATTACATAGTTAAGGTTCTAGTTTATTTTAGGTAAAATCTAGTTTAGGTTAATTTACATGTAATAAAAGTAAAGGCTTAAGTTTTGGTGCATTATTGTTTGTACATTAGCTTTGTTTGGTTGTACTTACAAAAAAATAAAATATATTTTTAAGGCTTGTGCATTATAGGGTTGTACCTTGTGCTTAAAAATAGGTACATTGAGGTTTATAATATAATTTATATAAGTATTAAGCTTGTATGCATTAAAGACTGGTACATATGCTTGAAAGACTTGTACATTAATATTTTGAAAATATATCATGTACATAAAATCATAGAGTTGTATATTGGGGCTTGTAACGGAAATTAAAGTATAGCTAAGTTCCGTGCTTTAATGACTTGTACTCTAGGTATAAAATATTGTACTTTACCATTTATGAAAAAGCGTAGTTATAATAAATTAGGGTTTCATGTAAGCTCAAATAAACGGTTAACGTTTAACTTGGGTAAGTTCAATAATTGTACGTTAACGTAATAACGTTAAGTGGTAAATAAAAGTTAAAAACTTTCATACTTGACATATAAGGATTAAACTTAAGACATTCTGATGTTGGTGTGTGAGTTACGTCATATTAGTTAGTTGTTGTGATCAAATAAAAGGATATCATTTCTAAAAAAATATTTGGACGTAGAAAATGGATAAGTATTCTTTCGTTAGAATATTATATTAGTTTAATACGAGGTGAAATTTACCGGTGGTTACATAAGGAACGGGGCTTGATGTGTTATCTGCAGACGCCATAATGATGAAGTACGAGGCCTGAACTGATGTGAACAGACGTCATACCCGATTGAATATCAAGGTTGAGTTACTAGAACCCGTGAGTTATGAGATATCAATCCTTTTGTTATCCATACTTTAAGCCAGTCCATGTATTGAAGGATCGAAGTATCTGCAACTAAGTAAGGACTACCTGCACTAACATTACAAGCTTGATTGCATATATATGGGTTAGTGACATTAGTATCCAAACCCTTTGGGGTTTCACGGTCAACCTTGATTTTGCCATTGGTAAACAGTTTTCCGATAGGTATCTACCTAAGTCCAGCATCCTTAAACATTCTACTAGATGGTATCCACTTATTGCAAGGTCTAGGATTGTTAGGTTTCTTATGCATAGTGAAAGACTTATCCTTATTCCTAGTTTCCAAAGAATTAGCAGTTGGTATCCATCTAGGTGAAGTTTTTGGTTTGTTTTGCTTCATATACACAGTAGATGACTTAGTGAAAATCCTAGACTTAACAGGTTGAACCTTTGCATGAGCATTTACTTTCTTTAGGGATTTTGAAAAACAATTATCATAATGTGCCTTAAAGATGCATTTCAGACAATTTGAGCAAACAGCTTGTTTGGATTCAGAAAATGATCTAGAGTTCTTCGAGTAATCTGCTATAGGAATAGCTTTATTCGAAACGCAACTACTCTTAGATCCAAGCCAATCCCTAGTGTTTAGTTGAGTTTTCCTAGGTAATGGTTTAAAACTACTAGCAGTGCCTTGAAATCTCGTAGAATTCATCACCTTAGGTCTAGCACCTAAAATTCCATCTTTTTAATCGTGGCCTTTTCTTAGCTTCTTCTAGATCATAGTTCTTGAACAAGTCATTCATATAATGTGAATTCTTAGGCAAATAAGGTGAAGTGACTGGTTTTGACAAAACTTGTTTCACATCAACTTGGGAGGCAAACCCTGTTTTTGAAAATTTTGTTCTTTCAGATATAAATTGATAAGGTTTTAAAATGTACCTTTTTGAGGGGTTATTTAAGCCCTTATTTGATCACTTTTGTATCCGTTATTACTTAATATCGTTCCTTTTCACTTTTTAGGTATCTTGAACGCAAAATGCTGGAATGACACTTATTCGGATGAAAAGGCGCGAAATACGAGAAAATGGCCAAAGTCAAGAATCGGGGACACTCAGGGTGCTGGACTGAAGGGGGGCGTCAGGCACAAAAAACTGCGACGCCGCGACAAACTATTGCAGGCTAGGTAGCCAAATTGCTCTTTACATGTGACGCTTCAGGTTTTAAAAGAGTAGGGCGTCGAACTCTGACGGCCTAGATTTGATCCAGCCGACGTCAGAGATCAAGGGGATGGCGTCACAGGCATAAGGTGATGCCGTCGCAAGACTAACGTGGCCAAGACAAAACCCTAATAACGGCGAACCCGACGGGTCCACAAATTAAAAGGTGACGCGTCGCATGTGTAATTATATATAGAATCCAAATTTTTTAGTTTTCAATGTGTAGTCTTTTGGAGTAAAACCTAAACCTAAACCAAGGCTGTCTTGTACGTATTTTAGGGTTCCATACCCTATCTTACATCAGTTAAGTGTTTACTTCATTAATTCAATTATGTCTTCAATTAATTGTGTGTATGCTTGCATGTTTTCCATGTCCGGCTAATTTACTTGTGTGTTTGCTTAGGGAATATGAAACTTAATTATTGAATTATTGAATATTACTTGTATTTCATGTTTTTAATGTATAATCAAACTTCTGTGAAAAAAAAAAAAAAAAAAAAAATTTTGATCGATGCTGAACCGTCAAGTTATCTCACGCAAGCTAGCCACTTGTGAATGACCAACCGTAAGAAACTCAAAACAGCTCAGAAACCAATGCAATTTAGATCAGAGGAATATAGTGTATTCCTGGGTCGTTAAGTCCCACGGAGGATGAATTGGTGTATAAACACTTGATCAGATGATAGAATGATCACTAAGGATAGTGATCAGTAAGGTTTTGGACGGATAATTACCTAAAGAAAAGATCTACAAATTACAGCGACTTAAATGCAAATTAAAAGAAATAAAAGATAAAATATATTAAATAAACGCTATCACTATTTTTACAATGATGTTTTTGTGATTTTATAAAATAAAATAACTTAAATAAACTATTTTAACTAAAACGTAAACTCAAATTATCTAAAAACGTGATTTAAAATAAAAACGTACGTTAAGTCTAAAAATTACGCGAGTGCGCAAGCAAAAACGTAAATTTTATGAAATAAAAGTCCTACAAGTGTAAAAACAATTTTTTTACGTACTATATGACAAAAGAAAATTTTAGAAAAAAGATTTATATTTTTTAGACTTTTATATTTTTTATTATGAATTAAATAAGTTTTTACACTAATTAAATGATTAAAAATACTAAAACTATTTAGAAAAATCTGAAACTTTTTTATAAAATACTTTATATCATTACAAAGCTAAGAAAAATGCAAAACATGAAAAAGCTTATTGTAATAAGCTAGAAATAAGCTAAACTATACGTATAAGCTAATAGAGAAAACAAAGGTTATGTATTAGATAGTGCAAGATACAACCAAGACAAGTCCCAAGGGCGCATGGTATCCAGGTACACTCTATCACTCTCATAAGGTGGGAGGTCTCAGGTTCGAGCCTGCCTCCCCACCTTTTTGCTAAACATTTTTTTTTTCAATTTTTCTTTTTGCAACCTATTAACCTACTTAAAATAAGCATTTTTTCTAACTATCACTTTATCTGAAAATGACTAATAAGCTGAGAACAAGCTTATGTTTTTATCACAGTTGTGAAAGAAAGAATAAATAAGCACAAGTTAAAGCTAAATGACTAAAAAGCTATTGAATAAGCAAAAGCTAATTGATATTAAGTTATATTGATTATAATAAGCTAATTTGAACACTGAGAAAACATAATGAATTATAAATAAGCACTGACAAACCTAAATAAGCTTGACTGGTTACACAGTGGACTTTTAGTTTTCTAGCTATCTTCTAGCTTATTTAAGCAAATGAATAAGCTATAAAATGGAAACAATCACTGGAATAGATAAGTATGTCAGCTAAACTCTCTAAAAAACTAATTTACACAGGCTTGGGAGTACTAGAGAGCTTGTAATAAGCTTGTGAAAAAGCTTATGGATCCTGTGCACAGGGCACTATCTAAGACAAGGACTAACTTCTAGCTAATAAATAAGCATTTAATAAGCTGAGAAATGGTAAACTATTATTTTTATAATTTATTTAAGCAGTTAAAGTTTACTATCCCAAAAGCATTAAAGCTAAATCCTACTATTGAATCCTACACAAAATTATACATTTTATTCAAAAACTGCATATAAGAAATTTGACTTTATTAAAACAGATGAGATTTTTGACTTTTATGAGAATTGAATCCAATTTGTTAACTAAGAATGTTGTAATAAGCTATACTGAAGTTAAAAGAAGCTATTCTAATGAATTCTAAACACAAATCAAGCTATTGATTTGCAAAAGATCCAACAGTAAGCAAGTTAAGACAGTTTAAATGTGAATTTGACTTTGGCTATTCTAGGGTGCAATTTTATGACTGAACTAACTCTATTATACCTAAGTGAGATTCAAGCAACAGATCTTAACAGATTTCTAACCTTCTAAACTCAGTGAAATGCTTATGCCAAACATATTATTCCAACTAGTGTGTAAATTATCCAACACAGTTAACAACAATTCCCACTGCAATCCTTAGTTCCAATTCAGATTGTTTAATTATCACTTAATGATGCAGATGAGAGAGTAATTAAACACTAGTATGAACTTATCCTACTGATGCAAAAATAGACATGATGCAAACTCTTATGACAGTAATGATATATATGAAATTAGCAAGTAAACAACTAAGGATAAGCTAGATTATACAGGATATGATGCTAATTAAACTAAACTAACAAGATTAATAAAATATAACAGATTTTAAAAGGAGAATGAGTACTCACACTATCCAGCCACTATGGCTTGTAAACTGAAAACAAGAACCACTACTTAACTCTGATTTCAACCCAATTCAAACACTATAATCAACCCATATACATGACTACAACAGCAATTCAGAGAGATTCTTCAAATTATGAGCAGTTTGACTTTGGTTGACTGAGAGAGTTTTAAAAGTAAAAACTGAGTAGAAACTTATATAAGCAATTAATAAGCTATAGGAGAGCTTATCAGAGCTTATGAGAACTTAACAACCACTGATAACAACATTCAATTTAACATGAGATTCTTTTGAAATTTGAAATTTAGCATAAACTGAAAACTTGCATTAAAGCGAAAATTGATGTTCACGAAGTTTGATTATACATTAAAAACATGAAATACAAAGCTTGAAAGTTAATTGATACACTGGAATTTAAAATTAAGCTAAAACGACATATCCTAAACTAAATTACACTACTTAGCTATCCACACTGCTTCTCTCCTGATATTTATTGACCTCATTCTCTTCCTTGTCGACATATGAGACTTTCCCACTTGATTGCAGCCCTTGGATCACTTGAAATCATATAAACCGTCCATGTGGAAAATTGGCGGGAAAAGTATTTGAAGCAGGTAGCAGCTTAATTGTCTTGGGAGGATATGGAGGTGGAAAGGAGTGGGTAAACAGGTGGGAAGAGTGAGGTGGAAAGGTGTTGGTGAGGTGGTAGCACAGGTGGAGGTGATGGAGTGGATACAGTGTTTGGGGGAAGGGAAGGTGAACAGTGGCGCGGGTATTTTTAATTTAAACACTGGATTTGGGCTTTGGGGTATTGGGCCAGGGTAATGGATTGGGTTTATTAATAAAAAGAGGGTCCGGTTTGGTTTAAATAAGCACAAGGACCAATATTGTAATTTATGAATTCTTGAAGGGCTGATCCTGTCACTTTTCCAAAGATATAATAAGGACCAATTCTGCCAAACTTTAATAATACAAGGACCATATTTGATAAAATCCAATTTTTTATAATTCCAAGGACCTTTTATGTCATTTTTGAAACTTAAGGGACCAAAGATGTAATTTTCCAAAAGTTTACCATAAGGACTAATTTTGTCATTTATAAATAGTACAAGGTTAAAATTTGATAATTTTCACTTTTTAAATTAACCAAGGACTATATTTGACATTTTCCAAACTTGAGGGACTAAAGTTGTCATTTTGTGAATTTTAAACTTTAAAGGGTTTATTTTGACAACTTTTGAATCTCATGGACCTTAAATGACATTTTACAAGTTTTGAATTACCAGGGACTAATTTTGACAACTTTTAAAACTTTGGGGACTAAAACTGCCAATTATGCAAACTTGATACGTTTTTCATCTAATTTTGATATATTTGCATTTAAAACACATAAAACACTGTTTGTGATATTTTCATCATTTTGATGCATTTCTGAGTGTTTTCAGATGTTTTTGCAGTCTAGATAGTACAAAAATGATGAGTATTTAGACACTCATCAATCCCCCACACTAAGCTATTGCTAGTCCCTAGCAATGATTTATGAAAAGTTAATGGATTTTATCTCTTTACCAAAATCCATTACTTCTGGAGTAGCCAAATGTTTCAGTCAAGTAAGAACCTTGGTACAATGATAACCAAATGATTTTGAGCAAATCATAAGCTTTCAACGGGTTTGATTTGTCTTTACCAGAAGCCGTTTGCTTCTTGACTAGCCAACTCTTAGATAAAATATCTTTGGTGAGTCGATTACCAATTATGGTTTTTCCATGCCTTACCACAAGCCATAAACTTGCGGGCTAGCCAACTCTTCACTACTTAAAGATATGGTGAGCTGAACACCATACAATTTTGGGCAAATTGCAAGCCATAAATAGATTTGAGATATCTTACCAAGAGCGTTTGCTCCTGGATTAGCCAATCCTTATGTGTGTTAGACATGGTGGACTGATTACCATTTGTTGTGTTTAGTACATAGTACTTCCACTACAAAAAATTTTAAAATTTGGCCATTTGGGGGGAAAAAGGGACTAAAAGGGTACATTTATGATCAAAATTCGCCAGAAATTTCCCCCCCACACTTAGAAATGAATATTGTCCTCAATATTCAAAGTACCGGTGGTTATGCCGAAACTTAGAACGTAAAAAGATAACATTACTAGCTAAGTGTAGAAACACAACAATTATTCTCTTTTTTTAATATTTACAATTTTCATTCATTTTTTTAGATCTATATACAACATGTGGGGCATCCCCCACACTAGGTGGGACACGAGTGAAAACCCATGTTTACCTGTTTTTGATTAAAGTCGCTAGCTTGACTCGACCCGAATTAATTTGTTCATGGGGAAGTAAGTGGAAGAGACAATCTCCATCGGACTTTCATTCAAGATGTTTGTATAAACATTGAAGTACGTGAAAGTTCCACACCGATGAGATATACATAGAATCGGCTCAAAAATGATAAATGAAAATGCCGGGGTCAAAGATAATGTCTTCATTTCCGAAGGAGTGAAGAACAGGAGAAGTCACGGGATATATGAAGAAAAGAAAGAAAATCATGATAAAAATCATGACTAACTCTTCATCCTCAATAGGAGAATTCATAGTTTCATGAATCTCCTCAGTTAAGCTCGCTTGATCAAGACATATTATGGGAAAGTCTAGATCAAAGTGGAAATTATCATACTCCGGCGGAGATATGATATGAGTGAGTTCATCGGCGAACTCCTCGTGAAGAGAATCAATCACAAGATGTAAATTTGTGAATTCTTGTTCCACTGTAGACTCATCACTATCCTCAATCTGAGCATCAAAGAGTGGATTCTCAGAAATTAAAGTGAATTCAGAGTCGAATTCAAATAGAGGATTGGTGAAAGTAGTTTTGAATGTTTCAGGAACAAAGTGATTAATATTCTGTATGGACTGTGGGATAAGGAGTGATGTGAACGATCATTATCAATGAGACTTCAGTTCCTCCCAGGCGGTTTGAAATCAGAAAGACTATCATTACTTCCGATGAAAGTGGATTGATGTGAGTGAGTTCATCGGTGAACTCCTCAAGAAGATTATCAGCATCAGACTGGGGAGTGATGCTCAACATACTCGATGTTTCCATGAGAAGTACAATCGTCGCTAACATCGGAGAAAGTTTCAAAATGATCTTTGAACACAAGAGGGGAAATAGAATCACACATATGATTAGAAGTCCCTGGACTCTCTCTGGGATTGGGACAAAGTCCTCAACACTAGACTTTATGAATTCGTCCGATTCCTTTTCAGGAACAGTGTCAAGATACTCATCCCCCATGTTCAGAGAGTGAGTGTGAACCTCGGGTGTGATAACAGCAGACTGAGGGAGTTGAGAAGGACTAGCAGTTATGGATTCTACAAGTTCCATTATTTCTTCTGCTAGTGATTCAGTCATATTCTTTTCTCCCTGCATTTCCACGGATGGAATCTCAACTGATGAATTTGATGAATAAAATTGTAGAATATCAAGGGTATCTTCATCATCATCGTCATCAAGAATGAAATGGAATTGAGAGCTAGATTTGAATGCTTTTTGTAGTCTAATTGATCCCCTAACAGTGTTTTCAATGGCAATCTGGGAATCTAATTTAGCGCCGTTCCTCAGCTAACAATTCTTCCATGGATTTCTCATGTGACATACCGACTCCTCTTAAGTTCTTTTAATAACTCAAGACTCTTCAGTAGAAGGTTGTCAGTAGTTTCATGAGGAGTTGCTTGAATCATTTGGTATTGTGGAGGTTGGTCTTGATACGAAGAGTCGTAATTGATACAAGGAAATGGATTCTTTTTGAGAAATAGAGCTACAGTGAGGACCTCCACAATACTCACCACAGTAAAACTGATGTGGCTGTGAGTCATATGTGTTGTAGTCATAATTGTTAAGGAAACCGCTCATAGACAAGCGTGTTTCTCGATTGACAATCAACTGGAGGTGTGAACCACCACAGTACTCACAACAGTAAAACCGCTGAGTCTCACAGTGTGGTAGCTGATGGAATAAATCAGTTGTGTTATGGTAGGAATAAGGATCTTGGTTATAGGAGTTCACGATTCACCATGCTACAACGGGGCAATTGCCACCATTATAAGGACCACCACACCATTGACAACCAAGAGGGTGAGGATAAGACATAGAAAGAATCAAATGGTTCTAGAGGGTAAGAAATGAAGAATCAAAAGGGTAAGAGGGTAAAGAGGAATATTTTGGTATTTTTGAAAAACATGTTATAAAATCAAAGAATGAAAATATTTTTGGTGTTGTTAACACTTTAGGAAAAGTGTTAATGAACTTTTGATTTTTAAAATTGTTTACAAAAAATTTACAAAAGGTGGTATATGTGCAAGAATGGATGAAAATGCTTAAAAACACGCTTACAGCCTCCCCGGCAGCGGCGCCAAAATTTGATCGATGCTTAACCGTCAAGTTATCTCACGCAAGCTAGCCACTTGTGAATGACCAACCGTAAGAAACTCAAAACAGCTCAGAAACCAATGCAATTTAGATCAGAGGAATATAGTGATTCCGGGTCGTTAAGTCCACGGAGGATGAATTGGTGTATAAACACTTGATCAGATGATAGAATGATCACTAAGGATAGTTATCAGTAAGGTTTTGGGAGGATAATTACCTAAAAAAAGATCTACAAATACAGCGACTTAAATGCAAATTAAAAGAAATAAAAGATAAAATATAAAATTAAACGCTATCACTATTTTTACAATGATGTTTTTGTGATTTTATAAAATAAAATAACTTAAATAAACTATTTTAACTAAAACGTAAACTCAAATTATCTAAAAACGTGATTTAAAATAAAAACGTACGTTAAGTCTAAAAATTACGCGAGTGCTCAAGCAAAAACGTAAATTTTATGAAATAAAAGTCCTACAAGTGTAAAAACAATTTTTTACGTACTATATGACAAAAGAAGATTTTAGAAAAAAGATTTATATTTTTTAGACTTTATATTTTTTATTATGAATTAAATAAGATTTTATACTAATTAAATGATTAAAAATACTAAAACTATTTAGAAAAATCTGAAACTTTTTTATAAAATACTTTATATCATTACAAAGCTAAGAAAAATGCAAAACATGGAAAAGCTTATTGTAATAAGCTAGAAATAAGCTAAACTATACGTATAAGCTAATAGAGAAAACAAAGGTTATGTATTAGATAGTGCAAGATACAACCAAGACAAGTCCCAAGGACGCATGGTATCCAGGTACACTCTATCACTCTCATAAGGTGGGAGGTCTTAGGTTCGAGCCTGCCTCCCCACCTTTTTGCTAAACATTTTTTTTTTCAATTTTTCTTTTTGCAACCTATTAAGCTACTTAAAATAAGCATTTTTTCTAACTATCACTTTATCTGAAAAATGACTAATAAGCTGAGAACAAGCTTATGTTTTTATCACAGTTGTGAAAGAAAGAATAAATAAGCACAAGTTAAAGCTAAATGACTAAAAAGCTATTGAATAAGCAAAAGCTAATTGATATTAAGTTATATTGATTATAATAAGCTAATTTGAACACTGAGAAAACATAATGAATTATAAATAAGCACTGACAAACCTAAACAAGCTTGACTAGTTACACAGTGGACTTTTAGTTTTCTAGCTATCTTCTAGCTTATTTTTAAGCAACTGAATAAGCTATAAAATGGAAACAATCACTGGAATAGATAAGTATGTCAGCTAAACTCTCTAAAAAACTAATTTACACAGGCTTGGGAGTACTAGAGAGCTTGTAATAAGCTTGTGAAAAAGCTTATGGATCCTGTGCACAGGGCACTATCTAAGACAAGGACTAACTTCTAGCTAATAAATAAGCATTTAATAAGCTGAGAAATGGTAAACTATTATTTTTATAATTTATTTAAGCAGTTAAAGTTTACTATCCCAAAAGCATTAAAGCTAATCTACTATTGAATCCTACACAAAATTATACATTTTATTCAAAAACTGCATATAAGAAATTTGACTTTATTAAAACAGATGAGATTTTTGACTTTTATGAGAATTGAATCCAATTTGTTAACTAAGAATGTTGTAATAAGCTATACTGAAGTTAAAAGAAGCTATTCTAATGAATTCTAAACACAAATCAAGCTATTGATTTGCAAAAGATCCAACAGTAAGCAAGTTAAGACAGTTTAAATGTGAATTTGACTTTGGCTATTCTAGGGTGCAATTTTATGACTGAACTAACTCTATTATACCTAAGTGAGATTCAAGCAACAGATCTTAACAGATTTCTAACCTTCTAACTCAGTGAAACTGCTTATGCCAAACACTACTTATTCCAACTAGTGTGTAAATTATCCAACACAGTTAACAACAATTCCTACTGCAATCCTTAGTTCCAATTCAGATTGTTTAATTATCACTTAATGATGCAGATGAGAGAGTAATTAAACACTAGTATGAACTTATCCTACTGATGCAAAAATAGACATGATGCAAACTCTTATGACAGTAATGATATATATGAAATTAGCAAGTAAACAACTAAGGATAAGCTAGATTATACAGGATATGATGCTAATTAAACTAAACTAACAAGATTAATAAAATATAACAGATTTTAAAAGGAGAATGAGTACTCACACTATCCAGCCACTATGGCTTGTAAACTGAAAACAAGAACCACTACTTAACTCTGATTTCAACCCAATTCAAACACTATAATCAACCCATATACATGACTACAACAGCAATTCAGAGAGATTCTTCAAATTATGAGCAGTTTGACTTTGGTTGACTGAGAGAGTTTTAAAAGTAAAAACTGAGTAGAAACTTATATAAGCAATTAATAAGCTATAGGAGAGCTTATCAGAGCTTATGAGAACTTAACAACCACTGATAACAACATTCAATTTAACATGAGATTCTTTTGAAATTTGAAATTTAGCATAAACTGAAAACTTGCATTAAAGCTGAAATTGATGTTCACAGAAGTTTGATTATACATTAAAAACATGAAATACAAAGCTTGAAAGTTAATTGATACACTGGAATTTAAAATTAAGCTAAAGCGACATATCCTAAACTAAATTACACTACTTAGCTATCCACACGCTTCTCTCTGATATTTATTGACCTCATTCTCTTCCTTGTCGACATATGAGACTTTCCCACTTGATTGCAGCCCTTGGATCACTTGAAATCATATAAACCGTCCATGTGGAAAATTGGCGGGAAAAGTCTTTGAAGCAGGTAGCAGCATTAATTGCTTCTTGGGAGGATATGGAGGTGGAAAGGAGTGGGTAAACAGGTGGGAAGAGTGAGGTGGAAAGGTGTTGGTGAGGTGGTAGCACAGTGGAGGTGATGGAGTGGATACAGGTGTTGGGGGAAGGGGAAGGTGAACAGTGGCGCGGGTATTTTTAATTTAAACACTGGATTTGGGCTTTGGGGTATTGGGCCAGGGTAATGGATTGGGTTTATTAATAAAAAGAGGGTCCGGTTTGGTTTAAATAAGCACAAGGACCAATATTGTAATTTATGAATTCTTGAAGGGCTGATCCTGTCACTTTTCCAAAGATATAATAAGGACCAATTCTGCCAAACTTTAATAATACAAGGACCATATTTGATAAAATCCAATTTTTATAATTCCAAGGACCTTTTATGTCATTTTTGAAACTTAAGGGACCAAAGATGTAATTTTCCAAAAGTTTACCATAAGGACTAATTTTGTCATTTATAAATAGTACAAGGTTAAAATTTGATAATTTCACTTTTAAATTAACAAGGACTATATTTGACATTTTCCAAACTTGAGGGACTAAAGTTGTCATTTTGTAAATTTTAAACTTTAAAGGGTTTATTTTGACAACTTTTGAATCTCATGGACCTTAAATGACATTTTACAAGTTTTTGAATTACCAGGGACTAATTTTGACAACATTTTAAACTTGGGGGACTAAAACTGCCAATTATGCAAACTTGATACGTTTTTCATCTGATTTTGATATATTTGTATTTAAAACACATAAAACACTGATTTGTGATATTTTCATCATTTTGATGCGTTTCTGAGTGTTTTCAGATGTTTTTGCAGTCTAGATAGTACAAAAATGATGAGTATTTAGACACTCATCAATCCCCCACACTAAGCTATTGCTAGTCCCTAGCAATGATTTATGAAAAGTTAATGGATTTTATCTCTTTACCAAAAGCCATTACTTCTGGAGTAGCCAATTGTTTCAGTTCAAGTAAGAACCTTGGTACAATGATAACCAAATGATTTTGAGCAAATCATAAGCTTTCAACGGGTTTGATTTGTCTTTACCAGAAGCCGTTTGCTTCTGGACTAGCCAACTCTTAGATAAAATATCTTTGGTGAGTCGATTACCAATTATGGTTTTTCCACTGCCTTTACCACAAGCCATAAACTTGCGGGCTAGCCAACTCTTCACTAATTAAAGATATGGTGAGATGAACACCATACAATTTTGGGCAAATTGCAAGCTATAAACGGATTTGAGATATCTTTACCAAGAGCCGTTTGCTCCTGGATTAGCCAATCCTTATGTGTGTTAGACATGGCGGACTGATTACCATTTGCTGTGTTTAGTACATAGTACTTCCACTACAAAAAATTTTAAAATTTGGCCATTTTGGGGGAAAAAGGGACTAAAAGGGTACATTTATGATCAAATTCGCCAGAATTTCCCCCCCCCACACTTAGAAATGAATATTGTCCTCAATATTCAAAGTACCGGCTGTTATGCCGAAACT
The DNA here is from genome assembly GCA_910596185.1 of Chrysanthemum makinoi. Lineage (NCBI taxonomy): Eukaryota > Viridiplantae > Streptophyta > Magnoliopsida > Asterales > Asteraceae > Chrysanthemum > Chrysanthemum makinoi. The sequence goes on along the minus strand of OU343216.1, from coordinate 4,252,320 downwards.
TAGAACGTAAAAAGATAACATTACTAGCTAAGTGTAGAAACACAACAATTATTCTCTTTTTTAATATTTACAATTTTTCATTCATTTTTTTTAGATCTATATACAACATGACTCTGGGGCATCACCCCACACTAGGGTGGTACACACGGGTGAAAACCCATGTTTAACTCCTGTTTTTGATTACCGAGTCGCTAGCTTGACTCGACCCCGAATTAATTTGTTCATGGGGAAGTAAGTGGAAGAGACAATCTCCATCGGACTTTCATTCAAGATGTTTGTATAAACATTGAAGTACGTGAAAGTTCCACACCGATGAGATATACATAGAACCGGCTCACAAATGATAAATGAAAATGCCAGGGTCAAAGATAGTGTCTTCATTCCCGAAGGAGTGAAGAACAGGAGAAGTGACCGAATATATGAAGAAAAGAAAGAAAATCATGATAAAAATCATGACTAACTCTTCATCCTCAATAGGAGAATTCATAGTTTCATGAATCTCCTCAGTTAAGCTCGCTTGATCAAGACATATTATGGGAATGTCTAGATCAGAGTGGAAATTATCATACTCTGGCGGAGATATGATATGAGTGAGTTCATCGGCGAACTCCTCGTGAAGAGAATCAATCACAAGATGTAAATATGTGAATTCTTGTTCCACTGTAGACTCATCACTATCCTCAATCTGAGCATCAAAGAGTGGATTCTCAGAAATTAAAGTGAATTCAGAGTCGAATTCAAATAGAGGATTGGTGAAAGTAGTTTTGAATGTTTCAGGAACAAAGTGATTAATATTCTCTATTGGAATGTTGGGATAAGAAGTGAGTGAACGATCATTATCAATGAGACTTTCAGTCTCTCCCAGATCGGCTTTGAAATCAGAAAGACTATCATTACTTTCCGATGAAAGTGGATTGATGTGAGTGAGTTCATTAGTGAACTCCTCAAGAGAGGATCAGCATCGGGACTGTGGGAGTGATGCCTCAACATACTCGATGTTTCCATAAGAAGTACAATCGTCGCTAACATTGGAGAAAGTTTCAAAATGATCTTTTGAACACTCAAGAGGGGAAATAGAATCACACATATGGTCAAAAGTTCCCTGTGACTTCTCTGGGATTGGGACAAAGTCCTCAACACTAGACTTTATGAATTCGTCCGATTCCTTTTCAGGAACAGTGTCAAGATACTCATCCCCCATGTTCAGAGAGTGAGTGTGAACCTCGGGTGTGATAACAGCGGACTGAGGGAGTTGAGAAGGACTAGCAGTTATGGATTCTACAAGTTCCATTATTTCTACTGCTAGTGATTCAGTCATATTCTTTTCTCCCTGCATTTCCATGGATGGAATCTCAACTGATGAACTTGATGAATAAAATTGTAGAATATCAAGGGTATCTTCATCATCATCGTCATCAGGAATGAAATGGAATTGAGAGCTAGATTTGAATGCTTTTTGTAGTCTAATTGATTCCCTAACAGTGGTTTCAATGGCAATCTGGGAATCTAATTTAGCAGCCCGTTCCTCAGCTAACAATTCTTCCATGGATTTCTCATGTGACATAGCCGACTCCTCCTTAAGTTCTTTTAATAACTCAAGACTCTTCAGTAGAAGGTCTGTCGTAGTTTCATGAGGAGTTGCTTGAACCATTTGGTATTGTGGAGGTTGGTCTTGATACGAAGAGTCGTAATTGTTACAAGGAAATGGATTCCTTGTTTGACAATCAGAGCTACAGTGAGGACCTCCACAATACTCACAACAGTTAAAATCGATGTGGCTGTGAGTCATATGTGTTGTAGTCATAATGTTATCAGGAACTGCTCATAGACAAGCGTGTTTCCGATTGACAATCGAACTGGAGTGTGAACCACCACAGTACTCACAACAGTAAAACTGCTGAGTCTCACAGTGTGGTAGCCGATGGAATAAATCAGTTGTGTTATGGTAGGAATAGGGATCTTGGTTATAGACAGACCCGTTTCCTGATTCCACCATGCTACAACTGGGCAATTGCCACCATTATAAGGACCACCACACCATTGACAAACAAGAGGGTGAGGATAAGACATAGAAAGAATCAAATGGTTCTAGAGGGTAAGAAATGAAGAATCAAAAGGGTAAGAGGGTAAAGAGGAATATTTTGGTATTTTTGAAAAACATGTTATAAAATCAAAGAATGAAAATATTTTTGGTGTTGTTAACACTTTAGGAAAAGTGTTAATGAACTTTTTGATTTTTAAAAATTGTTTACAAAAAACTGTTTACAAACGGTGGTATATGTGCAAGAATGGATCTGAAAATGCTTAAAACACGCTTACAGCCTCCCCGGCAGCGGCGCCAAAATTTGATCGATGCTGAACCGTCAAGTTATCTCACGCAAGCTAGCCACTTGTGAATGACCAACCGTAAGAAACTCAAAACAGCTCAGAAACCAATGCAATTTAGATCAGAGGAATATAGTGTATTCCTGGGTCGTTAAGTCCCACGGAGGATGAATTGGTGTATAAACACTTGATCAGATGATAGAATGATCACTAAGGATAGTGATCAGTAAGGTTTTGGACGGATAATTACCTAAAGAAAAGATCTACAAATTACAGCGACTTAAATGCAAATTAAAAGAAATAAAAGATAAAATATATTAAATAAACGCTATCACTATTTTTACAATGATGTTTTGTGATTTTATAAAATAAAATAACTTAAATAAACTATTTTAACTAAAACGTAAACTCAAATTATCTAAAAACGTGATTTAATAAAAAACGTACGTTAAGTCTAAAAATTACGCGAATAGGTGCGCAAGCCAAAGCGTAAATTTTATGAAAATAAAAGTCCTACAAGTGTAAAAACAATTTTTTTACGTACTATATGACAAAAGAAAATTTTAGAAAAAAGATTTATATTTTTTAGACTTTTATATTTTTTATTATGAATTAAATAAGTTTTTACACTAATTAAATGATTAAAAATACTAAAACAATTTAGAAAAATCTGAAACTTTTTTATAAAATACTTTATATCATTTCAAAGCTAAGAAAAATGCAAAACATGAAAAAGCTTATTGTAATAAGCTAGAAATAAGCTAAACTATACGTATAAGCTAATAGAGAAAACAAAGGTTATGTATTAGATAGTGCAAGATACAACCAAGACAAGTCCCAAGGGCGCATGGTATCCAGGTACACTCTATCACTCTCATAAGGTGGGAGGTCTCAGGTTCGAGCCTGCCTCCCCACCTTTTTGCTAAACATTTTTTTTTTCAATTTTTCTTTTTGCAACCTATTAAGCTACTTAAAATAAGCATTTTTTCTAACTATCACTTTATCTGAAAATGACTAATAAGCTGAGAACAAGCTTATGTTTTTATCACAGTTGTGAAAGAAAGAATAAATAAGCACAAGTTAAAGCTAAATGACTAAAAAGCTATTGAATAAGCAAAAGCTAATTGATATTAAGTTATATTGATTATAATAAGCTAATTTGAACACTGAGAAAACATAATGAATTATAAATAAGCACTGACAAACCTAAATAAGCTTGACTGGTTAGACAGTGGACTTTTAGTTTTCTAGCTATCTTCTAGCTTATTTTTAAGCAACTGAATAAGCTATAAAATGGAAACAATCACTGGAATAGAAAAGTATGTCAGCTAAACTCTCTAAAAAACTAATTTACACAGGCTTGGGAGTACTAGAGAGCTTGTAATAAGCTTGTGAAAAAGCTTATGGATCCTGTGCACAGGGCACTATCTAAGACAAGGACTAACTTCTAGCTAATAAATAAGCATTTAATAAGCTGAGAAATGGTAAACTATTATTTTTATAATTTATTTAAGCAGTTAAAGTTTACTATCCCAAAAGCATTAAAGCTAAATCCTACTATTGAATCCTACACAAAATTATACATTTTATTCAAAAACTACATATAAGAAATTTGACTTTATTAAAACAGATGAGATTTTTGACTTTTATGAGAATTGAATCCAATTTGTTAAGTAAGAATGTTGTAATAAGCTATACTGAAGTTAAAAGAAGCTATTCTAATGAATTCTAAACAAAAATCAAGCTATTGATTTGCAAAAGATCCAACAGTAAGCAAGTTAAGACAGTTTAAATGTGAATTTGACTTTGGCTATTCTAGGGTGCAATTTTATACTGAAACTAACTCTATTATACCTAAGTGAGATTCAAGCAACAGATCTTAACAGATTTCTAACCTTCTAACTCAGTGAAACTGCTTATGCCAAACACTACTTATTCCAACTAGTGTGTAAATTATCCAACACAGTTAACAACAATTCCTACTGCAATCCTTAGTTCCAATTCAGATTGTTTAATTATCACTTAATGATGCAGATGAGAGAGTAATTAAACACTAGTATGAACTTATCCTACTGATGCAAAAATAGACATGATGCAAACTCTTATGACAGTAATGATATATATGAAATTAGCAAGTAAACAACTAAGGATAAGCTAGATTATACAGGATATGATGCTAATTAAACTAAACTAACAAGATTAATAAAATATAACGATTTAAAAGGAGAATGAGTACTCACACTATCCAGCCACTATGGCTTGTAAACTGAAAACAAGAACCACTACTTAACTCTGATTTCAACCCAATTCAAACACTATAATCAACCCATATACATGACTACAACAGCAATTCAGAGAGATTCTTCAAATTATGAGCAGTTTGACTTTGGTTGACTGAGAGAGTTTTAAAAGTAAAAACTGAGTAGAAACTTATATAAGCAATTAATAAGCTATAGGAGAGCTTATCAGAGCTTATGAGAACTTAACAACCACTGATAACAACATTCAATTTAACATGAGATTCTTTTGAAATTTGAAATTTAGCATAAACTGAAAACTTGCATTAAAGCTGAAATTGATGTTCACAGAAGTTTGATTATACATTAAAAACATGAAATACAAAGCTTGAAAGTTAATTGATACACTGGAATTTAAAATTAAGCTAAAGCGACATATCCTAAACTAAATTACACTACTTAGCTATCCACACTGCTTCTCTCCTAATATTTATTGACCTCATTCTCTTCCTTGTCGACATATGAGACTTTCCCACTTGATTGCAGCCCTTGGATCACTTGAAATCATATAAACCGTCCATGTGGAAAATTGGCGGGAAAAGTATTTGAAGCAGGTAGCAGCATTAATTGCTTCTTGGGAGGATATGGAGGTGGAAAGGAGTGGGTAAACAGGTGGGAAGAGTGAGGTGGAAAGGTGTTGGTGAGGTGGTAGCACAGGTGGAGGTGATGGAGTGGATACAGGTGGTGGGGGGAAGGGAAGGTGAACAGTGGCGCGGGTATTTTTAATTTAAACATTGGATTTGGGCTTTGGGGTATTGGGCCAGGGTAATGGATTGGGTTTATTAATAAAAAGAGGGTCCGGTTTGGTTTAAATAAGCACAAGGACCAATATTGTAATTTATGAATTCTTGAAGGGCTGATCCTGTCACTTTTCCAAAGATATAATAAGGACCAATTCTGCCAAAATTTAATAATACAAGGACCATATTTGATAAAATCCAATTTTTTATAATTCCAAGGACCTTTTATGTCATTTTTGAAACTTAAGGGACCAAAGATGTAATTTTCCAAAAGTTTATCATAAGGACCAATTTTGTCATTTATAAATAGTACAAGGTTAAAATTTGATAATTTTCACTTTTTAAATTAACCAAGGACTATATTTGACATTTTCCAAACTTGAGGGACTAAAGTTGTCATTTTGTAAATTTTAAACTTTAAAGGGTTTATTTTGACAACTTTTGAATCTCATGGACCTTAAATGACATTTTACAAGTTTTTGAATTACCAGGGACTAATTTTGACAACTTTTTAAACTTGGGGGACTAAAACTGCCAATTATGCAAACTTGATACGTTTTTCATCTGATTTTGATATATTTGCCTTTAAAACACATAAAACACTGATTTGTGATATTTTCATCATTTTGATGCATTTCTGAGTGTTTTCAGATGTTTTTGCAGTCTAGATAGTACAAAAATGATGAGTATTTAGACACTCATCAATGATCTAGTATTGCGATAGGTCATCCGTTGTGTAGTTAATGCTTGATTAATCTTTGTGAACCTTAGCTTATAGTACCTAGAGTCATTGTAGGCTAAACCATCCGGAGAGTACCTTAGCGTTAAGTTTATAAATCCTAGAGATTTTGTAGGCATTAACCTTTGGTAGTTTCAAAGAGTTAGGGATAAACGCATACCCTATGACCTTAGACACACAACGCGATTAAGAATAAGGACGTGACAATTCAACCATCAATAGGAGATAATTAAGGAGTAATAAAACCTAAGTAAACACATCTTTAAATCATCATACGAGCACACAATAATTAGAAATAGACTACCCTCACCATTAGTTTAGATAATTAGATAAGTAGAGTAATCGGTAGAAATACCAACCCCCCAAATCCAAACCCCGAGATTCGTACCTTTCCATTTCCTAAAAAAAAAATAAAAAGATAAAAAATAATCTTCCTCAACCCCAACCTTAGCGTAGTAACTTCTCACTAGCATTCCTATTCCCCTAGAGAACGATATCAATTCCCGTGGCTTACCTTAATACTACACTACAACGATTAGGTTCACTGCCTAGGGTGTTGAAAAATTTTCTCGACAAAAAGGAAGTTCCTTTGACCCAGAACGACGCGTGTAGCGTTATCAAGTGTTTGGCGCCGCTGCCGGGGAATAGAATAGCTAGTTAGGAGTCCACCTCGTTTAGGTTTCCTTGCTTGATTCCTACCAAGTAAACTTTTTTCCAATTTTTAGCTTCCTCGTAGTCTATCCCCCTTCTTCGTGACCTTTGTTCGTAAACCCCATCACTTTTCATCATGAAATGTGATAACCAACCACCATTCATCAACCTACCACCAAATGACCCGCCAAGAGGCCGTACTCTTGGTGAATACTCGAGACCAAGCCACCTAGGCTATAGAAACACCATTGAGCTCCCCAACCAAGCCCAAACTACGGCCCTGCGATCCGACACTATCCAGTTGGTGCAAAACGGATGTGCATTCCATGGACTTCGTTCCGAATATCCGAATCAGCATCTTAAGGACTTCCTTAAAATTGTCGATTCCATCGACCTCGATGCTACTACTCGGGAGACCACGCGTCTGCGTCTCTTCCAATTCTCTCTACGGGACCAAGCTAGTAATTGGCTTGAGCGACTTCCCGCCGGCTCCATCTCAAGTTAGGATGATCTCACCTCTCGTTTCCTTGCTCAATTTTTCCCACCGGGGAGAACCACTAAGCTTAGGAATGAAATCTTGATGTTCCAACAACGTCAAGGTGAATCTCTCTACAAATCATGGACTCGATTCAAGGACTTACTCCATAAAGTCCCTCATCATGGCATTGATCTTTGGCTCCAAGTCCAACTCTTCTATGATCATGTCAACTTCCCCACCAAGCATTCCATTGACCAAGCGCCAGAGGAAAACTTAGTGATCTCACCGCGGAAGAATCGTGGGGTACAATAGAGGACCTTGTTCTCTATGACAACGAAAGTTGGAATGACCCCCGTGAGTTGCTCAAAACCGTAAAGGCAATCTCCTTGCCTCCCCTTGACTCACAACCTTCCGACCGTAGGATGCTCGAGCTTGAAGATCAAGTTAAATTCCTAATGAGCTCCTACGAAAATCCTAAGTCTTCACGCCAAGTGAACAAAGTTTCTTCCTTGTGTGAGCCGTGCAGTGACCCTCGTAACACTCATGCTTACACAAGATTCCCTGAACAAGCTTTCGTTGACTACGCATCCTCGCGTACCAATGGAACGGGAGGAAGATTCCCCACAACACCCGGACCTAGGACTTTCAATGACGCCCGAGAAGCGTGGAAGGGCAAACCCGACTTCTATTGGGGACAAACCAAAGAATTCACATCTAATGATTTCTCTTGGCCCCCATCTCATGGCCCTACCCAAAAAAACATAGAAGGGATGTTGCAAAACATAGTCGCATCCCAAGAAGCTCAAATAGCTAAGCTCTCGGAACTTTTTAACCAACAACAAGCCGATATGGATAGGAAGATAGATAACCTCATGAAAGCCATAACCAATAGTGACAAGAAGGTTAATGCTATCTCAACTCTCGAAACTCCCAATGTAGAGATTAAGGACCCAAGTAAGTTAGCTAAGCATGTTCAATTCGTCAATACCATCACCTTAGTGAAGCCCAATAGAACAAATGACGAAGCGAACCAAGAAACGGTGCTTGAGGTTAGTGAAACTCCTAAGGATGAAACAACCGAGGAAGTAGGTGAAGTAGGCAATGAATATTTCAATAAGTTTCCTACGGAAGAAGAGCTCTCTCGCCACCCACATTTAGTACAAGACCTCCGTCACATGTACGTTAGGAAAAGCCCTAGGATCAAGTTTGGGAACCCTTGGAATCTTAACATACCATGTTGCATAGGACACCTTTTTGTGGCGAAAGCATACATTGACCGCAAGTCCCCAATAAATATCATGACTAGCACCTATTATGATTGGGTAATGAAGAAGCCTATCCCAACTAGGCAAGACCCCGATAATCCTAGGGTTAGTTGCAATTTTCTTGGAAGAGTTAAGGGATTGCCCGTCTATGTAGGTAGTTTCATGTTTCCTACGGATTTCATAGTGGTGAATGATATTAGTACGGCCATAGATCCTAGCTTGTCCCACGTTATTCTAGGAAAGCCTTTCATAGAAAACACCGGGATGACTTATGATCCATCATTAGGGATAGTAAGATTCATGGATGAGACCGATGATGTAGCTTACCAAATGCCGTTTAGGATTGAGAAGTTTTCATCACTCTCCAATGATGAAAAGGAACTTAAACTATCGGTTTACTATAGGAATGAGGAGGATAAGGAGAAGGGAGTAGATTATGTAATGGCCAAGATTCTAGGTTTCTATAAGGATTGCTTGAAACTAGGATCGAAGTATAGGACCGATTGGGGAGAAGATAACCTCTTAGAAAAGTGCATCATAGGGCACTTCTACAACATGGACCCCCCAATGGAGACCATCATGAGGAAGAAGGTGAAGGTAGTGAAGTCACGTAGGGGCACGACTTCGAGTCTAGCTACAAGACTCATAAATAAAGAAAAGCGCTTCGTGGGAGGCAACCCATGCTTAATTGTTTGCTTGATTGTGTCGTGTATCTTTTATTGATTGTTTATTCTCATGTTTAATTTGTAAAAATGCTTTATTTTGTCTTTAACCTCGTCTTAATTACATATAAAGGTATTTTACATAAGGGATAAGTGTAGGGAGGATTACACACGTTTTCAAAAGAAACGTAAACATGAGAATTTCAATTAATTAAAAGATATACATGTGTGTTTGTTCGAGTCAAATGCTTGTATCGAGTCATAATGGGTGTTTTGCAGGAAATTTTTCCAGATTCTAAAGATGTAAATTTTCCAGAAAATTGCAGACCAGTTTTTGTCAGGATAACCTGACGGCGTCAAGATCGTAACCTGACGGCGTCAGGAAGGAGCAGAAAAAAATGATTACTTTTTCTCGTTTTCTGAGCTACTTATAAATTTTTAGAATTTTCCAGGTCTTAATTTTCTAGAAAATCTATAAACATCCATTCCACAAGCATTATATCCTATTTTAGTAGAGTCCTATATATATTATTACCGCCGATTTTACGCGAAGGTTTCGTTTGTTTTCTTTAAGTGTGCAGGTTTAATTTACGAAGAAGAAGATACATAAGATGAGAAGGAGCTTTTCACGCAAACTTTCTTCTTGAAGAAAGATGTAACCACCACTTTACACGGATCCTACCAAGCTAATCAGGGGAGTATTAGTTTCTTTCATTTTTTATTACCTTCCATTATCATAACTTTGATACTTTCGGGGAACATTGGGGACAATGTTCAGTTTAAGTGTAGGGAGGGAAAATAAAACGGGAACTTTGAAACTATGCTTATCCTTGATTATTTGGTTTGTCCAATTGCATTTGTGTAATAAACCATGAGAAAATGTCGGTTAGGGTAATTTTGGCACCAAATTTTTAATTTTTCATGACATATAGGAGTGGGCCATTAGTCTTAACAAAAGCGTCTCATGGATAGGAAATTATATGACTAGCACAAAAACCCTTTACCACTTAAATTCTACCCAAAATGTGAGGATCACCCTTAGATTAGTAGGAATTAAAGCATACATCTTCAATGCTTAGAGTGTGAACCGGTAGTATATTAGATTCTAGAACTTGTTTTGTGATGCATCCTGAGATCGCTAGTAAGACTACACTTGTGTAGTTAGGAATAACTAAATGATAAGAGGCATTAGGATAACCCTTATTTGATACCCGTAATATAATTACTTCTTCCACCTCGGTTGAGTAATTCCCTCACACCCTTGCGTTGCACTCATCTTTAGTACACGATACCCCTAGTTAACCCCTCTGAGCCTATCCTTTTCGCGGTTCTCGTGATGTTTCGGTTTTCCAGAATATCAATGAAGAGTGTTGTTTACACCCCACCCCCAAATGTACACCCAAATCGCCTTAGCCTACCTTGTATGCACTCACTTTTAGTGCATTATTGTTATCACACTAAACCCTTAGTTCAATTATCTAGTTGCTTGCATAAGTTGCTAAGTCGAGTCATATCCTTTGTATACAATTTTGGGACGATTGGGACTCATGGGAAAAGTTAAATTTTATGAGATGACGGGAAGGGAACGTTAAATTCAAATTCCCTTTATTTGCGTAATAACGTACTCCAAGTGTTTTGATCTTTTCAATTCGGGTCAAATTAGTGTTAGAGTAATAAAAACTCAAGTGTAGTGATGTGCCTATAAATCCCTTTCATTTTGATGTTATTGTAGAGGATGGTAGAGTAAAAGTGTATGAAAAAAAAATCGAAAAAGAGAAAAAAAAATAGAGTGTTGAAAAAAAAAAAAACAGGCTACCATCCTACATCTATCTTTAAATATATGTTTGTTTGTTTCAGTTATCTAGATTCTAGAGTGTCGAGTCTTGGCTTAGCAACGCAATTCTTCGCATGCTTGTAACATAAAGATTTTTGACTTGCCACCACTAAATAGCCTATCCCACCAAACCCTTTGTTTCTCTACCTTAAGCCAATCATTACAACCCTTTAAAATACCTCTTGGATAGTCTTTCCTAGGTGCTTACGCCAAAGCGATGGAGGTTTGATCTAGTCTCAAGCCTATGGTAATCTATGTACTAGGACCGGTTAATGAGCGTTTATCTTCCATTTCCAACTTGTTATATTTCATATACACCCGAGAGATGTGAGTATCCAAACACCTCTTGTGAGGTGCTAGTATGTAATTTCCGTGCTTGTTATAACTTTTGCGGGGCTTATATGTGTTGTGGATTGTTTTAAACCAATGCTTCATGACCCCTAACTTATAAATTAATTGGCTAAAAGCACATTTCCTTGAGGACAAGCAAATACCAAGTGTAGGGATATTTGATAAAGTTTTAAAATGTACCTTTTTGAGGGGTCATTCAAGCCCTTATTTGATCACTTTTGTATCCGTTATTACTTAATATTGTTCCTTTTCAATTTTTAGGTATCTTGAAGGCAAAATGATGGAATGACACTTATTCGGACGAAAAGGCGCGAATATACGATGAAAATGGCCAAAGTCAAGAATCGAGACACTCAGGTTGCTGGAACTGAAGGGGACGGCGTCAGGCACAAACTAGCGACGCTGTCGGAAAACTTTTGTGACGGCTCAGTAGCCAAATTGCTAATTTACAAGTGACGGCTTCAGGTTTTAAAAGAGTAGGGCGTCACAACTCAGACGGCCTAGATTTGATCCAGACGACGTCAGAGACTGAAGGGGACGGCGTCACAAGCATAAGGTGACGCCGTCGCAAGACTAACGTGGCCAAGACGAAACCCTACTAACGGCGACCCGACGGCGTCACAAATTAAAGGGTGACGCCGTCGCATGTGTAATCTTATATATAGAATCCGAATTTTTTAGTTTTTAGTTTGTAGTCTTTTGGAGTAAAAACCTAAACCGAACCAAGGCTGTCTTGTACAGTATTTTAGGGTTCCATACCCCATCTTACATCAAGATAAGTGTTTTACTTCATTAATTCAATTATGTCTTCAACTAATTATGTGTATGCTTGCATGTTTTCCATGTCCGGCTAATTTACTTGTGTGTTTGCTTAGGGAATATGAAACTTAATTATTGAATATTGATTGGTTGTCTCTTATCTTAATTGTTAATGATCTAGTATTGCGATAGGTCATCCGTTGTGTAGTTAATGCTTGATTAATCTTTGTGAACCTTAGCTTAAAGTACCTAGAGTCATTGTAGGCTAAACCATCCGAAGAGTACCTTAGTGTTAAGTTTATAAATCCTAGAGATTTTGTAGGCATTAAAAAATAATCTTCCTCAACCCCAACCTTAGCGTAGTAACTTCTCACTAGCATTCCTATTCCCCTAGAGAATGATATCAATTCCCGTGGCTTACCCTAATACTACACTACAACGATTAGGTTCACTGCCTAGGGTGTTGAAAAACTTGCTCGACAAAAAGGAAGTTCCTTTGACCCCGAACGACGCGTGTAGCGTTATCATAAATGCAGTAGGCTGCCTAACAACAGACCGGTCTCTAAGATTATTCTTTAAGGCAACTATCGCAAAACTCTTATCCTGAATTTGAGCTTTGAGTTCATCAATTTTTGCTATCAAAGATTTTGTTTGTTCCACGGACTTAGTTCTAGTTTCATTGATAGAGTCGCTTAGGTCCTTATGATGCTTTTTCAAAGTCTCATTATCCTTAAGTAATTTAGCCACATAAATTTCCAATTCATTATTTCTTGTTTTAATTGCACCGATGTCTTGTTTAGTCATGACTAAATTACTTTTCAAATTCAGGACAGAAAGTTCATGGAATTTAGGAAGTTCCGGATTTTTACATGGTTTGTTAAGTTGAAAACTTTCTTCTTTACTCTGTATCGCAATTTCAAGTGAAATGCAATGTTTTTCAAGATTTTAGAATTTGTTTGAAAGTTCATCAAAAGCCTTTTTATCAACCATGTAGAAAACTAGAAGGGGGGTTGAATAGTTTACCAATTAAAAACTTTGTTTTGAAACTTATTGAAAGATCAATTGATATTGATCTTAGATATGTTAATGAAATATGCAAGCAATATGTAAAGAGTAAATAAGGAAAGAAATGATCAAACCACAACAAGTTGTTTATAGTGGTTCGGTCTACAAGGACTCTTTTTCCTTGCCCTACTCCACTCCCCGAGTCTTACACTCGAGAGTTTAACTTCACTAGTCAACAAGCTCCTTTCACCGGCGGAGAAAACCTTTACACTTCGCTTACACTATTTCCGACACTAAGCTAGATGTCGAGTTCTTTCTAAGGGTACAACCACTCCCACACACAATGTATTTTGAGGACTAAAATACTAACCACTCACACTCACAAGATTATGGTGGTTTAATACAACAATGAAGTATGAATCAACACTAGATCATACAACACTAAACAAACAAGACTTCCAACTTCTCGTTTGAAGCTTGAATGTGACTTGATCTTCTTTGCTACAAAAGAGATCACTAATATGATATGAAACTGAGTTAGAAAGGTTAGAGAGAAGATATGTAATAGAGTATGATAGAAAGGGATGAAAAACTACTTGGTTTGGCTTTGCTATTTATAGCCAAAACCATCAGCAGCATCCACGGACCGCGGACCCCTAAAAGGGTTCCGCCCGTTGTGGATTTTGGTGCCGCCGGTCTGACAGCAAGATATCAAAATCTTTGCCAAAGTCAACCATATCTATGTAAGATTTTGTAAGATATGAAGAGTACAAATCTACACAAAATATCTAATGAAATCTTCCAATGATTTCCATGATGCATCACATGATGTCATATATTGTATTTCTATTTTTAGAAATATGTGTTGGGATATGAAAGTGCTGAAGATATCAAAGTACTGAAGATATCAAAGTACTGTAAGCTGCAAAGTACTGGAAAAAGTCAAAGAGTAAAAGTACTACTAAAGATAAAGTCAAAGTACTGCACAATAAAGTCAAAGTACTGCAAGAACAAAGAACTGTTATATTCGTTTATAGAAAGTATGGTAACTCTAGAATATTCTGTATTAGATTACTTGTCATACAAGGTTATCAATTGTAAACCGACTAGGATATCCTTGAGCCTATAAAAGGACTCCTAGATTGGCATTAGAGAGATGACTTACGATTTTAGAATTAGAGTTTTAGAGAAAGTTCGATTATCTTAGAGTTGTATTAGAGTATCTGCATAATAAGCCGATTTAGAGTTTATAATAAAAGGTTATTCTTCTTAGCTTTGTTAAGTAAATTCCGCGTACTTAATAAAGATTACTCAGTGTTTCTTTGTTAATAACTTAGGATTTATCCGAGGTTATTAAACCTTAACAAGCTAGTTAAGTTAGTTTGATTAAAGTATATCGATCCAACAAGTGGTATCAGAGCTTGTGTGGAAACTCTGACTAGGAAGAAACCCTACTTCAACTATATTCAAGATGTCGACTGAAGCTGTTCCACCACCCTCCATCACCTCACTCAGAATTCCAATAATCAAGAAGGGAGAATATGATATCTGGTGCATGAAGATGAGGCAGTACATTGCTATCACAGACCATGCTCTTTGGAATGTTATTGTGAATGGGAATGAAGTTGTAGCAGACCCCATTGATATTCCTGGCCAACCAAAGGCACCTAAACCTGTATTACCAGCAGCAACCTTAAGGAACCAAGAGAAGGCACTCAATATTCTCTTATCTGCCATTCTAGATGGTCATCTTCTCAAATTTCATGATGCTAAAGATGCTAAGCAGCTCTGGGCTGCTCTCAAGACCAGATTTGGAGGGAATGAAGCCTCTAAAAAGATGCACAGAAATTTGCTAAAGCAACAGTTTGAAACTTTCACAGTTGGTGAAAGAGAGAGTCTTGATGCTGCATATGATAGGTTTCAGAATCTTCTCAACATGTTGGAGCTATACAAGGCAGAAGTATCAGTTGAAGATGCTAACTTGAAGTTTCTAAGGAGTTTGCCATCCTCATGGCATGTGATTGCTACAATGATCAGAGGACAACAAGGTTTGGATGTCATGGACTTTGATGATCTATATCATCAACTTAAGGTGTATGAGCATGAGATGAGTGGTCAAACAAGTTCTAAGTCTCACAGTATTGCTTTTCTATCATCTAAGAAGAAGGCCAGTACTTCCAAAAGTACTGCTTCTCCTCAAAGTACTGTTTCTCAAAGTACTGCTGTCTATACACCCCCCTCATATGTTCAACAGGTCCCACCAACTACCACTATGGCCTCAGATGAAGTTATGTGCTCCTTCTTTGCACAACAAGCTAGTTTACCTGTCACTTATGAAGAAGATCTCGCACAGATTGAAGAAGATGCAGTTGAAGAAATTGATATCAGGTGGCAAGTTGCTATGATCACTGCAAGAAGACAGGCAAAAGCATTGATTTCAAACCCAAACAGGGCATAACTTTTGACAAATCTCAAATTGAATGCTTCAATTGTCAAAAGACTGGTCACTTTGCAAGAGAGTGCAGGTTTGCTAAGTATCAAGCAAACAGGACATCTGAGAAGCCAAAACTTGAGCTTAAGGAAATTCCCATTACTGAAACAAAGGCTTTGGTTGCTCAAGAGAAGTTATCAGAAGTTGACTGGAGTGAAGAGTTTGATGATGAACCGGTGACTTACTGTATGATAGCAGTGGAAGATGCAGTTGAAGACACAGTGGAAGCATTGGACTGGAGTACTGCTTTTAATGAAGTATCTGAACATGCTGCTTTGGAATCTGATGATGGCTTTGGCAGATTTGACTGGAGCAAGGAAAGTGAAGATGATCCTGTTCAACTCGCATTGGTGGCTACTTCACCAAATCAATCTCCTATCTCTGAGGTATGCTCAAATTGCTATGATTTTTATCATAAATTGCTTAGCAGTTATGTGATTGAGAGAGATAATTGTGTTAAGGCTAGGGCTGAGGTAGCAGGTTATCAAATAACCTTAGAATCTATGGAAGCCAAAATTTTAGCACATGAAACTAATGAAGTAGCTTGGGCTGAAAAATATGCACAACAGGATTACCAGTTAAAGCTTAGTGAATGGAAATTAAACTGTAAAATTGCTGAAATTGAGAAATTAACTAAGGAAAGAGATGATTTGTTAGCTAAGTTTGCTGCTTGGGGTGAAGCTGGTTTGTCACATGTTTCTTATGTTCAAAAACAGCAAAGAGCTTATCTTAAAACTGGATTAGGTTTTGGTATGGATTTTAGTAAGATAGAAGAAAACCAATCTAGTAATCAGGATGAAGGTGAGTATGAGGATATAACCACTGGTGATGAAGAACTCATTAATTATGTAGATACATCTAGTAATGATGGTTCATTAAGTGACTCACCTCCTGCATATAAGAAAGCTAATGATTATCATGCTGTTCCACATCCTACTGGCATTCATCAACCCCTTAGGCCTGATGTTTCTCGTTTTGGAATAGACAGTCTAGAGTTTAGGAAAAAGCTAGTTGCTAAATCTAGGTCTGAATCACCCAAAGAAACTGTTGGAAACGATGTTCAAAACCAAGCAGTACCTTTAACTCAAAGTACTGCTTCACACGCAGTACCTTCTTTTCAAAACAGTACTGCTAAACCTTTTTGGGATAATTTTGGTCAAAACAAGTTTAATCACTCACCAAGAAGGCAAAATAATTTTGGGCATAGACATAGAAGAAATCACTTTAGTCATATGGGTCAAAAACTGTGTTTTGTGTGTTATAGTCCTACTCACTTAATCAAAGATTGTGACAAACACTCAGAATATCTAAGCAAGTTTCCAAGGAATAAGTCTACAAATCAGAAACCTAGAGAGCACAAACCAGTGTGGACTAATTCAAATAGGGTTAATCACAGAAACTTCACACCAGATCATAGCTACCCACATCAGAGAAGATCTTTAGTATCTCACAGTACTTTCCAAAGTACTGCTCAGAGACAAGGTACTGATACAACTGCTTGGAATAGGTATTCTAGGAGATCTCACTATCAACCTAGAATGTATCACAATTCATATAGGGGATCTAGATCACAGGAACCACCTGTTAAAACTGAATGGGTCAAAAGGGGAAGTACTGGTAAGGGACACACAGTACGTTCAACAAAAAGTGAATCAGATGTTTGTGTGACACAAGAAAATGCTAATCAACTGGTGAAAGAGATTTATGTTGAAAAACCAGAAAGATTTGAAAATCCACATGCTAAAACTCAAAAGATAATTTTGGATCATCACTTGAAAGATAGTGGGAATTACATACTCAAGGAATTTGAGTTTGTAACTCCACAAGGGGAACACAAGTCAGTAATGGCTTGGGTTCCTAAGAGTTTCTAACTCTTTTCTTTGTGTGCAGGGCAACCCAGAAGAGGAGCTTAAAGATCATCTTATTGTGGATAGTGGTTGCTCTGGAAGTATGACAGGAGACAAAGAGATCCTGTCTGATTTTAGGAAGATTAGTGGAGGAAAAGTTGCATTTGGGAATGATCCCAATGGAGGAAGGATTACTGGGAAAGGAACAATTAAAGCTGGAAGAATTGATTTTGAAAATGTCAGATATGTGAAGGAGCTTAAGTTCAACTTGTTGTCAGTCTCTCAAATTTGTGATAAAAAGCATCCTGTGTTATTCACTGACACAGAATGTCTCATTCTTTCCTCTGACTTTAAACCTGTTGATGAAGACTTGGTAGTACTTAGAGTACCAAGGACAAATGATGTGTATAGTTTAGACATGAAGGGTCTACATTCATATGGTACAGCCACATGTTTGGTGGCTAAAGCAACATCTGAAGAGGCACATCAATGGCATAGAAGATTGGGCCATGTTAATTTCAAGAATATCAACAAACTGGTCAAAGGCAATTTAGTTAGAGGTCTACCTTCAAAGACTTACAAGAATGATCAATCATGTTTGGCATGCAAGAAGGGTAAACAACACAAAGCTTTCTGCAAGAAGCTTGAGGAAAGAACTATTAGAGAACCATTGGAGCTGTTACATATGGATTTATTTGGACCTGTCTCTGTGGCAAGTTTAAATAAGAAAAAGTACTGTTTGGTTGCTACTGATGATTGTAGTATATTCAGTTGGGTTTTCTTTTTGGGTTTTAAAGATGATACTTTTGATGCTATCCAGACACTGATTATTGCTCTTGAAAACCAATTGAGACTCAAGGTTAGAGGTATTAGATGTGACAATGGGACTGAATTCAAGAAAAAACTTATGGATGAATTTTGTGCAAACAAAGGCATAAAAAGGGAGTTTAGTATTGCCAGAACACCACAACAGAATGGTGTTGCAGAAAGGAAGAATAGGACTTTGATTGAAGCAGCAAGAACAATGTTAGCAGATTCTCACCTACCTATTCAGTTCTGGGCAGAAGCTGTAAGTACTGCTTGTTATGTACTTAACAGAGTCTCTGTCACTAAACCACAGATGAAGACACCCTATGAATTGCTGATGGGCACTAAACCCAACATTCGTTTTATGAAACCTTTTGGTTGCCCTCTTACTATTTTAAACACTATTGATAATCTGGGGAAGTTTGATGGCAAGTCAGAAGAAGGATACTTATTGGGTTATTGCACTAACAGTAAAGGCTTTAGAGTATACAACAAAGTTACTAAGAAGGTTCAAGATTGTCTTCATGTTGAGTTTTTAGAAGATCAAGACAATGAAAAAGGTAAAGGTCCTGATTGGATGTTTGATCTTGAGATTTTATCTCCTTCAATGAATTATATTCCTGTGAGAGAAGAAAATCAACCTATGCACAATGAAGAAGATATCCAATATGTTGTTCATGATGTTCATATTAGTCCTGATGCTGTTCCTGCTAAAGATTCTGTAAGTTCAAACCAAAGTACTGCTGTTCCTAAGCAAAGTACTGTTTCTTCAAAACAAAGTACTGTTGCACCACAATCCTCATTATCTGCTGAGGATCAATCTATTCAAGAGGAACTTAATCAGATGCTTCTTCAAGATGTTTTAGCACATTCTTACACTGATGAACAAAGGAGAGCTTATGAAGAGGCAAAGAAGAAGAACAAGACTGCAGAGTTCTCTTACAGTACTTTGGACAGTACTTTTGAACAAAGTACTGCTGCACCTGTTGCCAGTACTTTAGATGATCTAGATGATCATACCATGCCTGGATTAGAAGATACTGATGATGAATTTGAAGATGAAGGTATTTTCCCTAATTCCAATAAAGGTGCTGATGTAACTAATTTAGATGATAATTATGATGTTCCACAGTCTCCAAACTTAAGAACTCATAAGGATCATCCTTCTGATCAAATCATTGGTCCTTCTACTTCTGGAGTGCTGACTAGACACAAAGCTAAGGGTTTCACAAAACCTCACAATGCTTTACTTAGCTTTGTGTATAAACAAAACAGGCTGAATCATAAGGACCATCAAACCTGTTTATTTACTTGTTTCATCTCTCAAGAGGAACCCAAGAATATTGCTCAAGCTTTGACTAAAGAAAGCTGGGTTGAAGCTATGCAGGAAGAACTTCTTCAATTTAAACTTCAAGAAGTTTGGGTTTTATGTGATCTTCCAGATGGGAAGAGAGTTATTGGAACCAGGTGGGTTTTTAGAGTTAAAAGAGATGAAAGAGGCAATGTTATTAAAAACAAGGCAAGGTTAGTTGCTCAGGGTTATAGACAGGAGGAAGGGGTAGATTATGATGAGGTATTTGCTCCTGTAGCAAGAATAGAAGCTATCAGAATATTTCTTGCCTTTGCTTCTTATATGGGCTTTCAAGTTTACCAGATGGATGTTAAAAGTGCCTTTTTATATGGCAAGATTACAGAGGAAGTTTATGTCAAACAACCTCCTGGTTTTGAAGATCCTAAACATCCAAACAAAGTCTACAAGGTTGTTAAAGCTCTTTATGGCCTTCATCAGGCACCTAGAGCTTGGTATGAGAGACTCTCCACATTCTTATTGCAACATGGATATAGAAGGGGAGCTATTGACAAGACTTTGTTTATCAAGAGAGACAAGAAAGATATCATGTTAGTTCAAGTTTATGTTGATGATATCATCTTTGGGGCTACCAAACAGTCCATGGATAAGGAGTTTGAGCAGGTGATGCAGAAAGAATTTCAAATGAGTTCAATGGGAGAGTTGACTTTCTTTTTAGGACTTCAGGTTAAGCAGTCAAAGGAAGGTATTTTTATCAGTCAAGACAAGTATGTTACTGACATACTTAAGAAATTCAATTTTGATGATATGAAGGCTGTTACTACACCTATTAAATCTATAAATTCATTGGGTAAAGATGAAGATGGACACCCTGTTGAAGTCAAGCTTTATAGATCAATGATTGGCTCTCTTATGTATCTTACTGCATCAAGGCTTGATATCATGTTTGCAGTTTGTCTATGTGCAAGATATCAAGTCTCACCGAAGATCTCTCACATGAATGCAGTTAAAAGAATTTTCTGTTATTTGAAACAACAACCTAAGTTGGGGTTGTGGTATCCTAAAGAGTCACCTTTTCACTTAGAAGCTTTTTCAGATAGTGACTATGCTGGTGATAATTATGATAGAAGATCCACAACTGGTGGATGTCAATATCTTGGAAGAAGGTTAGTCTCCTGGCAATGCAAAAAGCAGACAATTGCAGCAACATCATCTACTGAAGCTGAATATGTAGCTGCTGCAAGTTGTTGTGGACAAGTTTTGTGGATGCAGAATCAACTCTTGGACTATGGGTTCAATTTCAAAAATACTCCTATCAATATTGATAATGAGAGTACAATTTGTATTGTTAAGAATCCTGTGTATCATTCCAAGACAAAGCATATTCAGATTAGGCATCACTTTATCAGAGATTGTTATGAGCATAGACTCATCAATGTAGTTAAGGTTCACACGGATGACAATGTAGCTGATTTACTCACAAAAGGTTTTGATGTGTCACGATTCAATCACTTGGTCGTGAGCATTGGAATGATTAACTACTAAGCTTTGTTTAAGGGGAGGACTATAAGGTGTTAGTATAGTCCTGTGTATTGCTTGAGGGGAGGATGTTTGTTGCTACTTAGTTTATATGAAGAAATTTTGGCAAAGTACTGTTTTTCCTGAAAGTACTGCTTAGAAAGTACTGCTTGGGAAAGTACTGCTTATGTGGAAAGTACTGTTTGTCGTATTAAAGTACTGTTCCAACGGTAATATTGATGGGTAATTGATAATAACGGTAACTTTGTTATTATAGGCTGTGATTTTTCAAATCCTACCTATAAATAACTACTTTCCGAATTTCCCTCTCATATTATTACTTTACATCATTTCCATTCTTATCTCCCAATCATCATCTCTTTATTCTTCGATCAACTCATTCTTGTGCTCACTTATTCAACAATGGCGAATCGTTTAACTGTTTCAAAACACAATATGGTGGCTAATTTGGACAAGACTGAGGCAAATATAGCTTTTTATGATATTGTTGATTATCTTACTGGGTCGCCTATTAGTTATTCTCTTTTAGTTGAGCCGGATATAATTGAACCTTGGATTCAAGAATTTTGGGCTAATGCTAGAGATAACATGGAGGAGGATGAATATTATATTAGATCTACAGTTGCTGGAAGGACTGTCAAGATTACAGAAGCCTCTATTCGAGAAGATTTATTATTTGGAGATGAAGATGGGGCTATTCGATTTGACAAGCAACTGATTTGGGATACTTTTAGGAATCTTGGTTATGAAGGGTCTTTAACAGAACAAACATTCAAGAAAGCATTATTCTGTCCTCAATGGAAGTTTTTGATTCATGTACTGCTTCATTGCATAAGTTCTAAAAGTACTTCTTGGGAGCAGTTTGGGTCGAATATAGCATCCGCAGTAGTTTGATTAAAGTATATCGATCCAACAATATGCAAGTACTTAAGTAGTGTTTGGTTTTAAGAACCTAAAACATTCTAAAACTACTATCATACATAATGATTAGAGTCATATAAAGATATGACTAATCACAAATGTAAATGCTTGAATGATGAAGATATTGTTTGAAAAAGCTTGTTTTAATATCTATTAAATTTGACAAGCTTTAAGCTTTTATACAAAATAAATTTACTTTTGTCGTTAACAAAACTTAGGTAAAGATAAAAAATATAAATAACGTTTAATGACGATATTTGTATTAACAATCTCCCCTTTTTGTTGAGGACAAAATATAAATTTTATTTTTATAAAAGATACAAAGTTTGTGCAAGAGTTATAAAAATATTAGTTTTAGAACTTGAAAAGGAAATGATAATGTAAGTGTATGATGTTTGACTTTTTCAGAAAGTCAAAGTATGCAGTTGACTTTTTCAGAAAAGTCAAATATAAACAAGTTCTATATTTTCTCCCCCTTTTTGTCTCAACAAAAAGAAGAGGCGATGCGGAATGTAATGAGCCCGAGCCATTATCTCCCCCTTGATCAAAGCTCCCCCTAAATTGGGTGCTTAATGGGAAGATACATGGATTGTGAAAATAAAGCTACAAAAAAAATGTTAGTAATAATGATCATTCACAAGCATTTCCAAACACTATGTAAAAGCACCAACAATATAGAAAACACCATTCATTAGTTAAAATTTTTCATGAGTAGAATCATGAAAAGAGAACACAATGATGTGTTTTAGTACAAGAAGAAAAAAGAAAAAAAAAATTAATCCTAAGAAAAGAAAAAAACTTAAAGATGCTAATCTATGACCATTCTAATGAGATGGTGGATGAGAAAGAGCGTTGAGACGCTCAAGGATGTGATTGAGGATGAACCTCATTTCTTCTTGAAAGTCATGGACCATAACCCGGGTCCTATCAACGGTTTGGTCCGTTTGCTCACAAGTTGAGCAACCATGCCTAGGGGGGTAGTATGTTTGGGGAGGTTGTGGTGGTGGAATGGTAGATGTGTTGGTGTTGATGGGAATGTTTGGGGTGGTCATGATGGAGGCTAGCAAAGCATTTTGCATTTGCATAGTCTCACTTAAGTGAGAATCTACCATGCCTTTGAATTGGTGGAGGTTGTGGAGTTCCGCTTGAATCTCCTCTCTAGTGGGATTGGCATCCCACATGCACTCCTCAATGTCCTCAAGATGAGGGGACATTGATGTGGGGAGTGGATGGTCCCTATAAAAAGGACCATGAATGTCTTTGTGAATGGGGTGGAAGAGAAGAGGTTTAGGCCCTAATGGGGCGTTTGGGTCAAAATATGACCGAGGTGACTCATGAGCAATCCGCTCAATTATGCCAAAGGATGGCAATGGTGGTGGATGATTTGGCCTAGGAGGCAAGTCATCCAAGTCCTCCAAGAGAGGATTTGGTAAAGTTGGTGGAGTGGAAAATAACTCCATAGGAATGAGAGTTGGAGACCTTGGTGGTGAAGGTGGTGAGGGTGTTTTGGATGTTTGGATGGGTGCCGGTGGAGGTGAAGTTGGTGTTTTTGTAGGTGGTGGAGTGGTGATCACAATGTGTGATTAAGTAGGTGTGGCCAAGGTAAGGCTTGTATAATCTCGGATGGGAGATGAGATTGTGAGTGGAGAAGACTCGGATGAGGAGCTAAGTTTAACGAAGCAACAAGGCCTCACACTAATTCTAGCGGTTTTCTTGCAAGGTTTAGGAGAGGATTTTATCATTTTTGAATTGGGTTTTTCTTTGCTAGATAATGGTAAGAATGAAGAAGGTGTGAGGATGATCATGGTAAAACCTTTCAATTTATAGAAGTAAAAAATCATGGAGAAATGTGTTTGAGTTGATGTTAAACCATTGGAGAGATGAGGTTCCTAATGATTTGGAAGTGGGTTGAATGCTAGTCATATCACCCAAGTCAATCCATACAAGAGAGATGGAGTGAAGAAGAAAAGATTTGCAATAAATGTGTTCTAATGAGTGGAATTTCCTAACAATCAGATTACCCACGGATTTGAAGGTACCAAAAATTTGGTTCCTTCCTTTATGCCAAAGGGCTCCTTGGGTGGATTTTTCAAATTTTTGAATTTTTGTGGGAAATGGATTTCTTATATACCTAAGTGAATTATACTAGTTCTAATAAGAGTATAAACTAGTTAAGATTGACTTATAAGTAATGGATGGTAATTTGGAATCACGAAAGAATCGAAATGCAGAAAGTTACCTGGAGGATCCACGACACCAAAAATTTACACGGACGGAACCCTTAAAAGGGTTCCGTCTGGTCCGCCTGTACAGGTACGGCGGTACCATTTCACATAACAGACGGTACCAAATCGTTGGTGCCGTCTGATCCGTGCTGTCCAGAAAACTTCACAAAGTACGTTTTTAGGATTCATGGACTTTTTCGAAACCTGAAATTTTTCTCAAAACTTGTGATACTAAACATTTCTAGTTAGAAAAAGTAAATAACACATGTATAAACATAGTGGAGCATAGATCTTGAGCAAGGCTTTTTGATTTTCACATTATAGTGAAAATGGGTAAAATTTGATAGCATAGTTGTGCTTTCCCCCTACATAAGATTGTTAGCATACAACATTGTTTTAAGTTATATTAGCATCCTACACAATAAAAACAACTAATTTGTATCAAACATTGATGATAATGTATTGTTCCAAACACTCCTTAATGGACCCTTACTTGTCCAACTTCTTGTAGATCTTGTTCATCATCCTACCGAGGCACTTGAACATTCCCTTAGTTTGCTTGAATTCCGATGATTCATTCTCTATCTCGGGAAGAGACGCATAGTACTCATGAGGTGGAAGATGAGAGCTTGGAAGACCATCCTCAGAGCTATTTGATGATGATGATGATGGAGTTGGAGGTTTTGCTCTCTTGCCTTTTGTCTTAGCAACTCGTGCATCACTTAAAGGTACAAAGATGTGAGGGATGAGTTCATAGTGAAGGTGCATCCCTTTTGGACTTGGTCGAATTGGTGCAAAGTTTCTATAGAGACGGGTGAGAAGCATCCCGTATGGAAGAGCAACCGATCCTTGAGTTGGAATATCAATCATTCTCCTAGCGATGTAGTAAGCTAAATTGAATGGCTGACGGGTGGACAAGTTGTAGAGCATGTGACAAAGGCAAGCGTTGATGTGATCCCTATTTCCTATGGTGCTAATGACGTTGGCTCT
Organism: Chrysanthemum makinoi; assembly: GCA_910596185.1. Lineage (NCBI taxonomy): Eukaryota > Viridiplantae > Streptophyta > Magnoliopsida > Asterales > Asteraceae > Chrysanthemum > Chrysanthemum makinoi. The sequence continues at coordinate 4,227,085 of OU343216.1, read as the reverse complement.
AAGTAGCTCCCCCCATTTCTTAAATTCGGGCTTAAGTTCATTTAGCTCCATTCCATATATGCAGCAAAATACAAAATATATCCAAGGATTGTATTTTATATGTTTCAGATGCAAAATGTTTAAAAACAGATGAAAAACGAGCTAAGTTTGCATAATTGGCAGTTTCAGTCCCTCAACTTTCAAATCTTGACAAAATCAGTCCCTGAGCATTTGTTTTGGAATAAAAGTCAACCCAAGTCCTTTTAAAATAAAAATTTATCAAAAATGATCCTTGGGTAAAAAGTTTGGAGAATTTACAAGTTTGGTCCTTCAAGTTTCAAAATTGGCAAAAATAGTCCTTGGAAATTTAAAATGGAAAATAATTACATATATGGTCCTTGGTTTATCATATTTGGCAGGATAGGTCCTTGAAGATACTTTGGAAACTTGTCAAATCAGGCCCATATACTTTCAGAATATTACAAAATGGTCCTTGTGATAAACTAAAACCAAACGGACCCCTTTTGTATTATTAACCCAGCCAACCCAAAAGAACCCATATCAATAACCCTTGAACCCCCCTCATTTTGACCCCCAGTCCAAAACCAAATTAATATAAAACGTGGTCAACTCCCCAGTCAAACCCACTCCCTCCCAAACCACCTTCCCTGTTCCCCTTCCTCACCCACACCTGCAAACCACAAACTACCATGTTTTTTTCACCACCTTATCCCCCCAGCTGTCTACCTACTCTCACCACTACCTTCTCTTTATCCCCTCCACCTCCACATCCTCCCAAAGATCATTAATTGCAAAAAACCTGCTTTTGATATTTTTGGCGCCAAAAGTCCAAATGGACGTTTATGATGAATTTGATGAATCCAATAGCCAAGATCAAGTGGGAAATATTCAGAGGTCGACAAGGAACTTTCAAAGTCTATAAAGAAGGAAGAGGGAAGCAATGTGGATCCTATCTAGTTTTAATTTTAGTAAAAAGTATGTCGAATAGTTAAGTTATTAAATTCCAGTGTATTTTAAAGCTTTAAAGTTGTATTTCTAAGGTTTTCAGTGTTAATCAAACTTGTTTTCATCATAAATTTCAGTGTTTCATTACATAATCAGTTTATGCAGTTTCTTGTTCAAACTTCCATGATATTGTGAATGTTGTTCTTAGTGTTGTATTGGACTCATAAGCTCATATAAGCTCCTTATATAGCTTGTGTAAGCTATTAGAAACCTTAAAATTCAGTTGTAGTGTTAAAAAGCAAAAATACAAAAGTGATACAATAAATGAGTAAAAAAATCAAAGATGAAGAATGCCATGATCAAGAAGCTGGAGCAGGGTGAATTATGGATTGCCCTGGGTTAGAGGCTTAGTGGTAAGCCTATAGGAGTGTTTCTTTGGTCCTTGGTTCTCAGTAGGTTGCTTGGATGCAAGTTGTAAGCTAAATTCTTGATTTTTAGCAATTTACTGTGCTTGTGCTTTTTACACTATTAGTTTACTGATTTTATGCTTATTTGGTCTTATGATATGATAATATAAAATTTGAAAACAGAGTTTGGGTCTAAATCATTAGGTTGCTTTGGAAATCACAAATTCAGTTTCATATCAGGGCTGTTTGGATTTGCTGATAGATTAGCATTCCAGCGTATGCTTGTTGTTGTTTGTTGTTGTTATATGTCATATTAGTTCAAAATAGCTCAGTGCAACCATAAAATACAGTCCTTACTTGTTAAATAGTCAAAATTGCCTTTAATCTCCAACTGTTAACTCACTGTTAGGATTTATAGTGCAAATTTCATCCCAGTTGTTCATAACTTGTTAATCTAGCTTCATTTCATCTTAATTTAGCTTAATATAACATAATCAGTAAGTAGAATCAATCATAAGTTCATATTAGTCAACTATTTAGTTTTACTTAAAAAGTCAAATTCCTAGTTGTCAGTTTTTTATTAAAGTTGTTAATTTTCTCTAGATCTTAATATTAGTTTTTAGCTTGTCATCTTTTGGGATATTAGTATTTTGCTGCTCATCTTCATTAGACTATTTTTAGTTATTTTTATTAGCTGAGTTAAACTGCTTATTTGCAAGCTTCTTTTAAACCAATTTCTGGAAACCTCCCCTGTGCACAGCTGAGTAAGCTTATTTCATAAGCTTGTATCTTGTTCATTAGAGAGGTTTAGCTTGTGTAATTTGTTGATTCTAGAAGCCCTTCTGACTAGTTTGTTGTTTATATGCTTATATTTCCCTCTCATGCTTATTTGGACTGCTTATCATGCTCATGTTGTTTTCTCAAAATCACTCACTACACTGAGTCATCAGTGTAGTTGAGACTTTTTTTCATAAGATCCTCAAAAGCTCTCTGGTACTCTTAAGCTTGTGTATTTTGGCTTTTTGAGAAGCTAACATATCCAGCTCAAAGGTTCAGAGCTTAACTTTGGCTTTGCAGCTTATTTAATAAGCCTGCTTGTAGCTTTTAAGTTGTACCATTTCCTGTGTACACTGAATACTCAGTGTATTACAAGCTTTTTCTCAAGCCTTCCAAAAGCTCATTAGTGGGCCCCAGTGTGAGATTCTTTGTTTTTTGGGAACCTCAATAAGCCAGCTTATTACATCCAAGCTTGCTTTTGACCTCTGATCCCTTGCCCCTAGCTAAATTTGGCCTACAAAATCCTTGCAGGCCTGTTTGGTTGATAGGTTTAGTGGAAGTACTTATTGGCTTATCCTAAGCTTATCAGTGCTACTCTTTGTAATTTCTTACTCATTTCCATTCCTTTTAACTTATTTTCATCTTATTTCACCTTTGTTTCTTTTTGTTTAGCTTATTTGGCCACTTATTTGAGCTTAAACCATCAAATTGAGCCAAAAGCTCAACTGTTAAGCTCATAAGCTTCCAATCTGCTCATTTGGCATTTCCACAAAAGTTGTTTTCATAAAAGTTGCTCATTTTCAGCAGTAAAGTAGATTTATAAAAGAAAAATCAAGAAAATCCAACTTTAAAAATAGTGATAGCGTTTATTTAATATAATTTAGCTTTTCAATTTTCTTTTCAGCTTATTATTAAGCACTTATATGTTTTTATATTTTTCTTAAGTTTCTGTCATATTAAAGTATTTTTAGGAATTTTCTCAGATTTTTCCTTTGTCATCTAGTATTTTTAATAATTAATAATAGTTTAATTAATAATTAATTAATATTAAAGTATTAAATAGTAAAATTAATTTTTATTAAGTAAAACCATGTTTTTATATTTTTCCTAGCTTTTTTAACTTAATTAGAACCTATAAAAATTAATCTTATAATTTTCCCTTTTTATTTTCTAATTTTAATCCTTTAATTAGTTTAATTAGATTTGAATTATTAATTAAGTTTTTAATTTATAAAACCTTCCCTAAAAGACAAAAATATTTTTTTTTTTAATTTTTATAAATCTTTTAAGTTGTTATAGATTTTTAGAAAATAAATTTGTAATTTTCTTAGTTAGTTTTGTATTATAAATCCTTTTTAGATTAATTAAACTAAATTTTAAATAAGTTTAAAATAGTTTTGATTAATTAATTAATATTAAATTAATATAATATTAGTAAAATATTTTCTTTTTAGATTTTAATTTTCTTTAAGTTTAAAAAGTTTTAAAATTTTCATTTTATACCCTTTAGTTTTAAACTTGTCATTTTAAGTCCCTATAGTTTTTAAATTTACATTTTTATTTACTTGCTATACATGTTTATTTAATCTGATTGTTGTGCTTTATAGCTCTGTATCCAAATACAATTCCAAACAATCAGTAGTGTAATTATCAACCAAAATCCTTACAGATCATTATCCTCAGTGATCATTCTACTTCTGAACGTTTTCACACACCATTCAACCTCCGTGGGACTTAACGACCCGGGAATCCACTAAATTCCAAGGGAAATTGTATTGAGTCCATAATAGTTGACTTTTGTTGACTAAAACCTTTGGTCAATATTTCTTGACTGTTTGGGCTGAATCAAAAATTGGCGCCGCTGCCGGGGAGGCTGTAGCGTGTTTTAAACATATTTAGACCAATACTTGCACATATACCACCTTTTGTAAACAGTTTTTTTTGTAAAGTTATCAAAATCAAAAAGTTCATTAACACTTTTCCTGAAGTGTTAACAACACCAAAAAAAATATAAAACAACAAAACAATCGTAACGTTTTCTATCCTGTATTTTCTTTAAGGTGATTCTTAAAGAGGTACGATTTGGTTAAACAAGACGATACCAAAAATATTGTCCAAAAGTATTTAAACCCTTAGCACAAATCCATACCTACGTCTTTTTAGTGGTACTTAATAAATACATAAAAATCAACTACCGCAAACCAAGGCAGAACACCTACCAACTAGGGGTGTGAACATTAATAAGTTCCCAATCTTAAAGATCAAAACTTGCCTTTGTATCCTTGTGATTTGGTATACCTTTTTCAAAGAAGCCATTTCATTTGTGATTATTGGTTTAAGTTCACTTGTCGTTTTGCCTCGCATTTGTTTTTAAAAAACTGATTTTTATACTTAGTGCATGCGCACTCGTTCTTCCAGCTCCACAAGTCCACTTTCAGAGCTTGTAAGTATTCCGCGTAGACGTAGAGGACGTTCTGCTCCCTCAGCCGTGACTGAGGAACGTCTAGCACCACCACCCCCTGTCGTAATGGCAGAAGAGAAACCGATGAAAGAGCTTCTCCAAGCACCCATCGAGGGTTACGGAGATGCCATTGTTGTCCCAGCCATCGTGGCTGATACCTTCGAGCTCAAAACTGGGTTGCTTAATCTTGTAACCCAAAGCCAATTTTATGGTTTTGAGCGGGACGACCCTCATGCACATATTCGATGGTTCAACAAGATTGCATCGACCATCAAATACAAAAATGTCCCACATGAAGCAATTAAGCTTCTTCTGTTCCCATTCTCTTTAGAGGGACAAGCCCGGATTTGGCTTGAGAAACAACCCCCTCGTTTCATTGAGACATGGGAGGATTTAGTCACTAAGTTTGTTAACGAATTCTATCCTCCATCCCGAACTACAAGTCTTAAGAATGAGATAATGAAATTCACTCAAAGATTTGATGAATCATTCGGTGAGGCATGGGATCGTTACAAAAAGTTGCTCCGAAAGTGTCCGCATCATGGTTTTTCCGATTTAATGCAAATGGATACTTTCTACAATGGTCTGAGCCAAGCTGACCAAGACTCTTTAAATGCCTCCGCGGGAGGTAATTTCCTGAGCAAGACCACAAAAGAAGCCTTGCAAATCATAGAAAACAAGTCCCAGGTCCGCCCTGTACGAACAAAGACATATCAGTCTCAGTCTAATGCAGGACCTTCTACTTCATCTCACGTGAGTACATCTAGCACCGATGCTAAGATTGACAAACTCACGGATGCTATTCAGGCTTTGGTTCTTGCGAACCAAAAGAAAGTCACTTTCACACAGACACCATCACATGGTGAAGTGAAGAAAGTCGAGGTCTGTGTCACTTGTGGTGGCCCTCATGCATACTACAACTGTACTGCCACCGATGGTAGTCCATTTGAAGCCAATGCTATAGCCGGTACTTCACATCAGGGAGGTAATCAATACCGTCCTCAAAATGAACCAAACTACCGTGCTAATACTTATCAGGGACCACCCGGTTTTAACCAGAATCCTAACATGCAAAACCGGAATCAGAACCAACCTAGAATGAACCAAGGTTATCAAAACCAAGGTAATTTCTATCCCGGACCAAATCAAGGTTTCCAACATCAAGGAAACCTTAATCAAAACAATTTCAATCGAGGAAATCAATTTCAGGGAAATGTGAATCCTAATCAAGGGAATTTCCAACAACAAGGTTATAATCAAAACATACGGCCTCAAAATTCCCCTCAACCTCCTCCAGTATCAATATCTGATGAGCTTTTAAAACAATTCATGAAGTCTCAAGAGGAGACAAACAGATTGTTGATCACTCAGATCGCTGAACTAAAGAAGTCTTTAAATGATCAACCCTCGGGCTCAGGAAAACTTCCGAGCAACACAATCGCTAACCCGAGGGGCGATGCAAAGGCGATCACAACCAGAAGTGGTGCTTCATATGATGGACCCGCTATTCCTACTACCTCTTCTTCTTCTCTCCTGAAGGTAGTGGAAAGTGAACCTGAGGCGACAAAGGACCAAGTGCAACCCACTAGCTCACAGAGCACAGCACATGTCCATCCTCAAGTTGTCCCGAAACCCAAATCCAAACCAGGAGTTGTTTTTGAACCTCCTGTAGCTCCCGTTGAAAACCCCAAATCCAAAACTTCTATTCCTTACCCATCACGTTTAAATGAGCAAAAGCTCCGCGAAAAAGCCAATCATCAAATGGACAATTTTTTTCAAATTTTCCAAGAACTACATTTTGACATAAGCTTTGCGGATGCTATCATGCTAATGCCCAAGTTTGCATCAACTCTCAAACACATGTTAAGCAACAAGGAAAAACTGTTTGAAATGGCTAAAACTCCTCTGAACGAGAACTGCTCAGCAGTTCTGTTAAAGAAGCTTCCCGAGAAGCTTGGAGATCCTGGAAAATTTCTTCTACCTTGTGTTTTTCCAGGAATGATTGAATGCTTTGCCCTCGCCGATCTTGGTGCAAGCATCAATATGATGCCTTATTCAGTATGGAAGAAACTTTCTCTTCCAGAACTTATTCCTACCTGCATGACTCTTGAGCTTGCAGATCGTTCAATATCGCGTCCTCTTGGCATCGCCGAGGATCTATTCGTGAAAGTAGGAAAGTTCCATTTTCCAGCTGACTTTGTGGTTGTTGACTTCGATGCCGATCATCGGGTTCCCCTCATTGTTGGACGAGGATTCCTGAGAACGGGTCGTGCTCTCATTGATGTATTTGAGCAAGAAATCACATTACGTGTGGGTAATGAAGCTGTCACCTTTAACCTTGATCAAACTTCGAGGTACTCCGCAAACTATGATTCTGAGTCGGTTAACCGAATAGATATCATTGATGTTGCTTCTGAAGAGTACTCTCAAGAAGTTCTCGGTTATGTTCATAATTCTTCGAGTGATAATCTCACTCATTCATCTCAACCCATCATTGCCAATTCTACTCCTTCTCTCACTCCGTTTGAGGGAAGTGACTTCATCTTGGAAGAGATTGAAGCATACTTGTCTAGTGATTCGGTTTCATGGGAAATTGATCACGCTCCAATTGACATTGAGGGGGACATTCTTCTCCTTGAGAAGTTGCTCAATGATGATCCGTCATCAATCCCCCACACTAGTGATTCAATTCGAGATGGGATTAATAACAATGAGATTAATCTGGAGGGAGATATTCTTCTTCTTGAGAAGTTGTTAAATCAGGACACTTCTCCTCCACTCCCTCCCGTTGAGGTTGAACTTAAGGACTTACCACCTCATCTCGAGTATGCATTTCTTGAGGGTGATGATAAATTACCCGTCATTATTGCTCGAGATTTGAGTAAAGATGAGAAGACTGCTCTCATAAAGGTTTTGAAGTTGCACAAGCAAGCAATTGCTTGGAAAATCTCCGACATTAAGGGTATCAACCTTGAGTTTTGTACTCACAAAATCTTGATGGAGGATGACTTCAAGCCAGCAGTCCAACATCAGAGAAGGGTGAATCCTAAGATTCATGAGGTTATCAAACAAGAAGTTCTCAAACTTGTTGATGCCGGTTTAATTTACCCGATCTCTGATAGTCCTTGGGTCAGTCCCATCCACTGTGTTCCAAAAAAGGGTGGCATAATTGTTGTCACAAATGAAGAAAACGAGTTAATTCCAACTCGATTGGTTACGGGGATGGCGTGTGTGTATTGACTATCGCAAGTTAAACGAAGCCACCCGTAAAGAACATTTTCCTCTACCCTTCATGGACCAAATGCTTGAGAGATTAGCAGGGAACGAATACTATTGTTTTCTAGATGGTTTCTCGGGGTATTTTCAGATCCCCATTGATCCACAGGATCAAGAAAAAACCACATTCACCTGCCCATACGGAACTTTTGCCTACAGACGTATGCCTTTTGGCCTATGTAACGCTCCTGGCACGTTCCAACGATGTATGATGGCAATTTTCCACGACATGATCGGGGAAACAATGGAGGTGTTTATGGATAACTTCTCGGTCATTGGGGACTCATTTCAAACATGTCTCTCCCATTTAGAAAAAATGCTAAAACGGTGTGAAGACACCAATCTTTGTCTAAATTGGGAGAAGAGCCATTTTATGGTTAAGGAGGGTATTGTCCTTGGCCATAAGATTTCAAAAAACGGGATTGAGGTTGACAAAGCGAAAGTGGATGTCATTGCCAAATTGCCTCATCCTACTACCGTCAAAGGTATTAGGAGTTTTTTAGGTCATGCCGGTTTTTATCGCAGATTCATACAAGATTTTTCTAAAATCGCTCGGCCTATGACTCATCTCCTTGAGAAGGATGCTCCTTTTATCTTCTCACCTGAGTGCATCGAAGCTTTTGAAACATTAAAGAAAAAGCTTACGGAAGCACCCATTCTCGTTGCCCCCGACTGGGATTTACCCTTTGAACTCATGTGCGATGCAAGTGATTTTGCTATCGGTGTAGTCCTGGGGCAACGTAAAACCAAGCATTTTCAGCCTATCCACTACGCGAGTAAGACTATGTCTGAAGCTCAAACCCATTACACCACTACAGAAAAAGAGCTACTAGCCGTGGTGTATGCGGTTGAGAAGTTTCGGCCATACCTAATCTTGACCAAATGCGTGGTGTATACGGATCATTCGGCTCTCAAATATCTCTTTGCAAAACAAGATGCAAAGCCGAGATTGCTCCGTTGGGTTCTCCTCCTGCAAGAATTTGATATCATTATACGTGATAAAAAAGGAGCTAAGAACCTAGCTGCTGATCATCTGTCCCGATTAGAAAACCCACACCAAGATGTTTTCGAGAAAAAGGAAATAAATGAAACATTTCCTCTCGAGACACTCAATGCGATTACTTTTCGTGGAAACTCTACTACCCCATGGTTTGCTGACTTCGCAAATTACCATGCGGGTAACTTCATAGTGAAAGGAATGTCGACCCAACAGAAGAACAAATTCTTCAAGGATGTTAAACATTACTTTTGGGACGACCCCTACTTATTCAAAATATGTGCGGATCAAGTCATCCGACGGTGTGTTTATGGACAGGATGCTATGGACATTCTCAAAGCTTGCCATGCTGGACCCACCGGGGGCCATCATAGTCCAAACTACACTGCCAAGAAGGTGTTTGATTCCGGATTTTATTGGCCCACTATTTACAAGGATGCCCACGAATTTGTCAAAACCTGTGACGCTTGTCAACGTCACGGAAATATCTCACAAAGAAATGAAATGCCGCAAAACGCCATTCAAGTGTGTGAGATTTTTGACATCTAGGGCATTGACTATATGGGGCCATTTCCATCATCTCGAGGAAACAAATACATACTTGTGGCTGTTGACTATTTGTCAAAATGGGTTGAAGCGAAAGCTTTACCCACCAATGATGCCCGAGTTGTTGTGAAATTCTTAAAATCTCTTTTTGCTAGGTTTGGAACTCCACGAGCTATAATCAGTGATCGTGGTACGCATTTCTGCAATGAGCAATTTGATCGAGTCATGCAAAAGTATGGTGTAACCCACCGTCTCTCTACTGCGTACCACCCCCAAACAAGTGGGCAAGTGGAAGTTTCTAACTGAGGTATAAAAAGAATTCTGGAAAGGACAGTAGGCGAAAACCGTGCCTCTTGGTCGGATAAACTGGATGACGCACTCTGGGCCTTCCGTACAGCTTATAAAACACCCATCGGGTGTACTCCATACAAGCTAGTGTACGGAAAGGCGTGTCATCTGCCGATTGAGCTTGAGCACAAAGCATACTGGGCCTTGAAACATGCCAACTTCGATATTCAGACAGCTGGTGATCACCGGAAAGTTCAAATGAATGAATTAAATGAACTCCGTGATCAAGCATACGAGAACTCTTTGATCTACAAAGAAAAGACAAAGAAGATTCATGACTCCAAAATCAAGAACCGCGTTTTCAACGTCGGTGATCGAGTCCTTCTTTTCAATTCAAGATTGAAGATTTTTTCAGGAAAACTAAAATCCCGCTGGTCTGGACCATTCACCATCACTAAAGTATTTCCTTATGGAACCATTGAGTTATCTCAACCCGATGGTCCAAATTTTAAAGTGAATGGTCATCGATTGAAACACTATTTTGGAGAGGACATTCCACCTGTGGTTGTCCCGGATCTACAAACTTTCCCCATGAACCAATGAATGCGGGGATCGAGTCAAGCTAGCGACTCGGGAATCAAAAACAGTAGCACACAATATGGGTTTTCACCCATATTTCTGACTTCTTTCTACTTTCTACCACCCTAGTGTGGGGGAGTTGCCCCCCGCTGTTGTATATAAGTTCTCATTACAAAAAAAAATAAATACATAAATATATATATATATATATATATATATATATATATATATATATATATATATATAAATAAAATAAAAATCATCACAAAATAATGGCCGTAGTATTTCCCCTTTACGTTCTATGTTTCGGCATAACCGCCGGTACTTTGAATATTGAGGGCAATATTCATTTCTAGTGTGCGGGGGAATTCTCACGAATTTTATCATGTAATTATACCACCCAATTCCCCCATTTTTGGCCAAATTTTTTTTTGGAGTAAGTGTTTTGCACTTACTCAGCTTACGGTTATCAGTCCGCCATGTCTAATAAACAAAAGGATTGGCTAATCCAGGAGCAAACGGCTCTTGGTAAAGATATCTCAAATCCGTTGACGGCTTGCAATTTGCCCAAAATTGTATGGTGTTCAGCTCACCATATCTTTAATTAGTGAAGAGTTGGCTAGCCCGCAAGTTTATGGCTTGTGGTAAAGGCAGTTGGAAAACCATAATTGGTAATCGACTCACCAAATATATTTTATCTAAGAGTTGGCTAGTCCAGAAGCAAATGGCTTCTGGTAAAGACAAATCAAAACCGTTTGAAACTGGCGGGTGATTTGCTCAAAATTATTTGGTTATCATTGTACCAAGGTTCTTACTTGAACTGAAGCAATTGGCTACTCCAGAAGTAATGGCTTTTGGTAAAGAGCTAAAATCCATTAAATTTTCATAAAATATTGCTAGGGACTAGCAATAGTTTAGTGTGGGGGATTGATGAGTGTGTAAATACTCATCATTTTTGTCTTATCTCAGCTGCCAAAACACTTAAAAACACTCAAATATGCAGCAAAATAAAAAATATATCCAAGGATTGTATTTTATATGTTTCAGATGCAAAATGTTTAAAAACAGATGAAAAACGAGCTAAGTTTGCATAATTGGCAGTTTCAGTCCCTCAACTTTCAAATCTTGACAAAATCAGTCCCTGAGCATTTGTTTTGGAATAAAAGTTAACCCAAGTCCTTTTAAAATCAAAATTTATCAAAAATGATCCTTGGGTAAAAAGTTTGGAGAATTTACAAGTTTGGTCCTTCAAGTTTCAAAATTGGAAAAAATAGTCCTTGGAAATTTAAAATGGAAAATAATTACATATATGGTCCTTGGTTTATCATATTTGGCAGGATAGGTCCTTGAAGATACTTTGGAAACTTGTCAAATCAGGCCCCTATACTTTCAGAATATTACAAAATGGTCCTTGTGATAAACTAAAACCAAACGGACCCCTTTTGTATTATTAACCCAGCCAACCCAAAAGAACCCCTATCAATAACCCTTGAACCCCCTCATTTTGACCCCCAGTCCAAAACTAAATTAATATAAAACGGGGTCAACTCCCTAGTCAAACCCACTCCCTCCCAAACCACCTTCCCTGTTCCCCTTCCTCACCCACACCTGCAAACCACAAACCACCATGTTTTTTTTCACTACTTATCCCCCCCTATCTACCTACTCTCACACTACCTTCTCTCTTTATCCCTCCACCTCCACATCCTCCCAAAGATCATTAATTGCAAAAACCTGCTTTTGATATTTTTGGCGCCAAAAGTCCAAATGGACGTTTATGATGAATTTGATGAATCCAATGGCCAAGATCAAGTGGGAAATATTCAGAGGTCGACAAGGAACTTTCAAAGTCTATAAAGAAGGAAGAGGGAAGCAATGTGGATCCTATCTAGTTTTAATTTTAGTAAAAGTATGTCGAATAGTTAAGTTATTAAATTCCAGTGTATTTTAAAGCTTTAAAGTTGTATTTCTAAGGTTTTCAGTGTTAATCAAACTTGTTTTCATCATAAATTTCAGTGTTTCATTACATAATCAGTTTATGCAGTTTCTTGTTCAAACTTCCATGATATTGTGAATTTTGTTCTTAGTGTTGTATTGGACTCATAAGCTCATATAAGCTCCTTATATAGCTTGTGTAAGCTATTAGAAACCTTAAAATTCAGTTGTAGTGTTAAAAAGCAAAAATACAAAAGTGATACAATAAATGAGTAAAAAAATCAAAGATGAAGAATGCCATGATCAAGAATTTGGAGCAGGTGAATATGGATTGCCTTGGGTTAGAGGCTTAGTGTTAAGCCTATAGGAGTGTTTCTTTGGTCCTTGGTTCTCAGTAGGTTGCTTGGATGCAAGTTGTAAGCTAAATTCTTGATTTTTAGCAATTTACTGTGCTTATGCTTTTTACACTATTAGTTTACTGATTTTATGCTTATTTGGTCTTATGATATGATAATATAAAATTTGAAAACAGAGTTTGGGTCTAAATCATTAGGTTGCTTTGCAAATCACAAATTCAGTCATATCAGGGACTGTTTGGATTTGATGATAGATTAGCATTCAGCGTATGCTTGTTGTTGTTTGTTGTTGTTATATGTCATATTAGTTCAAAATAGCTCAGTGCAACCATAAAATACAGTCCTTACTTGTTAAATAGTCAAAATTGCCTTTAATCTCCAACTGTTAACTCACTGTTAGGATTTATAGTGCAAATTTCATCCCAGTTGTTCATAACTTGTTAATCTAGCTTCATTTCATCTTAATTTAGCTTAATATAACATAATCAGTAAGTAGAATCAATCATAAGTTCATATTAGTCAACTATTTAGTTTTACTTAAAAAGTCAAATTCCTAGTTGTCAGTTTTTGATTAAAGTTGTTAATTTTCTCTAGATCTTAATATTAGTTTTTAGCTTGTCATCTTTTGGGATATTAGTATTTTGCTGCTCATCTTCATTAGACTATTTTTAGTTATTTTTATTAGCTGAGTTAAACTGCTTATTTGCAAGCTTCTTTTAAACCAATTTCTGGAAACCTCCCCTGTGCACAGCTGAGTAAGCTTATTTCATAAGCTTGTATCTTGTTCATTAGAGAGGTTTAGCTTGTGTAATTTGTTGATTCTAGAAGCCCTTCTGACTAGTTTGTTGTTTATATGCTTATATTTCCCTCTCATGCTTATTTGGACTGCTTATCATGCTCATGTTGTTTTCTCAAAATCACTCACTACACTGAGTCATCAGTGTAGTTGAGACTTTTTTTCATAAGATCCTCAAAAGCTCTCTGGTACTCTTAAGCTTGTGTATTTTGGCTTTTTGAGAAGCTAACATATCCAGCTCAAAGGTTCAGAGCTTAACTTTGGCTTTGCAGCTTATTTAATAAGCCTGCTTGTAGCTTTTAAGTTGTACCATTTCCTGTGTACACTGAATACTCAGTGTATTACAAGCTTTTTCTCAAGCCTTCCAAAAGCTCATTAGTGGGCCCCAGTGTGAGATTCTTTGTTTTTTGGGAACCTCAATAAGCCAGCTTATTACATCCAAGCTTGCTTTTGACCTCTAATCCTTTGTCCCTAGCTAAATTTGGCCTACAAAATCCTTGCAGGCCTGTTTGGTTGATAGGTTTAGTGGAAGTACTTATTGGCTTATCCTAAGCTTATCAGTGCTACTCTTTGTAATTTCTTACTCATTTCCATTCCTTTTAACTTATTTTCATCTTATTTCACCTTTGTTTCTTTTTGTTTAGCTTATTTGGCCACTTATTTGAGCTTAAACCATCAAATTGAGCCAAAAGCTCAACTGTTAAGCTCATAAGCTTCCAATCTGCTCATTTGGCATTTCCACAAAAGTTGTTTTCATAAAAGTTGCTCATTTTCAGTAGTAAGTAGATTTATAAAAGAAAAATCAAGAAAATCCAACTTTAAAAATAGTGATAGCGTTTATTTAATATAATTTAGCTTTTCAATTTTCTTTTCAGCTTATTATTAAGCACTTATATGTTTTTATATTTTTCTTAAGTTTCTGTCATATTAAAGTATTTTTAGGAATTTTCTCAGATTTTTCCTTTGTCATCTAGTATTTTTAATAATTAATAATAGTTTAATTAATAATTAATTAATATTAAAGTATTAAATAGTAAAATTAATTTTATTAAGTAAAACCATGTTTTTATATTTTTCCTAGCTTTGTTAACTTAATTAGAACCTATAAAAATTAATCTTATAATTTTCCCTTATTATTTTCTAATTTTAATCCTTTAATTAGTTTAATTAGATTTGAATTATTAATTAAGTTTTTAATTTATAAAACCTTCCCTAAAAGACAAAAATATTTTTTTTTAATTTTTATAAATCTTTTAAGTTGTTATAGATTTTTAGAAAATAAATTTGTAATTTTCTTAGTTTTGTATTATAAATCCTTTTTAGATTAATTAAACTAAATTTTAAATAAGTTTAAAATAGTTTTGATTAATTAATTAATATTAAATTAATATAATATTAGTAAAATATTTTCTTTTTAGATTTTAATTTTCTTTAAGTTTAAAAAGTTTTAAAATTTTCATTTTATAACCTTTAGTTTTAAACTTGTCATTTTAAGTCCCTGTAGTTTTTAAATTTACATTTTTATTTACTTGCTATACATGTTTGTTTAATCTGATTGTTGTGCTTTATAGCTCTGTATCCAAATACAATTCCAAACAATCAGTAGTGTAATTATCAACCAAAATCCCTACAGATCATTATCCCGGTGATCATTCTACTTTAAACGTTTTCACACACCATTCAACCTCCGTGGGACTTAACGACCCGGGAATCCACTAAATTCCAAGGGAAATTGTATTGAGTCCATAATAGTTGACTTTTGTTGACTAAAACCTTTGGTCAATATTTCTTGACTGTTTGGGCTGAATCACACAAACCTAGGACAAATTGGTTCATCGATGTCAAGAAGACAATCGAATTGAATGGCGGCTAGTTCTTCACGGAGATTGGTATTTTCAAGGAAGGATGAGTGAATGGTTATACCCTCATGGAAATACCTCTATTCTAGACCCCTAAATATTTCTACTTGTTCCTTGGAAAGTCCTTTGGTTTTGTGATGTTTGGGAATATACCCAAGGGTGTCTTTGTGATCATAGAATCTTGCGGCTACCATGGTTATTCCTAAGGACAAGAATTGATATGTTAAAAATGAGAATAAACTTTAACGTTTTGGTTCTAGTGTGTGCCTATATGAAAACAATTTGGAGTTGCGGTTATCTCGACTCATTTTATGCACAAAAATGGTTTTAGTGGGGTGTTTGGCAAATACCATGAGATAACCCAAATGCTCCTAATTCAATGTGGCTTCATTTGAATATACCCGGGAATGCATATTAGTTATGCAATACCTTTAGTATTCAAGAGCATGCAAGTGATGAAAATCTAACGTTTCTATTTGTATTAACAATGAAAAAATTGTTTTCCTACAAGTGAGAAGATTTTCAAAATTTTTGACATGGGGTGTTTGGTTATTTAAATAAGGCCTTATATTCATTATCTATTAGTTAGTGGAAGCATGATTTGTTTATGCAATATGATAATGTAGTACCTAATTTCAATGACTAGTTATGCAATTTGCCAATTGAATTCATATTTGGTATAAAAGCATACATAAAACCCCATGTAATGATTTATGATACTTTTGTGCATAAATAAGAATCCTAGACTCAGAATTAAGAGATAAAATGTAGTTAGGATACTTACAATGATGTTATCTTTAGTGATTAGTGAGTGGGAAGGTGACAATAATGAGCTTGGTTTAATGTTTACACGTTTTGGTAAAGTGGGTTTTGAGGAAGAAGATGTTTTATAGGTAGCAGTTTTGCTTCTGTAGACACCACGGACCAGACGGTACCAAAATTTTGGTTCCGTCCGTGTTATCATTTGGTGTCGTGGCTACAGTAGCAGATACAAGACAAAATTGTTTTGTTTTGACTATTCTAATGTTTTGGGCTATGTTTATCCTACATGTTTGGTTTCATTAACCCTAAACCAAGTCTAAGAAGATTAAAAGGTTCTCGTTTAAGAGGCTTAGTTAAGATGTCGGCAATGTTGTCTTCGGAGGATACTTTCTCGATTGAGATGTTTCCTTTTTGAACATTGTCGCGAAGAAAGTGATGACGGATTTCAATATGCTTTGTACGAGCATGTTGAACGGGATTCTTGCTGAGATCGATGGCTCCTTTGTTGTCGCAAAGTATCACAATGTCGTTGAGATGAATTCCGTAATCTACGAGAGCTTGCTTCATCCAAAGAGCTTGTTGACATGATTTTCCGGCTGAGACGTACTCGGCTTCAGTAGTTGAGATGGCTAAAGCCGTTTGCTTCTTTGCAAACCATGAGGTGAGACAATGTTCAACAAAAGTGCAAATACCACTTGTACTTTTTCTATCGACATAATCACCGGCATGATCCGAGTCGGCATACACTATGGTTTCTATACCGTTCCTTTGGGATACCATAATCCTAAACACGTTGTTCCCTTAATGTATCTAAAATCCTTTTTAAGGCTTCTAAGTGTGATGCCTTTGGGTTTTCTTGAAAGCGAGCACATAGACAAACACTAAACATAATGTCGGGTCTACTAGCCGTAAGATAGAGTAGGCTACCAATCATTCCTCTATATTTAGTGTTATCTACGGATTCACCTTCTTCATCCTTGGTGAGTTTAGTGTCCGAGGACATGGGTGTTTTAGTTGGTTTGGAATCTTCAAGACCAAATTTCTTAAGCATGTCTTTTATATATTTAGATTGGTTAAAAATATGCCATCTTCTAGTTGTTTAATTTGAAGTCCTAGAAAGAAATTTAACTCACCCATCATACTCATTTCAAACTCTTCGTGCATGATTTTAGAGAAATCATCACATAGCTCTTGACAAGTTGATCCGAATATAATGTCATCAACGTATATTTGAACAATGATAATATGTGGTTCCTTTTTCTTGGTAAAAAGAGTATTATCTACTAATCACATAGTGTATTTGTTATCAATAAGAAAAGTCTTAAGTCGGTCGTACCAAGCTTTTGGTGCTTGCTTAAGACCATACAATGCTTTCTTGAGTTTGAAGACATGATGTGGTTTCTCAAAGTCGGTGAAACCGGGAGGTTGAGCAACATACACTTCTTCGTTAATAAACCCATTAAGAAAAGCACTTTTAACATCCATTTGAAATAATTTAAAGTCATAAGCACATGCATAAGCAAGTAATATTCTAATAGATTCAAGTCTAGCTACCGGAGCATAAGTTTCATCATAATCAATCCCTTCTTGTTGATTATAACCTTGTGCAACAAGCCTAGCTTTGTTTCTAGATACTATACCATTTTCATCCATTTTATTTCGAAAAACCCATTTTGTTCCAATTATGGTTTGATCTTTAGGTTTTGGAACTAATTTCCAAACATCATTTCTAACGAATTGGTTTAATTCTTCTTGCATGGCAATTACCCATGATTCATCTTTTATTGCTTCATTTATGTTTTTCGGTTCTATGGTGGATACAAAACAAAAATAATTACTTTGATTTTTGGCTTGTGACCTTAAGGTTCTTTGATTAAGTTGTCCTATGAATTTTTCTAAAGGATGACTTTTAGATTCTTTGATGTTGACAATTTCTTTATTTAATGGTTCATCTTCCTTGTTTTTATTAATTATTTCTTGACTTTCCATCATTTGACTTTCAACTAAGTCATCATCTACCAAAGGTGATGTCTTAGAGGGAGGTGGACTTTCATCGAATGTTATGTTCAACGATTCCTCGACTATCATTGTTTCTTTGTTAAGGACAATGTAAGCTTTACTAGTTTGAGAGTAACCAAGAAATACACCTTCATAAGACTTTGGGTCAAACTTGGTGAGATAATCCTTAGTATTAAGAATGAAGCATTTACAACCAAAGACTCTAAAATATCCTAAAGTTGGCTTTTACCTTTATAAAGCTCATATGGTGTTTTGTTTAAGAAAGGGCGTATTAAGACTCTATTCAAAATATATGTAGAAGTGTCAATGGCGTTACACCAAAACTTTTGAGGAATGTTTTGTTCATTAAGCATTGTTCTACTCATTTCTTGAATTGTTCTATTTTTACGTTCTACTACTCCATTTGATTGAGGTGTTCTTGGAGCGGAAAAGTTATGTGTTATACCATTTGTATCACAAAAGTTTCCAAATTGAGTTTCGTTGTCAAATTCACGACCATGATCCGTTCGGATCGACACAATTTTAGCACCTAGTTGGTTTTGAATTTTCTTGCCAAGAATTTCAAATTTATCAAAACCTTCATTTTTGGTTTTCAAAAACAACGTCCAAGTAAACCTTGAGTAATCATCTACTATGACCAAAGTGTATAAGTTGCCTCAGTAGCTTCTTATAGCGGATGGACCAAACAAGTCCATATGCAATAATTCTAGACACTTAGATGTGGACACCATATTTTTAGATTTATGACTACTATGGGTTTGTTTACCAATTTTGCAAGTGTCGCAAAAGTGTTGGTCATATTTTAGTTTAGGTAAATTCCTAACTAGCTCTTTTGAAGATACGTTTTGTATAAGTCTCATATTAGTGTGACCTAAGCGTCTATCCCAAAGAGATGAGCTATCATCTAATGTTGTTAGACAAAGTTTGTCATTATATGTTTTATCTATTTTCATGACATATATGTTATTTTTCCTAACTCCTTTAGCTATGGTGATACCATCTTTTAGTATTTTACTACCATTTTCATCAAATAGTACTTTATACTTTTTATCACATAATTGGCTAATACTAAGTAGATTAAATCCTAACCTATCCACATGAGCAACATTTTCAATAGTTAGGGAGTTATGAGCGATCGTACCTTTGCCAATGATTTTGCTTTTGAGATTACTACCAAAAGTGACATTACCTCCGTCATACTCTTGGTATGATGAGAAGAGACTTTTGTTGCCCGTCATATGCCGTGAGCATCCACTATCTTTTATCCATTCATCAGGTTCCAATCCAACTTTCAAGCATACCTAAGAAGCAAATAACTCAAGCATTTGGTCCCCAATATCTCATGGGTCCGTTTGGGTTAAACATACCATTTATTTGATTCATGTATGGAAATGATGGGAAAGAGTTCCATGACATGTAATCTGGAGTTTGATATGGTCTAGGGAAGTTTTGATTCCAACCATTGTGTTGGTAGTTGGGTTGTATGTTGTGGTTGCTCTTAGGAAAGGGCGTTTTGGCAAAAGGTGTTTTATATCGTTGTTGAGTAGTTTTTGATCTAAATTCATTTATAGCAAGTCCTACTCCTGATGTAACAGCTGGTTTTAGTTTAACACTATCTTGGTTTTCTTTGTTACTTTGATAACAAATTCAGTACGGTCCGTATACGAACATTCTGTCTGCTGAAGTACCCACGGCACCATTTGTTTCAACGGACGGAACCCTTATTTTGGTTCCGTCTGGTTCGTGCTGTATCTGCAGCAAGTTTTGAGATGTTCGTCCTTTTTTGGCCGTTTTGTTTTGACTCTTTGGAATTAATACTTCATTAAATCCTAGCCCATTCATGTCTCCTGGTGTTTTATGGATTTTAACTATTTCATCGGCAAGAGCGATATTTTTGTTAAACCTTTTAAATTTAGAATTATTTTCGATTAGAACATCTTGTGTGAGCTTTAGTTTTTCTATTTCAAGATTAAGCTCTTGACATGATTTACAACCATCGTCATTTACTTTTCCTTTTTCAAGTCGTTTTGCTTTTTCTTTTAATTCATAAACTTCATTTTCCAAAAATTCCTTTTTCGTTTTTAAAAATTTATTTTTAGTTATGATTTTTAGACTTAGCTCACACAATTGATTATATTGTTTTTGCAAAGTGTCATCATCAATAGAAGAGTAAGAAGAGTCGGAAAGTACCTCGTTTGACTCATGTGCCATTAGAGCGATCTCTTCCTTGCTTGATTCTTCATCGTCTTCACTATCACTCCAAGCACCACTTACAAAAGCTCGTTGAGTTTTGCTTTTAGGTGGCTTGGGACATTCTCCTATGAGATGACTTGCATCACCACATCTAAAACACTTTCTTTCACCTTTACCCTTTTTGTCATCCCGGTCTTTTCGGAATGGCTTCTTTTCTTCTCAAGGTTATCTTACGAACTTTCCTCTTCTACTAAAGAACTTCTTAAAATCTCTAACGGCCATGGCATATTCCTCATCTTCACTACCGGAGCAAGATTCGTCATCATCACTTGATTCCGCGTTTGCTTTTAGAGCAACAGATTTGATCTTCTCCCTTCTTCCTTTGATGATCTCCGAATCTTTTTCCATCACCATTTCGTGTACTTTGAGGTTACCGATTAGCTCGTCTAGTGACATTTTTGAGAGATCTTTTGATTCTTCAATAGCGGTCACTTTAGCTCTCCATTTGGAATGGAGTGCTCTAAGAAATTTCCTGACAAAGTTCTTACTACGAAAAGATTCATCAAGTGCTTTAAGTGATGTAATAATAGTATTAAAGCGAGCAAAACCACAATCAATGGTTTCATCTTCAGGGATAACAAATTGTTCATATTGTTGAACAAGAAGATCAATTTTGTTATCCTTGACTTGTGAATTACCTTTATGTGTAACAATCAAAGATTCCCAAATATCTTTGGCGGTTTCACACATACAAATTCTTTCATATTCTTTTCTAGGTAAAGCACTGTAAAGCATCATTTTAGCTTCATTATTTTTAGCAACTAATTTCTTTTGTTCATCAACAGAAATATCCTTTGTTGTAGAACTAAAATCCCTTTAACAATAATAAACCAAAGATCTATATCTTTTGATTTTACATATGTTTCAAAACGGTTTTCCAATAGATAAATCCATTGGTTTCAAAGAGTGGTGGTCTTTGCATAGATTGCCCTTCTTTAAAGTTTTCAGAATCCATGGATCGTTTCAAGTTTATAAAATACAATTATTTTAGAAATTCTTGAGCAACGAGGCTCTGGTACCAATTGTAGAAAACTAGAAGGGGGGTTGAATAGTTTACCAATTAAAAACTTTGTTTTGAAACTTATTGAAAGATCAATTGATATTGATCTTAGATATGTTAATGAAATATGCAAGCAATATGTAAAGAGTAAATAAGGAAAGAAATGATCAAACCACAACAAGTTGTTTATAGTGGTTTGGTCTACAAGGACTCTTTTTCCTTGCCCTACTCCACTCCCCGAGTCTCACACTCGAGAGTTTAACTTCACTAGTCAACAAGCTCCTTTCACTGGCGGAGAAAACCTTTACACTTCGCTTACACTATTTCCGACACTAAGCTAGATGTCGAGTTCTTTCTAAGGGTACAACCACTCCCACACACAATGTATTTTGAGGACTAAAATACTAACCACTCACACTCACAAGATTATGATGGTTTAATACAACAATGAAGTATGAATCAACACTAGATCATACAACACTAAACAAACAAGACTTCCAACTTCTCGTTGAAGCTTGAATGTGACTTGATCTTCTTTGCTACAAAAGAGATCACTAATATGATATGAACCTGAGTTAGAAAGGTTAGAGAGAAGATATGTAAGAGAGTATGATAGAAAGGGATGAAAAACTACTTGGTTTGGCTTTGCTATTTATAGCCAAAACTATCAGCAGCATCCACGGACCGCGGACCCCTTAAAAGGGTTCCGCCGGGTTGGATTTTGGTGCCTCCGGGTCTGACAGCAAGATATCAAAATCTTTGCCAAAGTCAACCATATCTATGTAAAATTGTGTAAGATATGAAGAGTACAAATCCACACATAATATCTAATGAAATCTTCCAATGATTTCCATGATGCATCACATGATGTCATATGTTGTATTTCTATTTTTAGAAATATGTAAGTACTTAAGTAGTGTTTGGTTTTAAGAACCTAAAACATTCTAAAACTACTATCATACATAATGATTAGAGTCATATAAAGATATGACTAATCACAAATGTAAATGCTTGAATGATGAAGATATTGTTTGAAAAAGCTTGTTTTAATATCTATTAAACTTGACAAGCTTTAAGCTTTTATACAAAATAAATTTACTTTTGTCGTTAACAAAACTTAGGTAAAGATCAAAAATATAAATAACGTTTAATGACGATATTTTTATTAACAAACCATATCTTCTATTTTGAAACACTTAATCTCAGACTCAGCCTCAGTTACAGAACATTTGTCAAAGTCATGTTCAGCATCATGCTCTGTTTAATACTTTAGAAATGCACTATGTTGACCAGTTAAGGGTACCTCATTACATGACACATGTTTAATTTTCGGTCTTATATCTGCATCCACATCATGTGTAACAAGAGTCACTGGACCGCTGGCTGTGTCAAGCTTATCCATCTCTGGGCCTCTTTATTCAGTGTCAACTGATCCATCATCTGGTGCTTTACCCGACTCAACATTACAATCTTTTGATTGTGCCCGACATTCATTCCCCTTTTTGATTACTGCATCTACTTATTGTGTGTTAGGAGTAACTGAATAGTTGGTTACATCATTATTTGTTGTCTCTGACATTCTGCATTCAGCAACACTCGATTCTTCAACTGATACATTACCCAACTCATCAAACTTTCTCTCAACACAGACTCTCATCCACTTTTTATCTTGAGTAACGTCCTCAATAAACTTCTCCACATTATCCATGAGAGGATAGGTCTCTATATGAACAAGCTATTTCCATCCAGTGTGTCTTTTGAAAGACATTTTAGTCATGTGTTGATCATAATCTGACACAAATTACCCACTGATGAATGACTGAAATTGGGTTGTGGATCACTGAAGTGCCAGCACTGGAACTTCCTTTTGAACTTTTTTTTCAAGTGTTGTTCCAATTGTTCTAAGTTTAATAGTAGTGTTCCGTTATGTGGATAAATCTTGACGGAAAAGGGCATTGCATGTTCGTTCCATTGTTATAGGTGTAAGTAACATGAGGTGTGAGTGAAGTTGTTGATAAGGTTCAATGTTACTTTTCTTTAACATGGCATTATGTAGCCTAAACAGGTGCAATTCTCCCTCTTCAGACTCAGAACACGAAGATCTCACATCCTCATTGATTGATTCAATCATCTTTAATCGTTCAGTGTACCATACATTATCATTGTTGTCCACAACATCATACAATTTAAGTACTTCCGAAATCACTGAATCAGGAGTGTAAGACATGATGTTGTTCGACACAACATCATACAATAGAACGTGTTAAGATGACTGATGGCTCGACACAATGATAGACGATTGTGCGTTAGGACATATGATAGTTTGTAAGATTAGCTGTGATGTTGCTCGGTCGAGATTTGGATTGGTTGATGCACGTTTTACGATGAATTTTAGGTCTAAAAACTTAAAACCTCAATAACTTCCTTTCGGAGGGGATTTGGGCCTCGAAAAATTCGTTTCACGACTTCGTGGTGAAATCTCACAATATTCAGGCTGTTCTGGTCGTTTTTACAGGTATTTTGCTGAAAACGGAGTTACGGTTCAAAAGTTATGGCAATTTGATGTTTTGACGTAAAAAGTAAACTTTGGTCAAGCCGCAAGTGATCAAATCGCAAGTAGTCAAACCGTAGAAGTCAAAACTCAGTTTTCTTGATCAAATCGCAGTGGAGACAACTCGCAGTACAAGACAATTCGCACCCTGTTTACCAACTCGCTTAAATGACAACTCGCTTAACAGATAACTCGCATAAAGCACAACTCGCATAGGCTGACAACTCGCAGTACAAGACAACTCGCATCCCAGTCAACTTGTACCCTAGACAACTCGCAGCCAAGACAACTCGCGCCCTAGACAACTCGCATCCAGGACAACTCGCATCAGACAA